>JAUPFV010000001.1:114896770-115368850 GCA_036936605.1 Limnanthes douglasii subsp. nivea
TAGTCCATGGACTATCCAATTTGGATAAAGTTAGTCCTCCTGCGTGTGTTGGCTATTAATTTTTGTGGAAAATAGTCCCTCAATTATTCATTTTCGATAAAGTTAGTCCCTTTAATAAACATGCGATGAACTAACTTTGTCCAAAATGGATAGTCCAAGGACTACCACCAGACTTTTGAAAGTCGAGGGGTTATATGTCACCAAAATGGATAGTCCAAGGACTACCACTGGACTTATGAAAGTCTAGGAAGTATCTGTCACTAAAATTTTATAGTCCATGGACGAGTTACTGTCCAAAGCCTTAATTTATTTATTTTTACACCATAAAAAGTTTACTACTTAGTCCATTTAAAAATATATTTCCTAATAAACAAAAATCAAATTAGTTGAAAAATTAACATAGATACAACAAAGATCAATATCGAAAATACTTTTATCAAGTGAATTTGATCCATAATTAGAAAAATAAAGAGAAAACAAAGATTAACCAAGAGTAGACAACAACTTCCTAGACATGTACATCTGCTCCAGCTGAAACCAGTATAATTTCCTACCAAATCTCAACATACCATGAGGCTAGTAATAAAACAGCAAGAAGCGCTAAACGGGTTGTAATTAAAGGGAAAAGGGTTAGATCCCACTTTCACTCAGAACACTACAAAACCATAATGTGTTACCAATATAACTTCAAGGTTTGGTTAAGAACCTTTTAAAGTAGGAGATCAAGTTATAACAAAAGTATTCCTTTATATAAAATAAAAAAATCTTGGAAAAATGGCCCCAAACCGGGAAGACTCGTTCACTATTAAAGCTAAACTAAAATCAGGAACTCACACATTGTTGAATGAAGAAGGCCAAAAGGTTTGGCAGCCCCAAAACAATGAGAATTTAAAGATCTATTGGGTTTGGCCTCATTAATTATACGTATATGTAAACTTTATTATACATTTGGTGTACTATTTCCTAACCAATAGAGCTGTAATGTTTTAATGAGACATATATCTTTAATAAACGTTGATTATTATCTTTATACTCTTATTTAATTTTTTCACATTACTTTTATACATTCACAAGGCAAGCAACCATATCCAAATGCAAAAGGTAAGTCTGGATTCCCAATGGTCTTCGACATAGCTCCAAAGCATAATAAAATGAAAAGCCTAAAATAACTTTCCGCCTTTTGAAGGGTTTTGGCCTCCCAATTAAACAATGTAAAACTTTACTAAGGATAAGTCTGAACAAGATTTTAGTACCTCGAAGAGTTTTGTCCTTCAAAATTATCAATGTAAAATATGAAAGAACATAAAAAGTAAGGTTGAGCATGACCTTTAGCACTTTGGGAGCTTCAAGTACCCTATCACTGAACAAAGAAAAAATAAATACATAGATATTTTTGGATAGTTATCCCCAAAATAGTTATGTACCCTTAAAAATGAAGTTAAACAAGGATGGCACATGGTTCTTAGTCAGGTCTCGGTATTTTGAAACTAATCATTCCATTTTAAAGAAACAGAATCTTGGATAGACCATGCTTTTGTTGCAAACAACATAAGAAAAACAAACACCAATGATAATTAAAGAACAATTTAATAAAAGGTTACAAATGATAAATATCATAGCAAAATATCACAATCATGAGAACTTGGTTAAAAAAATTTCCCCCAATACGTGGGGGATTTGGTCATCAACAATACCTCAAAGACCATTAAAATACAGACACACAACCAAATTATAATACAAGTTACTAAGAGTTCATACCATTGTCATAAAATAACATCCAGTTTATCTTGTCCCTATTGGATAATGCTCTTTGTCATCAACATCACAAGCAACACGTGGGGGAGAAAGAACAACTACTTGCTTAGGAGAAATTTTTTTCCTTTATGTCTCTATGATTTTCTCATACATTAAGTAAACATATTTCTTTAAGCATATCAAAAGCTCATACTTAAGAGAATTTTCCCGATCACATGTCTTGAGTCTTTCTGGATTAGTAAGATAATTCCATAAACTATCCAACTGCCACTCAGGAAACATTTTATGAAATTTCAGCATAAGTATTTTCTCTGATTGAGGCATAACATCCTTCGTTGCTTCCATCATGGATTCCTCGAAGCCATCTGCCTTTTTACCCCATTCAGGTTGCTTAGCCACCAAAATATCTACCATATTTTTCTTCTGGACTAAGGCTTCACCAAAAATAACCTTCATTTCCCCCTAATCCTTTTACGAAATTCTACATTTAGGTTCCCATTCCTTTTGAACTTGAGCTAGTTTTGCATTGCCATTCGCAAGTCTTTTGGTCAAACATGATATCCACTCGGCTTGAAGTAAAAAGACGTTCTACATAAAGCTGCTAAATTATATAAAAGATAAGTGAAAGTAGATGATGGTCTTAAACCCATAATCCAACTAAATTCTTACGAGAAACCTTTTTCTACAATTGACTAATAGTTTCAGACTTCGATTAAAGTTTATTTTTTCAGCATAATGCAAAATCATGTGTATGATCCAACCTATATTTTATCCTATTATTGGATTTCTTCTTTACTTGAAGAGAAACCCTCAACTCCGGATTATCATCAAATGGCTTACCAGCCGCCACTATACTAGCCGAAGACCAACCATAAAGTTGGCAAGAGTTTGGAAAACATGATGCAATATGGTGAAGGACTTCAAAAATATATATAACACATGAAGAATATGTTGAGACTATCAGTTAGTGGTTCTTCCATATTTTTATCCTTCAATTTTATATGAGCATATGCATAACATCATGAGTGGCTGATTGGTTGGCCTCCACCTGAACTACTTCACCAATCTTCAGATTCTTCATATTAGAGGACCATTTCCTAGAATCTCTGATATGATTCTTGGTGATTATATGCTCCAACGTGTAAGTAACTTCAGCTTCAGTCCTAGCACCAATAGTTTTTCTTAAGGCCTTGAATTACATATTTGGATACACCTTCATTAGGGGGGTTTCTTTATCCTTCAGTGACAGGAAGTTAAGCCACTGGCTTAGAGCCTTCTTAAAAAATAAATACACTTTTGGAGGAGAATGGAGGCATCGCTTCACGCATAGCCAACTCAGTTGGAATAAGAATCAATTTATCCTCAATGAAAAGAAACCTGAAACCAACATTTTAAATTTAGTTGGGCAGATTAGCAACATCAGAGACTCAACTATTCATCATCAACAAAACTATCAATAATATATAATACATATGGAAGGATAAATGTCTTAATATCAAGCACATTTAATTTAATATCACCACCGTTTGCCACCCATATAGTATTAGTGGCATCAACGCTTCAACAACCGAACCTTCCACAATATGGGTCTGATTATCCTAACTTTGACATAATACCCAATGTTTTTTTTGAAGACGTAGGATCAAACTTCTCACCCTTTCTCTTGGCCTCAAGAGCCCTTCATCCAGCACAGTCAGCCTCAGTAAATTTGGTAGACTTAAAAAAGGAACACACCATGCTCTAGTCCACCAACCTTACCTCTATGGATGCTCCTATCAACTCTAGTATCGTAAGTTCTTGTTTTCACGAATTCAGTAGATAAAGTCTTCACAATAATAAGCTTCCCAAACAGTATTTCTAGCTAGATATTATTGGGTTGCAGTCTTCCTCCTTAAAATACTATGTAGCCTTTTAACTTTAGAGGGAAAAATGGTTTTAAAAATTTCTTCGAAGAAGTTTCTTTCTCTTCACCTTTGGGCCCAACCTCATCAAACATATATAGACCAATAAAATCAGCAGCATTCGACCAAATGCCACTAAACACAAAGTTCTCAGGCACCATGATAGACATGTAAGAGCGCCTATACTTGGAAATTTCTCTCACTTGCGGAGCATAATAACTTACAATATCTTGAACTTTCTTAGAAAACAAATCTCCCATACAACAATTAACATATCAAGAAAACCTAATCACACATTTGGAAGGTGTCCAATATCAATCTCAATACATAAAGTGGGAATATAATAAATGGATTACTTTTGAAGCTCCATGTATGTGAATATAAACATTTATTAACTTCCATGCTAGTCCCATAGTTACTAGACATGTAAATGAACTCCTTATTCCAAACCTTATTAAAGTGTGGAAGGTCAGTAACGATCTTCGCCTTATCATGCATGACAATGTAAAAAATAAGGACTTGGGCTTCGATTAATAATCAAAGTAATCGCCAAGAATATTCTAACTAAAATATCAGTACAATTTATATGAAAATATAATGGCCACCAACATGATCCTCTAGGAATTCGACACTAATTGGGTGGGACAAATTTGAGTGTCCGTAGAAAACCTCAACATATCTTGGCTCAAGTGAAACCAAACCACCATCTTAAACATGTATGTCAAAAATACAACCTCATGAGCATGATCATCCAGAGGAGTGTCACCCCTCTTGGTGAACCCAACTACCATATTATTTTGAATTCCCTACTATTTTAACTTACACTGCTAGTATTTTGTCTGAATATAATTATAAAATTCCTCGCGTTTTTTTTAGTTTCAACAACACTAAGGCAGTTCAATACATGTTGAACTCTGTTTGGTTGATTTACTTTAGTATAAACCATGGAGGTAGAAGCTTTGATTGGAATTATTGCAGCCAGATGAAGTGCACTTGTCTGATATGTGGCATGAATGGTAACAATGGGAACACCATCCTCCTTCACACTATCCACATGTGTAACATCCTCTTTTATCATTTGAGGTTTTTGTCTCATTCTTTGCAGCGCCGATGTTGAGTCTTATTTTTATGATTTAGTGGGTGATAGTGACCCAAGAGGGGCACTCGTTGTTTTTTAACTGTTAGAATCATCTCATTCATGGTGGTACTCTACCTTCGGCTTACTCTTTTTCACCATTCTTGTTTAACAGCTTGAGTTAATTAGAGGTTATTACGACCTGATGAATTTCTATATTAAATTAAAAAAACAATTTAAATGTGTTTGGGTTTCAGGAAGCAAATTAGATTGTTGAAATATAAAATAAAGAAGATGAAGAAAAGAAAATATAGAGAGAGTGACATAATCTAGCAGTATATATACTTTACTTCAGGGCTATCCTGACAATCCAAATGGTTTTAATCAAATGACATATATTTAATCAAAATGTGCATCCTTTACATTTTCCACGTATACGATCCTAAGGAAAAAGTGGAACAATCCACATCCGTGGATTTCTTATTCAAAGCATGCGATTTCGTTATCTATTATCGCACATGCATTTCTCCAACGAGATTCCTATTTAATTACAATCAACCTCTCCATAAAATGACTACTTTCAGTTATAATAATATATTATTTGAATTTAAGCTTCCGATATATAACATCTTATGTATATAATAAATGTATCCAATATCTACAACCCGTAAAGCTTCGATCAACCATAAATTGAAGATAATTATATTCAGAGATCATACCTTGATGAATCATTTGTTGCTTTGGAGTTGGTGACATAGTCCTTTGTCCATCCTTTAAAAATAACTAGGGGATCTACTCTTCTATATCTTGACGTAATCTGAAGCATATTCATGCTTATGGGCACCAAGATTCGATCGAATGATCTAACTAAACTAGAAAACCAATTTGAAGATGCATCTGAATTTTTGTTCATCTAATGTAAGTTGAAATTTTATCAAAAGAAGCACAAATATATAAAAGACTCTTATAAGTCTAGAAAATGTTAAACTATGGTACTAATCAATAAGAAGAACATTCGTCTGAAGCAACAAGACACAAAAAGCAATCAGCCAGCTTGGTTAAGAAAATATAACAAACAGCTCATATTATGTGAAATCTTTCTTGACTCTCTAGCAGAGACTAGGGGAATATTGATAAGAAGTAAATTGGCTTATCCAAATTACTCGGCCCATAAATGAACAATAGCCTAATGGATTGTATTTTAGACAAAAAAATAAAGAAAAGATAAGTAATAGAGTACCATAATATTTGTATTAAATACTCATTATCTCATATCAATGTTTATCTCTATTTTATAAATATGATATATCATTATGTAATCTAGATCTTTGCAATAATAACGATATACCATACATGGTATAATATTTTCTAAGTAAGTTTAAATCTCTTAACTGAACATACAATAACTTGATATATATATATATAAATAAAAGTTTAATCTTAAGTCTTAACCAAGCTCATGCTACACTTGGAATACTAAACTTTTGACATTCAAATTCTACTAACCAACTTAAATCATACCATATATAAAAATAATTATTTTTTATTATGGATAATTAATTAAATAAAAAAATATTAGTTCGACTACTTTTAATTATTATTTTTAGTTAAGAGACCTAATTATTTTTTATTGTGTATAATTAATTTTATAAATTATTTTTTATTATGGATAATTAATTTTATAAATTATTAGTCTCTCATATCAAATCTATTATATATAGGTAGTTAGAATAAAATAGTATCAAAACTACGATCATATTCTCGATTGGTAATCAGTCAAGCAAGAGGTCTTTATGAGACAAAGCAAGAGAGAATAAGGAGGTACTTAGAGGCACTTCATAAATGGAAAAAGAAATTAGAGCAAATAGAATACGAACACATGCCTCATCTTGATAACTCGACTACCGATGTTTTGGTAAAACCAACATATTTAAGAGACAACCGACTTGTTATTATCTAAGAAATATCAACCAAAGAGGACATTCTTTCATGGCAACATAAACAGTTGATGGCTGGCAATAAAATTACTTATAATGTTTGAGGAATAAATTATTTCTTGAAAGAAAATCCAAGGAGCGATCGCTGAGAATATGAGTTGATAAGTACGTGGTTCTTGACGATGTCTTATACTATAAGAGCTCTACGAGATCGATCTTACGTTTTTTGAGAAAATATGAGGGTATATTTATACTTAGAGACTTACACAAAGGGTTTGTTAAGGCTCACTGTGTACATCAAAGCTTAATGAGACGGTTATTTTTTGCAGATTTTTATTGGCTAAAATTGGAAGCAAATATCGAGGTCATCATGCGAGGATATGAAGTTTGTCAAAAGTATGTTCATAGGAGTTATTTGCTAAGTGAGGGATCGACTTAGTGGGATCTCTACCGATGGTTACAAAGAAAATAAATTTTAGTAGTGGTTGTCGACTACTTTATAAAATGGGTTGAAACAAAATCTTTGTACAAGACAATGACTCAAGAAATTTGCAACTTCTTGCAAAGTCAAATCTTGTCCAGTTTTAGGGTCCCAAGAATTTTAATGACATGTAACGAACCGCAGTTTCAAAATGAAGTGATCACGACATTCTATAGAAGATATGGGGTGGAACAATATTTTTTGACTCCGTATTATCCCCAAGAAAATGGCCAAGTAGAACCGACGAACAAAACTATTGTAGATAGAATAAAGAAAAACATTGTGAGAGCTAAAGGGAAATGACCTGATAAATTAGCAACTGTGCTTTGTGTATATAGAACGACCCCTAGGTCGGCTACTGGCGAAAACCCAATTTACTTAGTATATGGAATGGAGGTTGTAGTTCCCGTGAAGATCAGTATCCCTAGTTGCATAATCAAATATTACTCGAAGGAAAAAAAATATGTAGACTTAATTGAGGAACGACGCGACCAGGCTCGGGTTAGGGCAGAAGACTACAAACTTAATGAAGAACATATTCGATTCCAAACACAAACTTCGAACGCTTAAGGAAAATGATATGGTCATAAAGAAAATTTTCAAGAGGCAAAAGATAAAAATACAGGAAAACTAGCTCCCAACTGGGATGGATCGTACAAATTAATCTCTTAAAGGCATCATAGAGCGTATCGGTTAGAAACATGGCAGGGAACACTCTACAGAATCCTTGGACCATCCAGCATGGCCGTGCATTCTTTTTTCCTTCTGGTGGCACACGAGGGTTTATTTATGAGACATAATGTAATTCAATTCATTAATAAAAAACATTACCTTTAAAATAGAACATTATTATTATATTAAAAAATGTATAATCATAATATAAAATTAAATATTCCAATCATAAAATTAGATATTCAAAAGAAAAAATCAAATAATAAAAGTAGATATTTGAGTTTGAAAAGAAGAACCTAAAAATAAAATAAATATTAAAATATATATAAAAAAAAATAAGACAATAACCAAATACAATTAAATATTTAGATGAAAAAGATAAATATTTCGACAATTTTTTTTATATCACAGAAATAAATATTTGAGTTATAACTTTTTTTTATAAAATAAATAAAAATTATATAAAAATTTATATATAATTAATTAAAAACATGGTTAATAGTCCACCCATAAAGTTAACGATCGTATTGAATTGTGGTTTAAAATTTCAAATTAGCAAATTTTATTGACAAAACACGCTCAAAGTTGAAAAACAAACAAATTATATTTTAAAAATATTAAAAATATTAAATAAAAAACTTTATCATATGTTTGCTATAAATAAATTATAATTAAAAATATTAAAAATATTAAATAAAAGACTTTATCATTACGTAAATCTCCCTTAAAATAATAAATAGAAATAATTATTTTTCGATATTGTTGATACTTTATTTTAAAATATTATAATAATAACAATTAAATCCTCCATTTTTTCCCACTTACTCTGATTAGGAGATGCGGACAAATCAAACTCATCAGAAAGTTTACGTAAATACCATTACACTCAACTTTGGCTTTCGTCAATCCATCCAAGACCACAACGCGTACTTTTGCAGCTCGTGATCATCTAGCATCCAGTTTATAGTTGAACTTTCATATTTTCTCGTTATGTCATAACTAAATTTGTAATAAATTATCCTCCTGTAACGGTGGATCTGCTTCGATTCAAGGCAGACCATAAGGGTATGTTCCTTTCCGGCAAGCTGTGTTAGATTCGCATCAGTACGATATTTTAAGTTTTAAGAGATATATATTAGTTTAGTTTATTTTTTAAAATGTTATCATACCATAAAAGTATGTTATTAACCAAAACAAATCTACCTTTCCGGCAAACTTTGTGTTAGATACATTTTAAGTTTACAAACTTTGTGTTAGATACATTTTAAGTTTACGTGATATATATTTCCATTTCCATTTCACTTCTTTCAAACGTGTTCCGATTCCAAGTAAATAATTATTTTATAATATAACAAAAAGTTTTCATTAATACTCTTAATCTTTTTGATAAAGATAGTAATTCGATTGTACGGAACAATCCGTTTTATTAGGAGTTTAAAAACTAATTATTTATACTATCGTTAAGTTTAAAATCCATCGGACATCTCAAAGATTTAAAATTTATTTGGTTTAATAAAAACTATTCGGTTTTCCAAAACACAAAAATAACAAGTCAAATATATCACGCATAAAATTATTACATTTTTATGTAAGAACATAATCTCATTTATTATAGATAGTCTAAAATCTATTTGGATTATAGTCGAACTAAATGAATAAAACATTTCTTAATCATCATTAAGTATTATATTTGGTGTTATATTTCACTGTCATTTTGAATCTCCGAATTCCATCGGTATTCATCTAAGCTAACTTATATTCACCAAATTGGTGTCATCTATTGCAATGACTGGCACCAAAGCTTTTAAATTCAAAAACTAAAAAAAATAAATCGGAATCATGACGGATTCGACAAAAAAACACTTCGTCCAACAATAGGAATGTCGTTGACGAAAATGTGGAAGTGATAAAGATGTTTGTACCCAAATTGACTGTCCAGATGGTTGGCTTCCAAAGTTTAGCACATAAGCTGAGGGAGGAGAGTAAGCTGAGGGAGGAGAGTACTAAGATGTTATAGGAAATGATGTATTCTCTTACTTTATTTTTCCAAAAATCTTTTTGCTCTCTCTTAAAACATCTAAAATACTTTTGACAGATTTGGTTGAAGTATTTTATCTCATCAATTGCATCGTCTGTGGAACATATTTTTGTATTCTACTTTTCATAAAACTGAAAGCATTTCATTCTAAAAAAAGAGAAGCTTGAAAGAAAACTTTTATGAAAACAATAAGAAATCTAAAGAAAATGAAAAAATGAAGTTAAAAAGAAAATAAATGTTAGTTAAATGTGAGTAAGGTAAAGAGTAAGGTAAAATCAGTTAAAATCATAAAAATAGAAGCAAGAGTCAAAATATTGATTTTACGTTTGATCTATGTAATAAATTTTGTACCGATTGATTTATTTTCTCTGATCCTTTTATTTTAAAGAGTTTCACAATTCTTCACCAATTTATTTACCAAACGGTTAGTTAACATTAAGATAGATGTCGTGATTCATATTTTGAAATCGAAATAAAAAAAAAATCAAGAATCATATTAGGTTTTTAATTATTAGTTTTCAATTTCAGTTCTTGAGTCAATTTGTGATTTCAAATCGTTGTTCGGATTCCAAAAATCAAGATCCAATTTGAAGCAATTTAAATATAATTTAAATTACGACTCAAAAAAGATTAAGCCGAAATTTAACAGGATGTTAAGAAATTTTGGTATTCATTTATAGTCTATTTGTTTGATTCCAAATACAATTCAGATTGCGATGTTCATTTATAGTTTTTTGTTTGATTTCAAATACAATTTAGATTTTGGTGTTCACTTTTACATTTTTTGTTAGGTTTAGATATTGGAGGACTAATTATAGTATATGATATAATGATTAAGATAAGAGATTCAATCTTTGTATCGATTAGTAAATATTAACAAACAAAAACATTTATTCGACAAAGACGATTAATTAGGACAAATAATCTATCAATAATGAATAATGTTCAATTAAAGTTCATGGTGCAATTAAAAATATGATTCATTTCAAAGTATCATTAATTCTTTCTTTTGTTCGTGATGTCCATGAATCAACAATAACAAAACCAGATTTTGTTAACGAGGACGCGATATTGATTTATTGACACCATTGTTTTTGTCCTTTTTTTTGTTGATTTCGACCTAAAGTTGTTTCAATTTAAAGATCGATAAAATATCTCTAACCAAATAACAATCAGCAAAGAACAAGCAAAAATTAGGTTCTTATTTTTCGTTTAAATTTAACAGAGTTGTTTGAAGCCTTGATAATAGACATGGTTATAAACGTAGCTCGTCATTAATAAATATCACGTGTCCATGCAAGGGTCCATAAAAACGGAGTTTATGTCAATCAACGAAGATGATTATAAGTCAAAATCATTATTTAAAAGAATAATATGATCAAGTAAGGGGTTATAAAAGCTTGGACTATATGTCATTTAATAAACATGGTTATAAATCAAGTAAACAATCTTTCTAAGATCAAGAGGTTATTCAAGGGTTCATAAAAACTAGGAATAATATAAAATAAATGAGTTAAGTAAAATGACTTTATTAGGCGAGGTACATCATAAAGATTAAACAGCTTATAAGATAAGTAAAATGACACATTAGTCAAGCTACATGAGAAAGAATAAGCAAGTTAAGATAAATAAAACGAGGTGATTAGGCCCCCAAAGGGGTAGCCGAGTTGGTGGAGTAACGCATGCTTGTGACAAAAGGTCATGAGTTCGAGTCCCTCTACAAACGCTTTCTTGGTTGAGCCTGTCACCTTGTGTGGTTTACCTTGTGGCGTTGGTTTGTAGGCTATTGCGTTAGACTGAGGGTTTACCCTGTGCGCACTCGTTGAGTAGCAGTTGCGGGTTCCCTCCGGAAAAAAAAGAGATGCTTAGATGAGCTACATGAGAAAGGATAAAAACTTTATAAGATAAGTAAAACGACATGGTCGAAAGAATAAATAAGTTATAAGATAAATAAAATGACACAACTAGATAAGCTACATGATAAATAAAATTGACTATTTTATTACAAAATATTATTCTTACAATATTACCCAACAAAATAAAGAACACATTAAAATTGGCAAATTAGATCAAACTTAAATCAACATGTCAACGAACTCGGAGCTAAGTAATTAAACTAAAGTTAAATTATCTTCCATTTATAATATTAGGTTATTATCATAGTCTGTTATACGGGGAAATGACAAGTATCGAGGTCATATTTCAAAATTGGGCATGTATCATCGTGACGAGGAGAATAAAAACTAATCAATATAATACGAATTTGAGCCATGGAAAATAAGGAATGGAAGTCTGAGATCTGAAGAAAAAAGAGTTTAAAGATCAAATTATTCATTAACTGTTAGTCCTTAAGTTTCATTTAATATTCCAACTGAAGGACTGTGAGGGAGCCTTAATGAGGCTATAGTATTCCGATAACGATAAGGAAATAGTGAAATTTATATAATTATTTATATAGGGACATTTGTTTTGTATTATGAACTAATATACTTTAAAATGTATTAGTCTTTTATAATTGTAATATATTATTATTTGATATATATATATATATACGGTTGTCAAATAAAATCCAAAAAATTCGATATCCGACCAAAATATTTGATATCAAATCCGAAAACAGATAATATACGTATTTGAAAGAAAACGGTTAATATCTGTATCCAAATTTGTACCCGAAAATAGAGGATATATATAGACATATCTGTGTTCGAAATATCCGAAATCCGAAATTTTATAAATAAATAAATATATATAAATATATTTTTTATATATAAAAATAAAATTATTTTTATTAATTGTAATGTTAGTTGTTAATTTGTTACCCACTATTTTTCTCAATAATGGGTTTTGCCCAATTGAGATTTGGCTCATATTGTTATCATTAATTAAAAAAAAATTAATTCAACGAAGGAAGGATTATCTCTCTCTCTACCACAACCAGTCAACCACAACTTAGCCTTTCATATTATAAACTCTAAATCCCTAATTTTATTCTTCAACAAGATTTAAAAGTAGATACCTAATTTCGAAAGAGTACAAAAGTTGTCAAATGAACCATTAATGGAACCAAGTATTTTCTTATCCGATTGTTTTGTTTTTGCAGTGAACCGATACTTGTGAAATGTTAATTATTATTTCTGATATTGTGCGGGTAAATAAAAAAAAATCAACGATGATGATTCATGAATTTCTTATAATTTAAGTTCTGCTCAGTGGGATCTAGATTTCTAATCTATGGTATGCCTAGTAATCTATGCATATAGTGTAAGTAGTGTTAGAATTCTACTCACAGTTTTATTCATAATGATTTACTCTTCGTGTGTGATTTATTTTTATAATGTATTCATTTTGTATCTTAATTAGATGAGAAAGGTTGCGATTATAAGTGTTCGACGTTTCACCGTGTTATCAATGATTTTATGATTCAAAGAGGGTATTTCGAAAAAGAAAATGTGAGTTTTTCTATAGATCTACTGGTATCTATCGTATGTAACTAAAATTTCCTAATGGTTGTGCATATTCTTGTATGCATATTCTATAGTATGTGATTAGTATACCTATGTCTACTTGTGTTGTGTTAATGCAACAATAAAAGGCTAATCTCAGGTATGTCTATATATAAATACTACCAAAAAATATCTGTCAATTTTTGGAACCCCGTCTCTGGGTATACGAGTATTCTCCTTATAACATATAACTTTGAAATGGGGATTCCTGGAACAATGCTATTTTACTACGAAATGTTAATGCTAACACCAGTAGATACTTGGGACTTTTAAGGTTTTTTCCTTTCTTGGTATTATGTTAGTCATCAACAAGGAACCAATGCATTGATGGTAAGAATTATATTGAACCATATTTATATTTCATCGATAATTCAAAATGTGATGGAGTTCTAAGTCATAGCTGAATCAGTGACTAGTCGAGTTTAATCATATCTAGCAAAAACACCTCTACAGTTGTGCTAAAATGATTTTTTTTCGAAGTATAACATAGTCTGTAAGAATAAATTAGTGTCATCTATTCTCCTGGTAAATCATAACAGTTGTTTCATTTATCCTATGAAAGTTTGAATTTATATATAATAAAACTAATATAGTATTACTTTGAATACAAAGATAACCATAAATTCCTTTAGTCTAGTTATGTTTTGAGTCTTTCAAGATTCATAGGATAAATGATATATAGTAAGCTACACCTTCATTAATTAAATTTCATCCTCTTGATCTCTCTTTTGATCTCTCTAGTATGCCTAGTATTCATCAACTATTTTTATATGCAGTGTTATATGCTTATTGCAATTATCTTGGAATTGTCTCTACATCGAATTGTCTCGTCGCCGTATAAGCGCCCCCTCGTAACCGCACCGACGTCTCCTCGTCGCCGCACAACCACCATCTCATAGCCGCAAAGCCGTCATCTTGTCACTTCCCCCTCACAAACGAAAAGGAGTCCCCTTGTCGTCGCACATGCGTCCCCTCATAGCTGCACAGTCGTCGTCTCGTCGTCGCACATACACCTCCTTGTAGCCGCACAACCGCTGTCTTGTGGTCGTACAACCGTAGCCTAATCGCAGCACCAGTGCCTCATTGTAGCCGTATATGCACCATTTCGGCGCCGCACCGACATCCCATCGTCATCCCACATGCTCCCCTCGTAGCCGCACAACCATCGTCTTGCCGCCGCATAACCGTCGTCTCGTCACCGCACAAGCATCCCCTCGTTGCCGGACAACCTTCGTCTCGTTGCCGCACAGGCGCTCCTCGTAGCCGCACAAACATCGTCTTGTAGCCGCAGAGACGTCTCATCATCGTCGTCGAGCCGTCATATCGTAACCGGACAACCGTCACACAGCCGCCTTCTTGTACCTGGAAAACAGTGGTCTCGTTGTCGTAATGGTGCCCCCTCATAGCTGCAAAGACGCCCTATTGTCATCGCACCGACGCCCACTCGTAGCCGCATAGTCGTCATCTCGTCGTCGCATCGACGCCCCTCATAGCCGCACAACCGCCATTTTATCGTCGCACAACCATCGTCTAGTCTCTGGTGCCCGTCGTAGCCGTACATGCGTCATTTCGTCGTCGTAGCACATGCGTCCCCTCGTAGCCAGACAATTTTCGTCTCGTCCCCGCACATGCAACCTTTCATAGTCGCACAACCTTCGTCTTGTAGCCGCAGAGACGCCTCCTTGTTGCCGCACAACAGCCATCCTGTTGCCGCATAACCGTCCTCTAGTCGCCACATAGTCGCCATCTTGTAGCCTCAAAAAGTCGTGTCGTCGTCGCAAAAGCACCTCTCATAGCCACAAAGACTCCCCGTCATCGCCACACCAGCGCCCCTTCGTAGCCGCACAACCGTCGTCTCATCCCCGCATCGACACCCACTAGAAGCCGCACAACCGTCGCTTTGTCTTCGCACAGTCGTCGTCCAGTCATCGCACTGGTTCCCCTTGTAGTCGCACATGCATACTCTCATCACCGTACATGCTGTTCAAAATCACGATCAATTCCCTCGTAGTCGCACTATCGTCGTCTTGTCGCAGCACAGGCCCCCCTCGTAGCCACACAACAATCGTCTCATAGTCAGTCAGACGCCTCTTCGTTGACGCACAACCGCTATCTTGTAGTCGCACAGTCGTCGTCTCGTCGCCGCACAAACGTTGTTTCATCGTAGCACAAACGCCCTTTCGTAGTCACACAACCGTCGTATCGTCGCCGCACTGACGCCTCCTCGTAGCCACACAACTGCCATCTCGTCGCTACACTGGTGCCCCCTCATAGCCGCACATGCAACATCTCGTCACCGCACCGACGTCCCCTCGTCGCTGCACAGATGCCCCATCGTAGCCGCACCGACGTCCCCTCTTAGCCGCACAGCTGTAGGTATTACTTTGAATACAAAGATAACAGTAGTTTGCTTTAGTAACATGAGTTGGATCTCTCTCGTATGCCTAGTATTCATCAACTATTTTTATATGCAATGTTATATGCTAATTGGAAAAATCTTGGAATCGTCTCTACATGGAATTGTCTCTTGATTTGGTGTCTATACTTGGTGTTTATACGTGAAATTGTCTTTTGACTTTTAAATTGTTCCAGGCTTTAGCTCCAGGCCCTAGGATATGGTGTTCTATGTAGCTAGCTTTTGGTCTTACTGTATTTATGGTGTTCCCTTTTGAAGGTCATGCTCTAGACTCAAGAATAATTACATGTTATTCCCTTTAATCAACATTTTATTTTGAATATATATATTATGTATTTCTGTATCAGAATTTCTAATTTCTAAATTTGTGATGTTGTGGTTGGAATTATGTTTTAGGTTTACATTTTTTTGTAATGTGGTGTTGAAAATTATGTTTATTATATTTACTATGTGTTAACCAAAAAAAAAGTTTTTAAAATTTTAAATTGATTCTAATAACCCTAAAAAAATATTGAAATTCATATATTTGGATTCAGATATTATCTGTATCCAAATAATATCCGTCGGATAGTTATAGTGATTTCGGATTTTGGATTTGGAATTATGCAGATCCAAATCTGAAATATCCGTAAATATATAAAGGTGCACCGTAGAGTAAGGGGCGTCACTCATTTATAACTAAAACTTTATCTCTCTCTCTCTCTCTCACTTTATTTTTAGAAATAACTTTATTCTCTCTTTTATAATATATTAAACACTTTTTAGATTTGGTTAAGTTATTTTACCTCCTCAAAAGAAAAAACAACTTCGATGGTAAATGTCTCACAAAAGAGCAAAGGACAACAAGCCCCAGTGTTGTAGCAAGATGCAAACCAGAATCACGAGTAATTTTGTGCAGGATAAAAAAGATTTTTTATGATGCATCCATAAAGGATAACATACGGTTTCCCAAAGTGATCATTTGTACACACCTTGTTGAGATATGTGAAGTCTACACACATCCTTTACTTTTTGTTCTTCTTATTAACCAAGACGGGATTGACAGTCCATACTTGGTAGAACGCTTCTCGTCTATGTACTACTTGGATGAGATGATTTATTTCTACTATTATCATTTTGGAATTGTTTTTGAGAAAATGGTCTTCGTTTCTACTTTATTGGCCGAAACATGTTTTCTATAAAAACAACTTGTGGGATATCACTTTAGTGGGTATGCTAATGACATCTTGAGAAACCCGAGAAAAGATATACATGATCTTAGAAAACAATTTTAGCAAATTGGTTCAATCATTATCTAGCAGGTCCATGCCTATGAGAATGACTTTTCCTACTTTCGGAGTTATACTCTTCACTTCTTCTCCTGACTCGACCAAGTGGGAAGGGCTCTTCTAGATCATCCATATCATCAAAATGACTTTGGCCTTTGGTAATTAATACTTCTTGAATGCCAGAAAGGAAGAGTAACACTCTCTTATTTTGAATCACGCCAACCCGATCGTTGAGGATGTAACAAAGGTATTGATATACGATCGAGATTGTCGTGTGCATTTGGTCAAGCCATAGTATATTAAAGATGGATTTGTATGATAAATAATCATTCATCATCATAATTGGCACTATATCTACTTGATATGCTCATGTTGGCCCAAAACTACCCCTATCTTATGCTCACCTATGATTGAGGTATATATCCTTGTACATCTAGTTAAAAAATTATAGAGTCAGGACTATTACATCACATATCTTTATATAAGTGCTTTTAAATATGATGTTGGCCAAACTATGAGTGTTCTCTATAATTCTTTTGATATCTATATTTTTGATTTCAAAGAAATAATTATAACCATATTTTCATATAGTGTTTCCACACCTTTAAGATCATCATCATTACAACTTATAGTAGAATATGGGTTTCTATAAAAATAAAGTACGTTGAGATTTGACCTTATTCTTGGATCTTGAGGTTTTCTACATGATTTTTTCTAAAATATTTAATAGTGCATGATAATATGCCCTCCTTCTATTGTAAGCATAACATATCTATTTGGATTTGGTTCAATTTATTTGTCAAACCTTTCTACGATAGAAATTATTTCAAGGGATCTAGAAGGCTCATCCACGACTATAACCGCGACATTACCTGGCCCGCCTCTCCTTATGAGTCCATATCTTCTCAGGCTTGTGGAATAAATTAAACTATTTACATTGGCAAAGATTACCGCGTGTTTTATATAAGCTATTTAGAAGACCCTTCATTGTTTTAATATTAACTTTTACTATTATTGTTAATCATGGGTTTTCCTCAAATGCTCTAATTTTGTTGATAATGATTTATATAAGCTCCGAATGAAGTCTTGGAGGTTTGAATTGGAGACATCATAAGAGTTTCATTGACGTTCACTAACATAAATCGCATGATCTATTTTACACATAAATCGTATGATCTATTTTACACATAAATCGTATGATCTATTTTACACATAAATATCATGACCTATTTTACACATAAATCTCATGTTCATCGTTTTAAATTTACGCTAAAATTGCATCCTTTACCTCCTCACGTAAACAGCTTTTCCGAATCGTGATGCTGTTTCTTTTAAGCCTCCACGTTTCACTTCGGTAGCTATAGGTCGAGCAATGACTAGAGCCACTTAGGTTGCTGAGATTGCTTAAACTGAGGCCTGAATAATTGCTGCTGGGACTCGATTTTCAATTTGAGTTATAGTGGTGCATTCTTACATGTCGTTATAGGTCAAACACATTTTTACAAATATATACTAATCTCGCATATGTGTTGAGTTATTGATATGCCTAAAACAAGTCAAAAAACGGATCCTCAACCTGGACTAGTAAAACCTATGTAACGACTTCTACAGAGTAATCAACAACAACAATAGATATAATAATTGAATTAAATACCACATATAACCTCTTTATAACTTAAAAATCAACATAAAAACATGAAAACTTTGAGGAAAGAAATCTTTTCTGGGAAAAACTCAAAAACATGATAGAAGTCGAGTCTACCCGTACTACGTTCTCTCATCTTAATGAATAACAACCAGAGTTTGAATATATCTTGATAAAACCACCTGGATGAAGGATTAACCTAGCAAAAAAACGGCGACGAAATTATAGCTCATATCAAGTTGATAGCTCGAAGGAAATACCGAAATGATATCAAGTTGATACCTCGAAGGAAATACCGAACTGGCTCCGGTGACCTGAATATCAGTGATGAACTAACCTAGTACTTAGTAGGTAGACCAGAAATGGAGCTCAATAATCACCAGAAATCGTTTTTTTAAAACACGATTTGTTTGGAAATCAGGCTTATGGTAAGGGTGTGAAAAGGTTGGAAGCGTCCGGTTTGAATTCTCCTTAAATAAAATTGGTTATATAGTTAGTAAATGATAGTTAGGGTATTAAAAAATTAATGAGTATTGAGTGAGAGTTATTTTAAGCATAAATAATAGTTGGGGTACTCGATGATAATAAAGGTTTGTGAGTTGATAAGTAGGTGGCCAAATTGGAAATTTGAAAATTTAAAAGTTTAGTTCAAAATTTTATATGTTTAGTTAAAAAAACGAAAACCGATTAAAAAAACTGAAACGTTAAAATAAAAAAAAAATAATTTTTCAACCGATTATTTAATTTTTGTATTAGATTATTTAAATTTATCAAAACTATTAAGTAAAATATCATTCTATATTTAATGAGTTCGATCACTACAATTATCCAATATTGGATCTTCTATGGATTCGTAAGGACGTCTTCCTCTATAGAGATAATCTTTGATTGATACTTCACATCCATTAAGTTTATAAGAAATTAAAATCATAAGCTTTCGATATCATATGAGAAGAGATAAAGATTGCTTTTACTTATTACAGTTTCTTTGCATGCCATACTTTTCTTGATTCTCTTATGTACTCATTATACAACACGATGATGCTTGTAAAATGACTAGATTACATATGCCATGTATCGATACAGATTCCCAAAACCGAAACCCAGTAGTAAATATTGTAGATTTCTACATACACATGTCTGTAGAGTTTCATTGATGCAAATCCTCATCCCGAGCTTCAACTACATTTATAGGACGAAAACCAAATAAAATCTTTAGGTACCCGAAAGCTTATTTACTTCTGAAGATAGTAGCTCTTGGTAATCCTTACGGATCCTCCATAAGATCTCACTGCAACTTCTCATGCTTGGCCGATTTTGTCTGCGCGCAGCCAGGCATGGTAAAGCCATTTCATAGATTTGTTCGACTGCTAAGTTAGCAGCGGCTGTCGGTTTGAGATTAGGATCCAACGTTGACATGGAATCTCCATCTCTGAACTTTTTGATTGCCTGCAGTTCATAATAACAATGAACTTAATAAATATAATCAAAATTATCTTTGGGGTAACAAACTTAAGGTTCTATAACTAACAAGCTCATATTGGCTGCTAAATGATTATTAGAGGATATAAGGCCTAACTCACTCCCACAAGGAGTCTCAAGATAGGCGAACTGTCCTCACCATACACAGTGGATTTTATGTCACTATATTCAGAGAATGAGGGATATCTTAACAAGTCCCCTCATACAATTCCAATTGACTGCAACCGTATTTTGGTAACAGTCTTTAACATCGGGATCCTAACATCACACACAATCTGGTTATGAGCTTAGATACCATGTTACTGGATATTGGGACAAACAAGATTCCAAACGCTTATGTTTTTTCCCGGCAGATAATTGCTGCATCGTAAAAGATGCTGTAGCTGATAAATGAAAAAGAAAAGGAAACTACAGACACACCCATTTTGAAGTTAGTCGATCCTGGTGTTCTCGTTTAGGTTCAACTGGCCGTCTGCCTGTGATGAGTTCGACGAGTAACACACCAAATGAATAAACATCACTCTTCTCAGTCAAATGGTATGTTACCAGATATTCTGGGTCCAAGTAGCCTACGGTTCCTTTAACTTGCGTAGAAACATGGGTGTCACCTGAGTCGGCGTCAGCAGCTAATCTTGCGAAACCAAAGTCAGCTACCTTGGCTCGGAATCTTTCAGTAAGGAGGATGTTGGAAGACTTTATGTCTCTATGAATGATAGGGTGATCTACATGAAACACCAGTTAGAGACTCTAGAAAGCTTGTTCTTAGAACTATTTCCGGTCTATATGGCAAAAAAAAATGAATTGGCAAACCTGTATACATATGTAGATAGGTAATAGCATGGGCCACGTCAATCGCAATAGATATTCGTGTAGCGAGGTCAAGAACGCTACCATACTTACCTGCATCAAAGCTTCGTATCAGGCCAGGCCAGGTAAATTTATGCGTTCTAGTTCGCATATAGAGATTAAGAACTTACAGTCTAAATGGTCTCTAAGAGTACCATTTGGCACATACTCAGTGACTACAACTCTTTCATCTCCGTGATCTAGAGAGCCATAGAACTTAATCAAATGGATATGCTTAATCTGTGCTAATGTTTGTATTTCCGTTTGAAATTCAAGGCCTAGATGCTTGTCGTATACGCTCTGCATATAAAGATAAACAAAGGTACACGATCAAATTTAATAAACACTTGGAGCCACACAGGTAAAAAGAAGAACCAGAGACAAAGCTCCCACACAACCTTCTTGGCACGTTTAATGGCAACAACAGAACCATCTGCAAGCCTTCCTTTATAAACAGTACCGAAACCACCTTGTCCAATCTTGAAGGAGGGCGAGAAGTTATTTGTAGCCTTGAGGATTTCTTCAATGGTGAATTCCATACCCCCTGGAGCCTCTTTTCCATGGGTGGAGTTATCCGTACTGGTATAGCTACCATGAGAACTTCGTCTTCTGTCTTTACTACGCCCTGCAGTTCCAATGTAATTCAAACTCCTCGTACAAATTTCTTAAATCTCTAAAATTCGCCAAAACACGGACTGACATCAAACTATGGAGCATCGTATGCTAAAGATAAATTTAATATTTAATCACTAAACTAAGCTTTTGTATCATATTGCCAATAAATTCAATCAACAATAGACCTTTTTGGCCGGTGAGAGAGATTCAAATCAGATTCAGTCACATATTCAATCCAATATTTAGTAAACAAGATAAAGACAGAAGCACGAGAATTCGGATTCTCTCAGTTTTTGCTTCACTATAGCTTAGATCTAAAAATCTTCATCAAACACAAAGTAATCTAAACAGAATAAAATGAAAACTAAACCTAATATCGTTCAATCATTAAGCTGCAGAGTCAACTAGCTCTAGCGACAGAGAGAGAGAGAGAGAGCATGAGAGGGGTACCGGAAGGAGCTTTAAAATCCTCGGAGTCGGTGAAGTTATTAGAAACGGTGGTGTCTGGAGGAGTGAAGCAGTTGATGAAAACCCCGGCGAACTTTCGAGCGACGGTTCGAATGACCGAGCTTTGAGATGAGCTATCCGAGTACAAGGACGACGACGGGCTTGCCGTCGTGGCAGAATTCCGCAGTCTATCCGGCGTCGAACGCACGGTGACGCTAGTTTGCCGGTGGGCATACATTGAGTGATACTGCTATTTTTAGGTGAAGATTGACGTAGAAATGGCGGGTAGATGGAAAAGTATTAATGGAGAAAATAGGACAGTGTTGTTCCCCTATCAGCTGTCGCTTGTATTTATTATAACTAGCTGGACTTTTCACACAAAAAATTATAAACAGTTGGTCCATTTAAATCTGTATATAAACATTTAATACCATATTTTTAGATTTTTTTTTTAATGTTAATTTGATTTACGATTTACTAAATAACTTTAACGGGTTTATGGTATCGTTAAATTTAATACATATTTTTTTATATTTTTATATTTTTTATATTTTTAATTTTTTTTTATTATAATCAGTTTGTAATCTAATCATAAAAAAATTAAAAATTATATGTATTAAAAATATTAAATGTTTTATTATCAGATGACTTGGACTCATTAGTATTATCGATATTATTTATATAAATTAATATTATATTTTGATTATTTAAAAAAAAAAATCAATTTTCCAAAAATGTCGTACTTAACCGATGTCCATCATGAACACAGGTTAAAATAAGTTTTTTATTTATTTTTACGCATATTTTATAATTAAATTTTTAATTTTAATTAATCTTATTTTATTTAACATTAAAACTTTCTAAAAATAGTAAAGATCTACTTTAACGGGTGCCATAAACACCCGTTAGCCTAAACCATTTTAGTCTAGTCAAAAGTCATAGACTCGCGATAAGAAGAAAATTCATAATGAAACTAGTAGATTGACTAATTATGATAGCTATATTTTGTCACTGACAAATGTGTAGTGATGTAAGTAAATTATTATTACGTATCAAAAGAAACTTCGTACGGCCAGGATGAGTTTGAGAAGGCGAATGAATGTAGGTACAAACATCGGACACTAATATGCAAAGAAACAACTATTTTCACATTATATTTATTATTATTGTAACATAAACATTTTTTTTTTATATTTACTTCTTCTTTTATATATATATTTATATTCTAATATATATTTTTTATAACATTTTATATTATCAACCTCTATTTACGACACAACTAATTTCATTTTTTATATATCCAACATATATCCTATAACTTCTACCATTGAATCTAAAACTTTTAACAAAATTTATGTTTTTAAAATTTATTAACCGCCTAATAAAAAAAAAATATATCAAACCAAAGAATCAAGAGCGGAGAATATCACTCAAACAACCAACAAAGTAAAATAATATTTTAGTGTATTATTCATTTAACATCAAAATCCGTTTTCCAAAAAACCAAAATCGAAAATCACGATTTTGTTGGTTCAGTTCCGAGATACCCAATCCGAATTACATGCTTTTAAAAAAATAACATATGATTTTGAGATGCCTACTCAGAATCATGTGTTACTTTTTTAAAATCATATAGTTTTAAAAAAAACATAATAGGCACTAATCAACATCACCACCAAACCAATTTTAGAAAAAACCTTCATGAAAAATAAACATATAATGAAGAACAAAAAAAAGAGTTTTTAGAATCGATTCTAAAAGAAAAAAACTTCATGGAAAGCGTTTTCATGAAAAAAAGGTTTTCGGATTCAATTTGAAGAAAAAATAAATTAAATAGACTCGTACCTTAGTCTGATGCCTCAACTCCCACTACTGTATTTCTTTATCGATTTCGTTGTCTATTGGCTGTAAAAATTAGGTTTTACATTCTGTTTTTAAAAACTTCGATTTTCGCATGGTTGGAATTGTTGTTATGTTG
Organism: Limnanthes douglasii subsp. nivea; assembly: GCA_036936605.1. Classification (NCBI taxonomy): domain Eukaryota; kingdom Viridiplantae; phylum Streptophyta; class Magnoliopsida; order Brassicales; family Limnanthaceae; genus Limnanthes; species Limnanthes douglasii. The sequence continues at coordinate 114,920,833 of JAUPFV010000001.1, forward strand.
AATTTATATGCTAGGGCTGTTTGCGAGTTATTGATTCGTGTTTTGAATTTGATTTTGAGGAGAATGGTGCAGGAATGAGTGATTTAAGGTTTCAATCCCCTGATTTGTTCGACAGATGTTCGTCGCACGACATGTGAGATGTGTTTGATTTGCATATGTCGTGCGACGATGAAGGGTGTCTATCGTATGTGACAGACTTACCTAGATTATACTATTTTGTGCAAACTGGTTTAAAAATACTTGATTTTTCATGCGAATTACAGGTTTGTTGGTATATGTTTCATCACAATATTATTTTATTACATGTTGTTGGTATTTGTTTTATTGTTGGTATTTATTTTTATTCTCAGGGATGATGTGTACAAAAAATGACCGCTAACAAGCAGCGTAGTCACGATACGACCCCGATACACCGTTCTTAAAGAGATTGTCCCATGAGAGGATGACTCACCGGGATCTCGTACGAAATGACGCTTGCGTTGTGGTGGTATAGTGGATGATACCAGCCATCACGCTAGTTGGGTTACTGCAGGCAGTAGCGGTGTAGGTTCATCTTCCCATACGGTACATGAGCTGGAGTTTAAGGTAGCAATGCCCCACGTCACTGTTCTTTATCCTGATTACACCATACACGAGGTGTATAATGTTTACTACGGAGATGTAAGTTTATGTAAAACTTCATTATTTTCAACCTTACTTTTTAAATTTAGTTTTAAATTAATTTTAATAAACAACTTTTTTATTTATAATTTTTGTGTTGCTACATATTATAGGGGAAAGTCAACTTATGTCTCTTCTTGATGTACGACAATCTTCAAAAGTGGGAGTTGAGGCATCAGACTAAGGTACGAGGTAAGGTGATGAAAACAATTTTTGGCCTCTTAATCGACGCGTTATCCAGTTGATATACCAACGTCTATGTGTTAGAGGTCTTTCTCGAGCGTTGGCATGAGGAGAATTATTCATTTCACTTTTCCTTCGGCGGGATGACTGTCACTCTTGATGACATCCACGTCACCACCAGCTTGTCGATTATAGGTATGGATTTTGACGTTCTACCTTTTGATGATGAGATGGAGAGGTTCATTATATATTGTAGTATGCTAGGTGTACGACCATCTGAGTTGGTTAGCAACCTTATGAACGATACTAGTTTGACCTTAAATTGGTTGCGTAAGACATTCACACATGAGCGATACAGAGATAGTAGGGCTACTGATGCTAGGGTTTCTTACGTTACACAAGCTTATGTACTATATATAGGATCCACTATGTGAGCCAAAAAAACTGGCAATAGTATTTCGTTAGATTACCTACATTTTGTAAACCGGTATCAACTTATGGGTCGTTACAATTGGGGTCATCTAGTTTTGGCACAACTTTACCACTCTCTCAGCCACAGTTCTATGAAAGGAACTAGTGATATTTGTGGGTTTACTGGGCTGTTAGAGACTTGCATATTTGATAATTTTAGGGTGTTTACTGTTCTCTTGTACAACGCGTTCACCTTAGTGTCACCACATATTTGTCGATACGCGCCATGAAAAGTTTTTTCTTTGCAAGTTGTTCTCTCGGAATTGAGACACACCCTATCGATGTGCGCCGTACTTAATGTAAGTTTCATTATGTTTTTTATATGTTGACTTGAATTAAATTCTATGTATGATGCTAACTATATAATCTCTTGTAGGTGATTTTTCTTCTATACATTTATATACGGGGTGTGTGTTCGTTCTGTATGGTTAGTTGGATAAAGCATACACTAAATTCGTTTGACATAGTCGTGCCTTACTACCCGGACCGTGTCAACCGTTGGATGGGCAATATTCAACTGTTACCGTGCAACATACAGTGGGAGAATTGGAAACAAAATCTTTTCACCACTTTAGGTCCACTATTAGATGGTGGGCAATATGGTACGGAATCTATGTATCATGTTTGGGTTAAGAAGAAACTGTGTTGTATATAATGTCCAATCCGGATTCGGTAGGCGATGATACATATGTTGGTGGAGGGCCTCCATTGTACATTCAGGGCAGTGCTGATCCCGGGAGATATGACCAGATAGTTGCATATCGGCCACGTTTAACCACGATGACGCATGAGGAATTGGTAGACATTGCGGGTGAGATGGTCAGTATTGCTGAAAGATGTAGACATTGTTGATTAGTTGCATTGACTCGTGTATTTGTATTTCTTATTTTATGTTTTTTTGTTATGCTTTCGTGACTTGTATCGGGATGTATTATTGTACATGTTTATGTCGTACGAATTTTATGAATATTGGAGTATGACTTTTGATGTATCTTTACGAGTATGATAAGTAAGTTATGTTTATGACCCGGTTGGTTTGAATAATTAATTTTTTTAACAACCGAATGTTTTAACTTACAAATAATTATTGTTGACTTACAATGTTTGATGTTTGGATGTTTTAACATAGTCGGACAAAACGACACATAATCTTAAACTAACAAAAATGTAAACTAGCATGTAACGTACGATAAAGTAACATTAAGGTAACATGAAACAACAATTAATGTTTAAAATAACAAAATGGAAAATTATTAATCGGGTCGCATTATGTATGCAATTCCCTTGCCTAGGCGTAGCATAAGGTATGCGAAAACAACCCTTCAGAAATATTTTCCATGCCAAAAAATAGTAGATCCATCACACGCGTGATATATAACCATATTTTCGCACCTGATATGCAAAAATGACCGTTCAGAAGAATTTTCCATGCTAAAAATCATGCTACTGTCACACACCATATGCGACGAGAGACCATTTCAAAGCATATTTTGTGCAAATTGTAAAAATTTAAATAAAGCAAACTCTGGTAGATCAATAATGTTAAAAAACTTTACATTTGGGAAATAATATATTGAAAAACCTCATAACAAATTTAAATTAAAAATAACAGTATATAGTGATAAGGGTAAGGTGAGGATTAGGCTAAATGTAATTATCAAAGGGGTTAATTCCATGTAATTAAATGTCAAGGACTAAACTAAAGCAAGTATAAGGGTTAATGGGGTCATATGTAATAACTAGTGGGTATGTTTATAGTTAGCAAAGGAGTGAGGTGATAATATCCACTCGTGAGAGGGTAAATGTGTAATTTTAGAACCTACCCCATGTACTATATAAAGGACATTCCCTTTTGGGAATGGACCAATGATTAGATAATTATTGCTTCATTTATTCATTTTGTCTCTTTCTCTTATGCCTCTTTCAATCTTTTTTTTATAAAATATCATCACACAAATAATTCTGTAACAGACACTCTAATACAAAAATTGTTTTAACAAGATAAAAAACTAAAAAAATATCTGAATTCATCACATAGTACAATAAAACCTAGAATTCGAAGTCGAAGTTATATCCCATGTTATCTTCAACATGTGAGGGGTTCACAATCACATCCTCTTTCTCGGAAATTCTTTCCTCGAGATATGCTAGCATATCTCTAGTAAGAAAATCTTTAACTTTTAAGTTCCACACTTTAATTACCTCTTTTTTTTATTTTGTAAGACATGTCAAACACACAGTGCAATGGTTTGGATTTTATAAGATTGGACATGGTTTTGACTTCGACACAAATGCGCAAAATTGGATTTGGAACTCTAAATTGGCCATAATCATAATACATCATACACAACACTTGACAGAAAAAGCATCGGTCGTTATGGTAACAAACTTCGCGGCTTGGAGAAAGTGATAGTCTTCGTCTACATTCCACTTCATACCTAAATTCCTTAGGTTTTTTGTTCAAGAAGGTTTGGTGTTAGAACTATTAGGACATGATTCAGGTACCTTATAAAAAAAATCCAACATTGGCGAGAATTATATTTTGACAGTAATTAATAGTTTGTGGCAAGTAATGTTTGGCGGGAATTAATATATGGCGGTAATTAATCATTGGTGAGAATATATATAATTGGCGGGAAGCGTTAAACAAGCAGGAACCATTAAATGTAAAGATTCACTCTAAAATAAAGAGTACGAAAATACATATACAAATGGATTGTTACAAAAAAGTTAAACATAAAATACATAAGTTAAAGTGATTGATAAAAAAGTTTGAAAACCTAAAATAACATAAGATCAAATTTAATATTTGGTTAGGTCGGTATAGTGTGGCTCCTCGTTAAGATTCACTCTCCAAACCCGCATAATTTGCGTAATTTATTAAACTTATGGTAGTACGGATGCGTCTATTGACTCGCTTCATCGATGACGTGGACATCCCACGCCGAGTATAATGGCGGCAACGGTCCATCAGGAGGAGTAATCTGCAAATATAAATGTCAAGTCATTGCATTAAGTATAAATAAAATCTTAAAACCTCATAAATATAATAAAATTTACATATTTACATTAAAAAAGTGGAAACCATGTACAAATGTAATTTTGAACTCTATAATCGTTGAAGAATTAACAGGTGGACTTTCACAAATTGGTAGATAAGTTAATGATCCTGCTTAAGAGATATGGTATACGAGACACCCATACTTTATTTCTATGATTATGCCAATGTCTGGAAATGTCATCCAATAAAGGCTAGAAATTTGGGATTTGAAATAATCCAACCTACGTACCATATCATCCAAAACATCGGACGAACCATAAACCTCAAACCACAAAGCACGACTTTCAGTTGATTCCTTCAACAAATCCTATCTAACAATTTCCAAATTATCCCTGGTACGCTATATCAAAAGCAATATGGACCGATATCCGCATTTTTTTCGTTTGCGATACGTCGACCAAATTAGTGCTATAAGGATGTAGAAACGTCGGGATGCAATCGGGGTATAAAGTTAACTTTCCTTCCTTAACAATTTTCTTGAGCCGACCAACTTTATTTTTTGCAAATGGTGGTTTGGGTACTACAATATGAGGCACTTTTGAGGCAGTCATTCTCTTTAACGCGTTAACAGGTGTGCTACCTAACGAGTTTGTAAGAGTGCTAGCACTAGTGGTTTGTTCAATAGGATATTTCCACGAACTAGGGTTCTGTTTGGTCGATTTATGCACGTCTGATTTTGGCCTACCTTTAGCTCTAACCGCTTCTTTAGGCTCTTAAACATAACTAGTTTTAGGATTTAAGAGTTGCATAACCTTATTGATAATATGCTCTTGTTGTTTATGCCCAAAACTATTAATGGAACTATCTATGAAAAATAGTTTTTTTTGCAAGGCATCTTCATGCAAAGTGGCATCTCTATAAGCAATATATAATCGTCTCTGATAGGGTTGAATGTTTTTTAAAGTTATGATCAAATTTTTCTGAGAGAGCATTTTAGACCTATAATAAAATTTGTGCCATATAAGTTGAGTGCTTGATGATTAAGCCATATACATAATTCGAATATTATTGGGCATGAGGCTCATAAGGCCAATTCACACTTATGACCCGACTCGGTGGGTCCATGGATCCAAACGTTTCTATAAACTGTCCAAAAAATAACATTAAATGGGTTGAAAATTTCTCTCTATGGATTTTAAACTCTAGCACCACTATTATCTCTCGACTCAATACCTTAAATTTAAGACTTAATCCAAACACTTATAAAAGATACCCTCCGACCAGATTTTATCAAAACCAGTATCCAATATATATCCATATCTTCCCTAGAAATTCATCTACCTTCTCTTCTTATTGAGGTAATTTCACACGCAGAAGGTAACCTATGTGTTTTCCTAAGGACACATCTGTTACATGCTCCCCAATTTACGCTTATATTTCTAGAATGTAAAATAGTGAAGGTCAATTCTTTTAGACCCCCATGAGATACATAACCGAATAGGTGCCTGGTCAAAGTATTTTTGAAACCATGTAAAGTAAAAAACTTACTTCACTCGAATGGTTCGAGGAACCCCGCATGCTGCTTCATTACGAGGTTGTGCATTTTTTCCCAAAAAAGTTCAAAATTGCATTGGTTCGTCCCAAGGTATTTTTTAAGGGCCGAGTGAGAACTCTCGCACCTACAAAGAAAATATATAATTAAGATATTCATTTTTAGTGATAAAAAAATGAAAACGAAAGTAATTTTACCTATTCGTTGTTGTTTAACTGTAGTGTTTGCTATTGTTCATTTGATTATAAAGAAACTTGTCACCATATTTCGCCATCTATTCCGACATAGCGTATTCAATACACTTGGGGTAAGACAGTGGCAGAACTAGAAACGAAAACAAGAGGAGGTTGAAACATATTGAAAATTAACGTTGTAAAACGAGATTGCGAGTCAGGTCGGGGGAAAATTTCGTTCTACAGAGCGTCTAAGGCGTCGTTTTTCATATATATATTTTCATTTTTTTAAATTCAGATTAAAAAACTATTGCTATTATCTAAATAAATATACTACGCTAAAACTTTACTCTTAGTTTATTTTTTTTATATTTTATTTATTTATTGTTATATTTTCCAAATAATCCAAAATTACTAGTTCAATAATATTAAAATCTCTGTAGAAAATCCGTAAAATGTTTCCCCAAGGTAGATCCGCCACTAGGGTAAGCGGTAAACATTTCGTTCAATGTAACTAGGTTTTCTTCGTAAGCTTCCATCGTGTTCTCGGCGTCCATAGAACTCAACATATTGTTTTGCAATCACGTCATCGTGCATCAAATTTTGAACCATCTCAAGAATCTTCTTGTTAATATGCCACATGCGTAGCAAGTTAGTTATGTCCATAAATATTTCCTCGATAGATCACATGAGAGCTAGTTCTCGATTGGTAACAATAAACTCGAAAGTTCACACACAGTATCCATCATCAAACCATAAAGAACACCCAAAGCCCATGCATAATGGGTATATTGTCCCCGTTCATAAACACATACGCAACGATAACTGTAATTGAAATTGAAGTTACTTATGATAAGGATATAAAATATTGAGGGATTTAATGTAATAGAACTAAGGTCATATATGATAACTTGTATACTTGTTGGATGATTTTTAGACTATTTGTAAATAGGGAGGTTGTGATACAATTAACCCAATAACTACTTTGACTTTACTCTTCTATTTTCTGCCTCTCTACAACTAAACTCTGTCTCTAGTTTCTCTACAACTTTACCACAGTGGGAGTTCTATTTGATTGGTACCCTGATTTTACGTCAAAAACCAAAAACTGTGGAGTTCTTGCTCAATTGTATCACTCTAGATTGATATGGAACCAGGAAACGACGCTGATCTAACAGTTTGAAAAGCAATCAAAAATTTGAGATCTGATCTGCGTGAGGAAGAAATAGGATAAGATAATCAAGGTATGGTGCAACAAGGTCATTCATATACCAAGGTTCGAATGAATCAATTGCTGGACAAAATATCAGCATTAAATGAAAAATATGTTCAAAGAGATAACATATTTATTCATCAAGGCTAAAATCTGAGATATGAAAAATTGAAGAGAAATGTGAGTTTGAAAATAAATCTGATCAATCGTATACAGCTCATCGGATTTAAATTGATCCAAAGAAAACGTATTTTGAATCTGATTAAGAGCATTGTACCTCACAAAAAGAAAATAAAGGCAAACACATATATATTACGTCTAGTGATGCCGAATTCGATAGTTCGGAATCTAAGGAAGAATCATCTAAGAAAAAGAGGTATCCGGGATCTTCAAAAGAAGAAAGAGGTCGGCCTCAAAAATCGCGTAAAGAATATAAACCAAAAAGAGACAATGTGCCTCATTTTTTGAGAGAAACTGAATGATGTGAAGGAAATACATCTAACTAACACATATGAGTGGTTATCGGAATTTGTATGCATTTATGGAAATCAGAGGAGATGACCAGTACGTACAAGTAGTAGACTGGAGAAATTCACCTTTAACAGCCGAGATAAGGTCAATTACTCTTCCGAAGCGTTTTGACATTTCTAAGGTCGAGAAATTCGATGGGATGCAAGATCCTGATGATCATATCAAAAAATTCAAGAACTATATGATGAATTTCAAAGATGATGACTGGATGGTGTGTAGAGGATTTTATCAGACATTCAAGGGCAAAACATTGAAGTGGTATAATAAGATTCCAAAGGGATCTATTACTAACGTTAGAGTTTTCTATACAGCTTTCTGACGTCAGTTTGTGGGAAACAAAGAGATGCAAGGAAATAAAGACACTATAACATAATTTAAGCAGGTTGTGGGAAATAAATTGAAGGACTATATGAAGTGTTTTATGTTAAGAAAAGCGGGATTGGATAATTTTGAAGAGTTGGTGGTTATAGAGCATTTTAACAAGGTTTATTACAACTGATTTAGCAAATGAAACAATAAAAATGATAGTCTTGACCATTAGAGCATGGTTCAAGTTGAAGACCAAATTAAAATGAAGGAATAAACTAGGTTTCGAAGATTGGTTGGACCTGATGAGTCCGGATTTTGTCACCACTCTTTATGAGAACCGGACATGGGCAGTTCAGACAACATCCACCTAACTGGACAGGGACAGTTCGGACAACCTCCACTCACTAAATTGTCCGAACAGAACTAAAGTATTAAACACTTAACCACTTCATGACTAAGCTAATTACTTGCTTAACTTAAAACTGATGGGTCTTTAAACTCGACCCGAATCCATTTAAAACACAACCCGAAAGCCCATGTGGCCCAAAAATAAGGGTATAAATACCCAACCACCTACATTAAATGAGGGTAATGAAAATTAAATACACCCATGCAGCTCAATTCTCCTTCTACACTCTATCCAAACATTAAATACCTTCGAAATACCACAAAACTCTGGACAAAATTACCCTCAAACGAAAATAAACCTCACCAAAATTGGCGACCACAGTGGAAGAACGACGGTGCCTGAATCTAGTATTCGAAACCATCAGAAAAAACAGTTCGAATGAATCCGGACGTGCAAGAAATACCACCAGCTTTGGCAGAAGTTGTAGGTGAAAATGATGAATACACGATTGAGGAGCGTGATAGATTAGGAGTTGAAATAGAGGCTCTGAGGGCAGAAAGATAAAAGAAGGGCATAAAATAAAAGTCAAAGGCGTCAGTTGCTCATCATACTGATAACCCTAGAGAGCATGAGGCCTCAAAAACCCATATGAGCATGAAGAAGACTCATGCTAGCTCAAAAAAGTCTCACCGGTCTAAACCGGTGGAGAGCTCTGATTCAGACTCAGAATCTTCCAGCAGCTCCTCGGGCGAAGATGGAGTCGAAGAATCCCTGTCATCCAGCAGCGATGAAGGCCGTTCGAAAAAGAAACAGAAGTTAGTAAAAAAATATTCAAGAAAAAGAGATGGGCATGGAAAGTTAAAGAGGCATATAGGCAAAGGATCGTCTCATAGCCGGAGACACGTAGATCGGATGGTGATGGATCCTTTTGCCTTCCATGATGAACCAGGTATCTTTGCAACTCCTAATGAGGATATCATCTTCAGTCGTGGCCGGAATTGGAGACAATCTCCACTGTCCTTTTGACAGTGCAAAAATGAAAAACTAAGATGGCAGTAAAGACCCGGACAACCACTTGGAACAGTTCAAAAATTTCATGATGAATTTTGATGATGACGACAAGTTGCTTTGTAGAGCATTCTCCCAATCCTTTACGGGGAGTGCCCTGAAATGGTATAACAGCCTACCGTAGGGGTGCATCAGAAATTTCGATACTTTTTGGGTGGCCTTCCGGAGGCAATTTGTTGGAAGTAAGGAGGTAAAGGGAAATGAAGACACAATCATCCATTGTGCCCAAGAACCGAATGAATCTCTAAAAGAATACATAAGTCGCTTTGTAAACACCAAAAATGGGTTGGCTGATTGCTTTGAACAAGTAGCAATAGCTTCTCTGAGGCATGGTTTAAACCCTGGAAACCTGGCTGATTTAGTAACCCGAAAGAAGGCCATGGCATGGGGAGGTCTGTTAAATCAAGTTGGAAAGCAGATTAATGTTGATGAAACAAAAGAAAACAAGGGTGCACATGCTGGTGAGATCTGCTCCGGCTGCACCAAATCCAAACCAAAACCAGTCCGGGAACAAGGCCAGGGAGGCCGGGCAGAGTCATAACAGAGCCAAAGCTCTGTCTCAGCCAGCTGCTCCAGCACAAAGTCAACAATCTAGAAATAAGCGAGGACCTTGGGTCCAACCGGAGTGGTTTGCAGAATTAAAAGAAAACGTAGCCACCATTTATGACAAAACAAAAGACGAAGTACATTATAGAAGGCCGGCTGCGTTACAATCTCCTAGGGAGAGCCGTAACAATTGTTTCTGTTAGTATCATAATGATACTGGCCATACCACTGAGAATTGTATTGCTTTGAAGCAAGAAGTCCAGAATTTAATTGAAAGAGGAAAGTTGGGAGCATATGTTAAAAGAAGAGGAGGCAATAGGCCTGATAACACTCATCCGGTTGGTCCAAACAATGCACGCACATCGGCTCCAGAAGGGGCCATGGTGATAGTCGAGAGATTCGATGTAGAGTTGGAGTACTTGGACCCTGATCCTACCTGGAATAAAGTGGGGGTTATCGTAGAAAATTGCAAGTCGGTGTCCGGACTTATCAACTTTTTTGGGTCACTCACAATTTTTGGAGGAGACACCATGACAGCACCCACTGCTTCTTCAAGAAAGAGGCATGTTCATACTTTAGCTACCCAACTGGAGGGAGGCATGACTTCCAATCAATCACAGATTCAATTTCCCTTCATTATTTTCGATGAGGATGACTTGAGGGATATAGCTAGTCCTCATGAAGATGCTGTTGTCATAGGAGCATCCATCGGGGGCAATGACATAAGACGGATTCTGGTGGACACCGGAAGTTCTGCCAATATTCTCTTTTTAACTTCCTACAAAAAGATGAAAAATCCAGCAGTAATTCAGCGTTCGAACAGGTCAATTGTGGGTTTCACTGGAAGCTCAGTAGATGTGATCAGGGAGTTTGAGGAGGAAGTTTTGTTAGGCAAAGGCCCTTTTAAAAAAATGGTTAGAATACTGTTCGTCGTGGTGGATTATCCCACTTGTTATAATGCTATTATGGGGAGGTCTTGGCTCTCTAGGATGCATGCGGTGGCCTCAACAGTCCACCAATGTTTGAAATATGCTGTGCAAGGACAAGTGGGAGTTGTTCGGAGCAGCCAAAAGGTGGCAAGAGAATGTTATGCAACAACACTGGCCCCCCGGACGTTGGGGGTAGTTTGGATTAACGAAGAATAGCAGTTTGAAGGGCTTTCTGGGGGAGAGGGTGAGATTGATGACCCTAGAGAGACCCCTGGAGTTTTAATACCGATTGAAGAAGTTGAAACACATTCATTGGCTGAAGGAAAAAGTGTTAAGATAGGATCCAAGATGACATCAGAATTAAAGGGAAAAATGTTAGAGTTCCTGAAAGACCATCAGCATGTTTTTACTTGGTGCAATGCTGATGTTACCGGAGTGCCAACATATATTATGTCCAACCAACTGTCCATTTGAAGGGACATAGCACTTGTGATACAAAAAAGAAGAGCTTTTTCCAAGGAAAAGACTGATGTCATAGTTCAAGAGGTTGACCCGCTAACTAAAATGGAGCACATAAATGAGTCTCAGTACCCTTTATGGACAACCAATCCGGTATTAGTGAAAAAGAAAAATGGCAAGTGGCGTATGTGTATCGATTTCACAGATCTCAACAGGGTTTGCCCGAAGGATTTATACCCAGTTCCCCGGATTGATCAATTGGTAGATTCCACATCTAGGAACAAGCTGCTATCTTTTATGGATGCCTTCTCCGGGTATAATTAGATTCAAGTGGATCCGAAGGATCAGGAGCATACTACGTTCTTTACTGATAGGGGCCTTCATTGTTACAAGGTGATGCCATTTGGTTTAAAATATTCTGGGGCTACCTATCAGAGGTTGGTAAACAAAGATTTTGCTGATCAAATTGGAAGAAATATGGAAGTATACATCGACGATATGATGGTCAAAAGTATGGAAGAAGAGCTACACTTGGTAGATCTCCAAGAAACTTTTGCTAACTTAGTAAAAGTGAATTTGAAATTAAACCCAGAGAAGTGTGTTTTTGGAGTGGAGTCCGGCAAATTCTTGGGGTATGTGATAAGTGAGCAAGCGATACAGCCTGATCCAGACCAACTTAATGCTTTACTATAGATGGAGCCTCCTCAGAATATTAAAGAAGTACAACGATTGACTGGGAGGCTGGCTGCACTAAACTGATTTATTTCAAGGTCATCGGACAAGTGCGCCCCGTTTTTTCAAACTTTGAAAGGTGCGAAAGACTTCAATTGGTCCCCACAGTGTGATGAGGCCTTCGATGAGATTAAAAAGCACTTGTCTTCTTCCAAGACTTTGTCTAAACATGGTGATAGAGAAACTCTCTTCGTATATTTGGCAGTCTCTGATTGTGCCATAAGTTCAGTATTGGTAAGGGAAGTAGATAATTATCCCCGTCCGGTGTATTACATCAGTAAGAGCTTGATAGATGCAGAAAAACGCTATCTGAAGCTTGAAAAATTAGCGTTTTCCCTGGTGATTGCAGCGAGGAAGATGAGACCTTATTTTCAGGCTCACCCTATCATTGTCCGGACGTCTTTTCCTTTGAAAATGTTCTCCAAAAGGCCGAAATTTCAAGTAGAATGACTAAGTCGTCAGTGGAATTGGGAGACTTCGATATTGATTTTGCTCCTTGAACATCAATCAAAGCCCAATCAATGGCTGATTTCGTAGTTGAATTTCACTCAGATAGGGACATTAAGCAAACAACTGATGTGAAAGACAAAAAAGTCTGGGTCATCCGGACTGATGGTGGATCAAGTACCATGGGATGTGGTGCTGGGGTATGTTTGACCTCTCCGTACGGAGACAGAATGTATCAAGCTATATGTTTTGCTTTCAGGGCTTCTAATAATGAGTCCAGATATAAAGCTGTTATAGCTGGTTTGAAATTGGCTCTTATTTGTGGAGCCAAAAGGGTCAAGTTAATGAGCGATTCTCAGCTGGTTATCCATCATGCACAAGGTCAATCCGAAGCTAAAAAGGAGCAGTTGGTTAAATACTTACTTCTTCTTAAAGAAGTAGCTCTTAATTTTAAAAGCATAATCTATGAACACATACCCCGAACAAAAAATACACTGGCAGACTCCTTGGCAACCATAGCCTATACTGATTCCTACCCTTGGATTCATGTGCTGGAGTGTCCATCCATTCGAATCAGTCTGGGTAAGGAAGAAGAAAGTTTCGATAAACAAGGCTCGTGGATTTGTCATCTTGCCACTGGATAAATCAATAGCAAGAAAAGTAAAATACAACGCTCGTGGTTTTGTCATCCTAAGGGATATTCTTTATAAGAAATCTTATAGTAGACCCCTCTTACGATGTTTGGGGGTCGACGAATCTCAGATAGTGCTCTCCGAATTACATGATGGTGAGGGATTAGCTCACTGTGGATTCAGGGCTCTAACAAGGAGAGTTTTGTTAGCTTGGTTTATATTGGCCCTCTATAATGCAAGATGCTAAGGAGTTGGTGAGGAGGTGTGACCCATGCCAGAGATATAGCAATGAAACTCATATCCCAGCCATACCTTTAGAGTCAATCACTGAGCTAATACCTTTTGCTCGATGGGGGTTGGACTTACCTCTACCCATGGCGTCCGGAGGGTGCCGAACTATAATCGTCGCTATTGATTACTTTTCAAAGTGGATTGAAGAAGCTCTTTTGGCAGGTACGATATCAAAGGATGTTATAAAATTCATTTTATCCAATATCTGCTGCAGATTTGGAATTCCACAAAAGATAACAACATACAATGGACCACAGTTCGACAACAAGGAAATGGAGAGTTTCTGTGTCTCTAGAGGCATACAACATTGCTTCTCTTCCCCTTTCCACCCACAGGAAAATGGTCAGGTCGAAGTGGCCAACAGGACAATACTGTCAGGTCTGAAGAAGAATTTAGAAGGGACTGCTGGGAAATGGCCTAGTTATTTGCAAGAAGTTTTGTGGGTTTACCGAACCACTCTCGGGGCTGCAACACAAGAGTCTCCCTTTGCCTTAGTATATGGAATGGATGCCATAGCCCCCATAGAAGCTACTCTCCCTTCATTTCGAGTTCATATTTTTTCTGAACACGCTAACGAGGTGGCTATGAGAGGCCAACTTGACTTAATAGAGGAAAGAAGAGTTAAGGATCACCTTAGAGCTGTACACTATCAAGGTTTGATGAGAAGCGGGTTCGCTTCTAAAATTAAGAGAAGGGATTTTCAACCGGGGGATAAGGTGTTGAGAAACGTTTTCCTACACACTAAAGAGAAGCAGTTCGGTAAGTTGGCTCCAACTTGGGAAGGACCCTATGTGGTCATTGAAAAGTTTAAGCCTGGGACATACTGGCTCCAAGACAAAGATGGAAGGATTTTGAATCACCCTTGGAATATTGAACACCTCCGGTTGTACTTGGAATAGAAACTATATAAATATTTACTTGTTTAAAAGTTCATGTAAATATTTGGGGGCATACTCTTTCCTACCCTGGTGGTGCGGGGAGGTTTTAATGAGGTGTCCAGGCTCTTTTATAAAATTTGATGCCTTCTTAATAATCCGGAGTGTTTTTACTTAATTTTTTCGGTAAAGTTTATATTTGAACAGGTCGGATTAAATTGAAGGAGTGATGACTACTTAATCATTTGTCATCGAAGAATTTAAACACTCTCACGTTAAAACATTTATGAAGTAACCAAGGGATGTTTAAACATCAGCTCCCAAAATTGAAAAACTATGCAAGAGTTGTGCAAAATAAAGCTACCCATTGAAACCTACGAAGTGCCTGGGCCATCCAAGGACTTTAAATTATCAAAACAAAAAATATTTATCCGGTCAAGAACCGGACACAGTTACAAAAAATGCCTTGGCCGTCTAGGAACTTTGGTTTAATCAAAACAAAATTCCTGACTCTTAGAGTATTTACGCCAAAGTGATAGACACTCAGGAAGATATGTACGCCAAAGTGAAGTCGGACATGGTCTTGCTCTTTCATGAGAAATTTCTGAAGAGGAATCTGGGAGATTCCTGACTTTTGTAGACTACGAAGACCTTCCCTTCCACACGATGGCTGATGGTGACAAGCATGATTACTCCAGTGCTGACTCATCCGATGAAGAAGAGAAAACTGGGGAGAGTCCAGATGAGGAAAATGATGATCTCAAGAAGAAGAAAACTAGTGAGGCTGACTCACCTGGACTCTCCCCGGTTTTCTTCTTCTTGAGATCATCATTTTCCTCATCTAGACTCTCCCCAGTTTTCTCTTCTTCATCGGATGAGTCAGCATTGGAGTAATCATGCTTGTCACCATCAGCCATCGTGTGGAAGGGAAGGTCTTCGTAGTCTACAAAAGTCCATAAATCTCCCAGATTCCTCTTCAGAAATTTCTCATGAAAGAGCAAGACCATGTCCGACTTCACTTTGGCGTACATATCTTCCTGAGTGTCTATCACTTGGTTGGTATAGGCATCAATCCTAGCTTGGATTTTTGCCTCTTGCTCCCTTAGCAAATCAGCTTTTTCTTGTGCAGCCTTGGACACCGAGTCCTCAAGCGAGATCTTGCCATTGGTCAAAGTATGAATGACCCTGTCCCTAGCCTTCACCTCCTCTTTCGAAGAAGAGAGATCTTTCTCCAAACCGGATTGCTTTGTTCGGAGTTCTTTGATAGTATCTTCTAAGGTAGATACCTTTGTAGCCCAATCCTCCTGGTTCTTCTTTAACTCCTCATTCTCCCTCTTCAAAACATCAGCATTTTGGTTGGCAATAAGGAGGTCACCAGACAATTTCTCTTTGTCAGAATTAAGGGCATTAATAATAGCTGACTGACCTCGCACTTGCTTCTCCAAACTAAGCAATGGCTGAATATTACTTAATATAGAGTGAGTTATAACATCTCTTTCACTTGAAACAGAGAAATACTTACCATTGAAGGTAACGATGTTCGAAGAACTCGGGGGGAGGTAAGGTCCAGCGAAATCATCCTTAGGATGATTTTCGAAGTAAAGACCAATTTCTTCAAGACCACTAATATCAACACCATCAATGCTGATGTCCCCTCCTGCACCCCCTCCGGTTTGGAAGTCACTGGGGATGCCTTCTGCTTGAGTTGGGTCAGTAGGGTCAACAAGGGGAAGGGGCTTTGGAGGCCGGAGGGAAATCTCATCACCCTTGGAGGTCTTCTTCTTCTTGGTCTCCATATCCTGGCCCTCTGCTCCCCGTTTCCTATTTTTCTTAGGAACTTTTGGAGGTTTCGGAGATCCTGCCACTTCTCTAGTACTTTCATGCTCCACTACTTCTAGAAGAGCAGCATTAATTTGTCCTTGATTTGGCCCCTTTTGGTTTGTTGGAGCAGTTTCCTCCACTTCGGTGGGATTGGATTCAACCACACTCTGTTTGCCTTTACCTTTCTTTCCCTTCATCTTACTTGGGGCTTTGGCTCTACCGGGCAGATACAATGCTCCGTCCAGTGCGTGTGTTCTTTTAAGAACTACTTCCGGAGGGGGTGGGGTGGTAAGTTCCTCCCAGGATAAGTCCCTTCGGTCAGTGGTATTCCAGAGGTAGGACCTTGTTAGATTGCCTCCGGTAAAGGTGTTGTGGAAGCGATTCCCCCACTTCTCAGTAGCCCAAGCATTTAGCTTGGTGCAAGTGGTCTGCCCAGCCTTCAGGTAGTCACTGAAGTCCTTAGGCAGCACTACCAAGAAACAGAAAAAAAAAGACAAGTCAGATAAAAAAAATTGTGAAAAATAAAGGTGGGAATGTGAGATGAGATTCTTACCATCGCTTCGCCATCTGCTGGTAAGGAGGCTCGGGTTGACACTGGCTTTAATCTTCCTCTCATTTTCCCAGGCACCACTCACAAACAATAAATGAGTCTTCCAATTTCTTTCCGACTCAAGCAGATCGTCCACTGCTTTGTAATTATCACCCATGTTGAAGTGATAGAAAGGAATATGGTGGTTTCTGCAGAGGCTGGCCACAACTGCAAACTGCTCAATTAGAAGGGGAATTCCGGAGAGCCTGGAGGCCATAATACAGGCCATGAGAGTGTACCATGCGTTGGGGCTCAGTTGGCTTGGGCAAAGTTTGATGAGGTGAAAGTATTTCACTATCTCCAGGTCTAAGGGAAACCTTAGTCCCCAGTTGAAGAGCTCAGTGAAGAAAACTATTTCACTGAGCTTGCAGTCCATCGGTGTCTCTGGATCCACCAGAATTCTTATTTTGACATTCTCCGGGATCGCTCATTTTGTTCGCATCCGACCCAGTTCGGCTGTGTGGATGAAAGCATAATTAAGTTTTTGCAAAGCTATCAGATATTTAACACTTACCTTGTGGAAACAAGGTCCCACTTTTCCCACAAGGCACTCCGGCAAATCCGGATGCCTTAAGCATAATTTCTCCTTGCCTTTGTCCTTCTTGGCAGAAATAGCCTCACTTGTTTTCCCGAAGACTTCGGACTCAAAGGGAGCTTCTTCAATAAAATCCTACATCACGTCTTCCATTTACATGGAGGGGTTTTCATTTGTTTTTGGGTGAGAGGAGCTAAAGTTTGGCTCAGCAGGCCCTCCGGATTGTTGGGCTTCGCTGGCTTCTTGTAGTATGGACTCCGGTTAGGGCTCAGATGCAGTGGTTTCTTTTTGGAGACTTGAACTAGATGCCTCCGGTCTAGACAGTTTGTCCTTAGGAATCTTAATGGGTGCTTCTGACCCCGTATTGCTATCTTTAGCCCCTGATTTGGAAGGTGTACCTTTTAGAGCTTGCCCTTTTACCAAGCGACCTTTTCTCCGATCTACTAACTTCTCTGGAGAGGTGTCAGCGTCCGATCCCATGGCAATAAATGGGGAAGGTTTCTTAAAAGTGGTAACTGCCTGCCCTGGTTCAACAATAGGCTCCGATTCCTGAACCGATGAGCCCGATACAATTGGTGAAAGGTTGGGCTGGAACAATCTCCTAGGTTAAAACTCTTAGTTGAAGAAGAGCCCCGATCAGGCTCTAAGCTTGGGGTTTCTGATTTGTCGATAGGGGACACAGGGAGGCCTGCAGCAAGGCGTCTTTCTCATTTGACTTTTTGAGCTTTCTCTAACTCCGACAAATTGAGCCACCCACCTTTTATTAAAGCGCTCCTCGCTGTGAACAAAAACTCACAACAGAATAAAGTGTTTGTTTTTTAGAAAGAGAGCTTTGAAGTTTAACAGAGCAAGGATGATGAAGATGGTAAAACACTAGAAAAATGACTAATTTATAGTAAAGGTGCAAAATATGCTTCGATACCTAGGAGGATTCGAAAGGGTTGCAATGATTAAAAACGACGCTGATGTCATCCTCATTAAATGAAGAGGTTGCTTTTTGAAGTAAGTGGGAGCGCTGTTCTAGGGAAAAAAGCGTCTGGTATGGCAAATCAGAAAAGGACACGTGTCCCACGATCTCTGGCTAAAACCCATTTAGTTTCTGAGAACTTTTTTTGTCCGTATAAATCCCTTACACAGTTCGAAAATCTATCCGGATACAAGCTAATTTTTTAGGTCTTGTCAAAAGGCCTTTTTACACCACCTAAAAAAGGGGCTACTGATGAGTCCGGATTTTGTCACCACTCTTTATGAGAACCGGACAGGGGCAGTTCGGACAACATCCACCTAACCGGACAGGGACAGTTTGGACAACCTCCACTCACTAAACTGTCCGAACAGAACTAAAGTATTAAACACTTAACCACTTCATGACTAAGCTAATTACTTGCTTAAATTAAAATTGACGTGTCTTTAAACTCGACCCGAATCCATTTAAAACACAACCCGAAAGCACATGTGGCCCAAAAATAAGGATATAAATACCTAACCACCTACATTAAATGAGGGTAATGAAAATTAAATACAACCAGGCAGCTCAATTCTCCCTCTACACTCTATCCAAACATTAAATACCTTCAAAATACCACAAAAATCTGGACAAAATTACCCTCAAACAAAAATAAACCTCACCAGGACCTAGTCAAACGAATTCATGGCATGTGTCAAATAATCAAGTACACTCCTCGGATTATCAACCACCTGGTCCATTGAATAATAACAATATGCCTCCTCGAATTGGAGGGTATCCAACTCAAGCTACGGGTTATTATTTTTGAAAGACCAAGTCCAAAATCAGTGGCAGAGTATTATACTCATTTAACTAAAATTTTGTGGCAAATTATGAAAATTCTAAAGGTTATGCAAGTTTTAGAAAGCCAACTCTGATAAAAAGACCAAGAGAAGAGCGTAACACCAGTTTCTTTAAGTATCATAATAATATTGGACATGATACTACATATTGTATAACTTTAAAGAAGGAGATACATGTGTTGATAGAAAATGGCAAGTTGCTTGCTTTTGTTAAAGGGCAAAACAACAGATTGAAAATTCTGAGCACATCGACACAACAAGCTGCTAACCCGAATTCAAAGGAAGAAAATTCATTGATGATTGTAGATTCTAAATGTGATGATTTTGATGTAGCATCAGAATATTTGAATACTAATCCAGAATTGTTAATTTTGATGGCTGTAGATGAGCCAATATAACAGGGACGGGTTAGAAGCTTATGTGAATATTTTGAATCTTTAGCCATTTTGGGGGAGATAATATGTCTGGTAATACCAGTAGTTCCAGGAAAAGGCATGCTGTCAGTTTAACAACTCAAGTAAATGGAAAGATGTCTACTCACTTATATGGCAAACATGATACTCATTTTATTCTGTTCGATGAGGATGATATGAGGGAAATAACTGGTCTTCATGAGAATGCAGTGGTTATAGGGGCAAAAATATTTAGAGTTGAAATTCAACGTGTTCTGATTGATACATGGAGTTCAACAAATGTGTTATTGAAGTCTAGGTATGATAGGATACGTAATCCGCCTCAAAATTGTCAATCTGATCGTTTTATAACTAGGTTTACAAGGGTAACAACTCAGATGATTAGGGAATTCGAAGGTGGGGTGTATTTGGGTAAAGGCCCGTTTAAAAATAAAGTTCAAGTTTTGTTTATGGTGGTTGAATGTCGGACTAATTACAATATTATTTTTGGAAGATCTTGGCTTTCAATAATGTATGTTGTTGTGTCTACTGTTCATCAATGTTTGAAATATGTTGTTGGGGATCGAGTTGGTTTGGATCGAAGTGACCAAAAGGTGGCCAAAGAATGTTATGCGACAACACTCAAGGTCCGAGGTTCTAGTTCCGAGGATCCAGATGGCTGAATAGCAACCAATGGGGTTGACTTCAGATGAAGAGAATGTAGATGATCCAAGGGAAACCCCGGGTTGTTTAACAGTGAGTGAGGATATTGAAGAGCATATTTTCTCTAATGGGAAAACTTTACGAATAAGAGCATTTTTGTCTTCTACTTTACGTGATCAGTTGTTACAATTTTTGTTTGATAACTTAGATGTTTTTACTTGAAAAACAGAGGATGTGATAAGAGTTCCACTTAAGATAATATGTCATAGCCTAGCTATAAATCCGAGGATAAAGCCAGAAGAAGCAAGCTTTTCTATAGAAAATTCAGAGGCTATTGTTCAAGAGGTTGATTGCCTCTCCAGGGTTGGACATATTAGGGAGGCACAATATCCTTTATGGACTGCCAACCTAGTATTAGTAACAAAGAAGAACAGAAAGTGGAGAATATGTGTTGACTTCACAGATTTGAATCGAGCATGCCCTAGAGATTCATTCCTTGTCCCTCGAATAGATCCGCTGGTTGATTTTACTTCAGGGAATAAAATTAATTCTTTTATGGATGCTTTTGCAGGGTATAATCAGATTTAAATGGATCCAAGAGATCATGAATGTACTACATTCATCACTGACCGAGGATTACATTATTATACGGTCATGCTATTTAGGTTGAAGAATGCTAGAGTAACATATCAAAGGTTGGTGAATAAGAATTTTTCTCCTCGAATAGGAAGGAATATGGAGGTATACATTGATGATATGTTGGTTAAGAGTTCCACAGATGGTGAACAACTCAAAGATTTAGAGGATACTTTTCTTAATTTGAGAGTCATTTGTTTGAAATTGAATCCTGAGTAATTTAGTTTTGGTGTCCGATCAGGAAACTTTTTGGAGTATATTATTAGTGAAAAAAGGATAGTAGCGAAATCCTGAACAGTTGAAGGCGTTGGGTTCAATGGCATCACCTCAAACTATAAAAGAAGCGCAAGTGTTGACATGAAGGTTAGTTTCCCTTAATCGTTTATTTCATGATTTTCTGACGATTGTTTTCCTTTTTTTCAAGTATTACGAAGACCCAAAGAGTTTGAGTGGACACCAGATTGTGAAACAAATTTTTCAAATATTAAAGAACTTTTGTTATCACCAGAAATTTTGTATAAGCCTCGAATTAGAGAGTTGTTGTTCTTATGTATAACAGTGTTTAATTTTGCTGTAAGCATTGTTTTGATATGCGAAGACAAAGGAGTTTTAAAGCCATTTTATTATGTTAGTAAACTTTTAATGTCATCGTAGAGAATGAATTTGTAACTTGAAAATTTAGCTTTGGAATTAGTGATTGCTGCTAGGAAAATGTGCCCTTATTTTCAAGCTCATACAATTGTGGTTCGAACTTCTTTCCCCGTAAAGAATGTGTTACAACGACCAAATATTTATGGATGCTTTAGCTGATTTTCTGGTCCAATTTCATTCGAGCCGATAAGATGAGGGGACAGATAAAAAGGTCTTACCAGAAACTCCGATGTGGGTGGTTCGAACAGATGGTGGGTCTAGCTTATTGGGATGTAGTGCAAGTGTTCAATTAGTTGCTCCTTTTGGGGAGACAATGTATCATGCTATTCGATTTGGTTTTCATGCATCGAATAATGAGGCTGAGTATCAGGTTGTATTGGCTGGTTTAAGGCTTGAAAATATCTGCGGAGCAAGAATAGTTCGTTTGAAAACAGACTCGTAGCTTATGGAAAATCACATGACAAGTGCATCTGCGGCTAAGAAAGATCAATTAATTTTGTATCTACTTGAGCTTCAAAATTTGACTCTTTTGTTTGACAAAGTGATTGTAGAGCATATTAGCCGATGAGATAATACAGTTGCTGATGGTTTAGTAACAATTTCTTACAAAGAAGAATATCCATGGATATTGTTGTAGGAGATTCCTTCGATTTTAACATGATCAGAGAAATCTAAATATGCTTAGAAAGTATTTGTCACTCCAGACATAATTCGAAATGATTGGAGGTCTGATATCCTTAATATATTACTAAGAGGTATGTTACCTCAAGATTCACAGTTGTCATAAAAGTTAAGATACAAGACCCATAGTTATGTGGTATTGAGTGAAGTGTTAAGTAGACCGTTGTTGCGTTGCTTGGGAAAGAAAGAATCTCAAGAGATTTTATCATAGCTGCATGATGGTGAAGCTTCAGCTCATTTTGGTTTCAAGTCTTTGACGCGCCGAGGTTTGTTTACAGGTTATTATTGACCTTCAATTATGAATGATGCTAAGATCTTAGTTCAAGGGTATGATACTTGTCAACACTTTGCCAATTCTATTCACAAACCGACAGTACCGCTTATTTCCATATCCGAAGCTATTCATTTTGATAGATGGGGAATAAATATGGTAGCACTATTGCCTATGGCTTCAATAGAACTGAGCTGAAGCTGAACCATTATTTGGTATAAAAGTCAGGGATGTTATTAAGTTCATTGTGAATAATATCTGTTGTCTCTTTAGAGTGGCTCGAAAAATCACCACAGATAATAATCCTCAATTCAACAACAGAGAAATGACTTTTTTTTGCGCTTTGAGAGGAATAACACAGTGCTTTCTTACATCTTTTCATCCTCAAACGAATGGTCAAGTAGAAGTGACTAATATATTTATTATGGAGGGTTTGGAGAAGAATTTGATAGGTGCTGCAGGGAAATGGCCTAATTATTTGCAAGAGGTATCCTGGGCTTATCTTACAACTCTTAGAGAGGCTACTCAAGAAACACATTTTGCTTTGGTGTATGGTATGGATGTTGTTAGTCCTTCAGAGTCTACTTTAACTTCTTATAGATTACTTCAATATTCTGAAGAGGTAAATGAAGAGGCAAAAAGAACAGAACTAGACTTGATCGAAGAAAAAAGAGTTAAAACTCATTTGAATATGACCCATTATCAGAATTTGATGAGGATTCGATATAATTCAAATATGAGAAGGATGGATCTTAAAGTGGGTGACAAAGTCTTAAGGAAAGTATTCATTCATACAAAGGACAAACGACTTGGAAAGATAGCCTCGAATTATGAGGGTCCTTATATGGTGATGGAGAAAATAAAATCGGGTACGTGTCGCCTTTGTGATAAGTAGGGAATGATACTTCAACATCCTTGGAATATCGAACATCTAAAACTATATTGGGAATGATTTTTTATTTTTAATACTTTTTTGAATCATCGACACACTATTTTCTATCATGTTAGCCCATGGAGGTTTTAATGAGGTGTCATGTACATATTCGAGGTTAATAATAAAATTATTTTTTGGCCAATGATTGTTCTAAATACTAGTATTTATAATATATGGGTAATTAGTCAAAGACTGACCTTCTTTGAAGTTGTAAACCAAGAGTAACTATTTTGATTCTAAGTGTTATACGATTATGAAAAACATTGTTCGAAGAGACAACAATTTTTGAGGTGTTACATCTTTTAAACACACTTATGATTATTTGAAGTGCTACATTCTATAGACACACTTATGTTATTCAAAGTGTTACGTTCTCGAAATGCACTAATTTTATTTGAGGTGCTACGTTCTCTAAAAGCATTTGTTTTATTCGAGGTGCCACGTTTTCTAAAAGTATTAATTATATTTGAGGCGCTAACATGTTCTAGGAGAACTATTTATATTTGTGGTGAGGTTTGATTTTGCTTTAGTAGATTGCTGAGGAAGAATTCTAGAGAGAGAAAATGTTACAGACTTTTTTAGAGAGAGAAAATACAAGTACAAGTGAATCTCAAAGTAAAAGTGTTGAACCCCTTTATTAGAGTAGTTTGGTCCTTTATATTGAGGAGCCAAGACTTAATCTCAAACTAAATCTGTTACAAAAGTGGACTAATTATCGTTTAGTCCTTATAAATTATACAAAGTTACAAATATCAGCTAAAACTTACACCAGTCACGAATTAAGGACAAAACTTACATTAATTACAATTAAATCCCTAAATTTACATTATTTATAATTTAATCCTTAAAAATCTATTTCCATATCAGAAACCTCCTTAGTTCTCATGTCACTAAATGAATGAGAACTAATGAATTTTCAAATCCATTTTGTCTTCGAATCTTTACATCCTCAAACATTCCCATTGGCTATATAAACTGTCGTAAATAAAAAAACAACTTGTTCGAAGCAATTAGCTTAAAATATTATTCGAAGCATATATACACTATAAAATCTTAAAACAAATTCGAACCAAAAACATAAATACCAATTGGTTGGATTCAAATAACTTGAGTAGGTAAATAACATATAAATTTGCAATTATTTCAAATCGATGTAATCACTTTTCACTTCGAATTGATACAACTACTTTAGTATGAAAATTTTCCTTGAAATATTATGTAGATAGATCATCCTCGAATATAACGGTTACATATGTAACCGTTACATTAATCATGACCTATTAATCTAGCCTGACAGATGTCGAACATCTAATCCACTCAACGATTCAGATTCCAACCTATCATCATACGAGTCTTTCCATCTTCACACATCTCCACTTTCTTTAGTATAAATACAACATGTCTCTCATTCCAACTCTCCTCACAGAAAAACCGCTTTAGAGAGAAGTTAGATTTTTTGGCTACCTTCATCTGCTCCTTCCCTATTCTCAGGATTCTCACCGCAAAATTCAAATTTCCCGATCAACCTTCATCATCTCCGATCAACCCTTACTTGGTTTATGAGCAAGAAACCAAGAACCAAAAAGTCGAACGCCATTCTTCCCAAAAGACCAGAATCCTCTGATTCTGATAGTAACCTAGTGTTCAGATCTTAAGATTATTTTTGTATTACGCAAAGAGCGGAAGAATACCGAAGAGCAGGATTAATTCGAGGTGGTCTAATCAGAACTACAACTGAGACATTTTATTACGGTAACTTCGATCCTACCAAAGTCCCAAATCTTTCACCTTCTCCCAGAACCGAAGAATAAACCTCATCTAAAATCTCAGGTCCTAAAACACCTCGAGCCTCCTTATCTCAAAGCAGAATTTCTCCTCTGAAATCGAGAACAAATAACCCTTCTTCGGAAAAATCTTCATTAACCAAACAAGAAAAACTTTCATCGCCATGGGAGATGAATCAGCAATCATCCGAACTCCCTCTCCTCCAAATCCCACTACTAACGATCCTCCTCAAAGAGAAATGATGGAGGAGGCGCCTCAGAATGCTAACCCTCTTATAAAAAAAATTATCCCAACTTCTCAAAACCCTCGAGAAGAAACTTCAAAAGCCAACAAAGCTGACTCGGAGGCTACGCAAACTGATCTTGAGGCTGACTCTCAAGAAGAGGCTGACATTTCCTCCATCTCCGAAGAAGAAAGAGCAAAAATTGGGAGGAACCTAAGGAACCTTGAAAGCAAGTATATTATCGCCTTGAAGGAACTTCGTTATATATAATACAAAGAAAGTCAAGCCTCAGCCCTTAAGAAGCAATGGGGAATAGGAGAAGACATAACTCTTTGTCTACCAAAAGAAGGAGAAACTCCCCTCAACTGCAAAGATGATGAACTATTGGTATACCCAGAAATCATCAATTGGGGTCTTCGATTTCCACTAGATCCGATGATCGTGGAGTACTTCGAAGTCTTTAGTTTATGCTCCACTCAGGTGACACCGAATCAATGGTTCACCCTCATGTCAGTGATCATGGCATCCTGTCTATCCAAAATTCCCATCAGCATTAAGGACTTCATCTCACTTACTCAACTTTCAAAGGTCCGAAGCTTCTATCTATTACCTCGCATTGATGGATGACCTCAAGATTATCGACGATCTTCTAGAGGCTGATAAATTCTGGAAACAAAAATTTGTTTTCATATCCGGGGCTTGGGAAAATGGCAAGGCAATTTCTGAAGCTAACCTTTCGAAATTAACTCTTGTTTGGAGAAGCAATCGTAAGTTCTTCAAATGTTTTACGTTTTAATACAATTTTATTATTTTTTTAAACATTTTATTTTGCTAACTTATACTACAAATTTCGAAGCATTATTCAACACGTCGAAAAGCTGCTAAAGACATTTTCCGAAAACTCACCGCCTAGGCTGAAAATGAATGGAATAATGTATTTCATACTACCTTTCAGCCTATCATTTTCCTCCATAGCTACATGTTTCCGATAAAAGAAGGTGGGCTGCCTCCTCAAGATTTGTTTTCTAATCCAGATCCAGAACTTGTGTGCCAACGAATACCCTAGCCTGACTGCAAAGTCTTTTTTCCTATTCGCAATAGACCGGATAGCCATTTGCCAAAAAAGAAGAAAGAAAAAATCATCAAAAAAAATAAAGGTAAAAAAGACAGTTAGCACATCTGGTGCTAACCCTTCTACACCCTCGAAAGCAAAGCATCGAAAACGGAAAGTTGTAGAACAACCTGTTTCGCCCATCGAATAGGGAAATGTTCAAGGACCATCATCAAATAAAAAGCAAATATCTTCTGATTCTCTCTGAAAGAATAAGAAACAGAAGAAAATCACTTCGTACACTTTGGTTGATGAAGATGAAGATGCTGCTGCTGGAAACCAACAACACCCCTAAACCCTTCGACTGGAGAACATTCTAATAAAGACAACCTTGTGATTCTCATTTATGACAATTCCACCACCGTTTATCATGCTCCTACAAGCTTCGACCCAAATATGTTCATCAATTTCGAGAATACATAGGTGCTTGCTGGCGAAGAGGATCATGTTCTTCGTCATCCAAAATCACATGCTTGATTTTGCGAGGCCTACACCAGACAAAGTTCTTCCAGAAG
Organism: Limnanthes douglasii subsp. nivea; assembly: GCA_036936605.1. Lineage (NCBI taxonomy): Eukaryota > Viridiplantae > Streptophyta > Magnoliopsida > Brassicales > Limnanthaceae > Limnanthes > Limnanthes douglasii. The sequence continues at coordinate 114,947,870 of JAUPFV010000001.1, forward strand.
TTACTCGTTCTTTTGAGCCTGTCACATCTCTAGATATGATTCACAAACCTAGTACATCGGAATTTTGTAGCCCTCCTTCAAATCCTACAATTTCCATCGCTCTTCAACCATTTTCCGGTCTTGATGTTGCTCCCAAAACTCTTGCCTCTCAAATCGAAGCTTCTCAAGACCATCTCAAATAGTTGGCTAAAGATATGGTTTACTATAAGGAATCTCATGAAGCTGAAAAGAAGTTTAGAGAGACTCTGCACAGCAATGTAGTTAAACAGTTTTATGGTTATGAGATGGCAAGATCCGAACTAATAAAAGGCGCTCTCTGCATAAATGATCATCTTTGAATCAAGTATATGGTTGATACAGAGCTACTGACAAAATCTCATGAAGAAAAAATAAAAAACTCAAAACTAAGCATGTTGCTGAATTGAATATAAAAAAATCCAACTCCACCACACTTTGAAATTCTCTTACTTTTTGTGAAACAAAAAACAAGGAGTCGATGAAATAGAGAAACTAAAGACGAATTTCGAAGCAGAAAAAACTGCTACTGTAGCTACTGCTGAAGCTGAGCTTTCAAAGGATATGCAAACATATATTCACGTCGGAAAAGAAGATGCAACCATCCTTCTTCTTCGAGAACTTCATGCTGCTTATCCAAAAATCAATCTTACAAATTTTTGGAACGATATTCCCGAAGAAAATCGCCCTAGTGAAGCTTTTGACCCTATTCTCAGTTCATCATCTTCAGAAGACGAGTCGTCCAAAGAAGAAGAATCTTCTGATCAACTTTCTTTTCAGTCCCATTTTGTTTTTCCTTTGTCGAATTAAAATATCTCTTTTTGTACTTTAACAACTTGATCTAAATGACAAAGAGTTTTCATATATTACCATTCTCTTGCATATTATTCGATACTAAATAGTTAATAAACAAAATGATTACAAAATCTTAATAATATAAACTTACCACCTCAAATACCTTAATAAAAAATGATGGGTATTATAACTCTTCGAAAAAATTGTATCTCTTCGGAAAAAAACGTGAATGTGTTATTAAGCTTGATTAGCTCAATGCGCTTTTAATAATTCACTTTGAAATATCAAATGTAGTGTGGCTATAAAACATGGTTATCTCTTCGAAAAGTGTCATAAACACTTTGGAATATTCTACTCTTAACTATTCTCAAAGGTGATCAATATTTGATTATTTGTTAAGATAGTATCCAAATAAATGTAAACAACCATTAGCCAAAAAACGAACTTTATTGATAAAGTTGAATATGCACATGTACATGACGCCTCGTTAAAACCTTTTTAGGCCAACAGGATAGGAAACAAAAAACATGTCTACTCCCAATAAAGCTTCGAATGCTGAATATTTCATGGATGTTGTAGCATCCTTCCCTCGAAATCACAAAGATGATAAGACCCCGACTTAATTCTTTCAACAACTGTATAAGGCCCTTCCCAATTTGGAGCCATTTTTTCGAGGCTCTTCTCCTTTGTGTGCAGGAAATCTTTTCACAACACTTTATCACCTTCTTTAAATTATCTTCTTGTCAGCTTCAAATCATATCTAATTCTCATAAGAGTTTGATAATGGATTGCGTTCAAATGAGCTCGAACCCTGTTTTCCTCAATCAAATCTAAATTTTCTCTTCGAATTTCGTCATTAAATCTTTTTGAATATTGAGATATTATAAAAGATGACATCGTAGATTCAACAGGGCTAACCACATCCATACCATATGCTAAAGCAAAAAGAGTCTCTTTTGTAGCCTCTATTGGAGTTGTTCGATAAGCCCAAAACACCTCTTACAAATAATTTGGCCATTTCCCTGCTGCACCCGATAGATTATTCTTCAAACCATCTAAAACCGTTCTATTTGTCACTTCCACTTGTCCATTAGCTTGAGGATGAAAAGACGTCGAAAAACATTGCTGAATTCCTTTAAAAGTACAGAATACGGCAATTTCCTTATTATTAAATTGAGGGCCATTATCTGTTGTGATTCTCCGAGGAACCCCAAAATGACAACAGATATTATTCACAATAAATTTGATGACATCCTTTTATTTTGTGCCTGATAGCGGTTCTGCTTCTGCCCACTTCGTAAAATAATCCACCGCCACAATTATCATCTGCCTTCCCCTAGAGGCCATCGGCAAAGGTCCCACCAGATCAATTCCCCATCTATCAAATGGTATCGCCTCAGATATAGACACAAGTGGTACTGCTGGTCTGTAAATAGCATTAGCAAATCTCTGACAAGTATCACAACCTCAGACTAAATTCTTAGCATCGTTCATGTGATTATTTCTTGCCTAAACATCGTAGTAATGGTCTGCTGACCCTTCACCATCATGAAATTCTGACAATACTTCTTGTGATTCTTTCTTGCCTAAACATCGTAGTAATGGTCTGCTTAATGTTTTTTTTATGCAAAATTCCATCCAGAACTATATATCCGAAGGATTTCCCCCTTAACGTTTTAGCCAATTGAGAATCATCTGCAGTAATCCTTGGGTAAAAAAATTAAGAATATTTGATCGCCAATTGCGTCGGCTTTCATCAGTGACAAAATATTCTTCTACAATTTCACATTGGCTTGATTGAGTAACAATTGAAGGATTTTCCTATAGCAAAATCCAAGGATATTATTCCTTGTAGGAAATATTTGCTAAATAATCAGCCACCATGTTACTTCCTCGCCCGATATATTCCACAACCATATTGTCAAACAAAAGCATTAAATTCTGAAGCTCCCGAAGATGTAAAATCAAACGATCCTTCCTTGCTTCGGAAAATCCAGATACCTGATTTGCCAATTGAGAATCCGTTTCCAAACATACTGAAGTCTTCCCACAAATATTTTCCAATCTCAGACCTGCCAAAGCAGCTTCGTACTTAGCTTCATTGTTTGAAGCATGAAAACCAAATTTAATCGATTGGACCATTGTTTCCCCCGTCGGAGCTATAAATTGAACCCCATGACTGCACCCTGAAATACTGGATCCTCCATCCGTTCGAGCAACCCACTTCGAATCTACAGGCAAAGCTTTTTTACTTTCTTACTCATTTGATCAACTTGAGTGGAACTCAAGAAAGAAATCAGCCAGTGCATGTGCTTTGATTGCTGTTCGAGGTGTAAATAAAATATTGTAATCCCCCAACTCCACTGACCATTTGATCATCCTTCCCAAAATATGAGGTCGTTGTAATACATTTTTTAAGGGTAATGAATTTCAGAATTCTATAGTATGAGCTTGAAAGTATGGACGCATCTTCCTAGCAGCAACCACCAATGCTAAAGCTAGCTTCTCCAATTTCATATATCTCTTTTCTGCTGCCGCCAGACTTTTACTAACGTAATACACCGACTTCAGAATTCCTGAATCTTCACTAATTAACACTGTGATGAGTGCAAAATACGATACCGCGATGTACAAAAAACATTTCTCCCCATTTCAAGGATTTGTTAAAATTTATGGTGATGACAACATATTTTAATGCCTGTGAATGCTGCTTCGCATTCCGACGTCCATTCGAACCTGTTCGGTCCTCGTAACACTTGAAAGAAAGGAAAACACTTGTCAAAAAATATTGAAATAAATCGATTAAGTGTTGCTAACTTCATGCCAAAATTTGCACTTCTTTGATTGATCGAGGTGACTTCATTGTTATCAAAGCTTTTAAGTGTTTAGGGTCGGCTTCTATTCCTTTTTCACTAATAATAAAACCCAAAAAATTCCCCGACCGAACTTCGAAGGTACACTTTTTAGGATTTAATTTCAACCTAATGGCTCTTAGATTCAAAAAGCTTCCTCTAGATCATCAAGATGCATTTCGTCCCTTGAACTTTTCACTACCATATCGTTTATACATACTTCCATATTTTTTCCGATCTGCGTAGCAAAAGCTTTATTCATTAATCTCTGATAATTGGCTCCAGCATTCTTCAATCCGAAGGTCATCACTCTATAACAATGCAGGCCCCTATCAGTTATAAAATTTGTGCATTCTTGATCTTTTGGATCCATTTGGATCTGATTATACCCTGCGAAAGCATCTATAAAGCTCAAAATTTTGTTTCCTGAAGTGGAATCAATTAACTGATCTATTGGAGGAACATGAAATGGATCTTTGGGGAAAGCTCTATTCAAACCTGTAAAATCCACACACATTTCCCATTCTTTTTTTAACCACCACTGGATTCGCCGTCCACAAAGGATACTGTGATTCCCTTATATGTCTGACCTTAGCCAACCAATCCACTTCTACAACAATTTCTTCCGTTTTTTACGAGGAAAACGTTTTTTTTAATTATCGGCATGATCTTCGGATTTATGGCCAAGCCGTGTCGAATTACCTCAATAGGTACTTATGTTACATATTTTGTCTTCCAAGCGAAGACATCCAAATTCTGAGACAAAAAATCAAGCAGTTGTTGACGTAGAAAATGGGTCAATAAATTTCCAATTCGAAGCACTTTTCCTTCCAAAAACGTAAACTCTTCTATCTCTTCACTCACCGTTAAAGACCCCGGGGTTTCCCTCAGATCGTCAACCCTTTCTTCCAAATCCGAGGGTACCCTCTCTAACTACTATTCTCGCATCAAATCCCCACCGTTGGATCCTCGGATCTGAAGCGCAGTGGCATAACATTCCATGGCAACCTTTTGATCGCCTCGAACCACTCCAACTCTGTCTCCAACCACGTACTTAAAGCATTGATGAACTGTTGAAACCACCCCATACATTCTTGAAAGCCATGATCTTCCAAAAATAACATTATAACTTGTGGGACAGTGCACCACCATAAAGTGTACTTGAATATTTTTCTTGAATGGTCCTTTTCCCAAACTAACTTCACCTTCGAATTCTCCAACAACACGAGTTGTTACACCCGTAAATCCGATAATTGTACGATCCGAGTGATTAATCCGAGGTAGATTTGCCATCCTATCATAAGTGGACTTAAAAAGAACATTAGCAGAACTTCCAGTGCCAATCAACACACGTCGAATTTTGACGCCAGCCCCCTCAGCTCCAATCACCACAACATCCTCATGTGGTCCTGCAGTCCCTCTCAAATCATCTTCATCAAACAAAATGAAGGGAATATCTTTCTTTCCATACAAATGTGTTGACATACTCCCTTCAATTTGAGTTGTCAAGTTGACAACATGCCTTTTCCTCGAGCTGTCTGAATTTCCAATCATTGAATCGCCCCAAAAAATAGCCAACAATTCAAAAAACTTGCATAATTCCCTAACACGTCCCTTTTCCACAAGCTCTTCGACTTCCATCAGAAGCAACCTGTTCAGATATTTTTCAACATATTCAGTAGAAGCATCAAATGATTCAATCTATGAATCCATAATCATCAAGTTCTCAGCTAGCGGTGCAGCCTTTGAAGTTGATGCACCATTATTCTTTGATGCACTCCCATGTGACTTCACAAAAGTCAGGAGCTTTCCATTCTCAATAAAATATTTGATTTGTTTCTTCAGAGTAATACAATCATTTGTATCATGCCCAATATCATCATGGTATCTACAAAATTTATTATTCCTCTCATTCTTTGGTCTACTGATAGGAGCTGGCTTCTTAAAGTTTACAGAATTCTTAGTTTTATCCCATATGACAGAAACACTCTATGTCAAATCAGCACAGTACTCTGGCCTGACCCATGTATTTGGCCTAGGCCTGTTATAATTATTAGATGGAGCGTGGTTCGAATAACCACCACTCAGAGAAGGAAAATTAATTTTCTTCTGCCTTGACTGCTGATTATTACCATTACCATTATTATTACCATTCGAGGGCTGCCCATGATTATTGGTTGTTTGTCTTGAATTTTTTGGCGTGTTAGCAGGTCTACCTCAACTCTACTCGACTCCTCCACTTTGATATGATCTTCAACTTGAGCCATCAACGCTCCAAAAGTCAAGGACCTTCTCTTTGTCATCTCATTAACCAGATCCCCTGGAAATAATCCATGGCAAAAAGCTGCCATCGCCATATTTTCCTCACAGTTGTCTAAAATAGCCTTGGTCAACACAACTCTCTTGGTATAATCTGTCAATTTTTCTCTCGGTGTCTGCTTGCACTGAATAATCGTATCACCATTGGCTGTCATCTCTTTGCTTCCCATAAACTGCCTTTGAAAAGCAATATAAAAATCTCTGAAATTTGATATGGACACCCTCAGAATCTTGTTGTAATATTTAAGAGTTGTTCCCTTAAACATTTGAGAAAAGGCACGACACACAAGCCAGTCGTCATCCTTGAATTTCATCATATAATTTTTGAATTATTCGATGTGGTCATCGGGATCCTGCATCCCATCGAAATTTTCAACCTTCAAAATGTCAAAACGCTTCGGAAGCGTCATGGAACAAATGTCATCCGTTAATGGAGAATTTCTCCAATCAACGCCTTGAACGAATTGATCATCGGTTCCCATTATGACATATAGATTCCTATCAGTTTCAGCATTTTGATTCGGAGGATTCCCTTCATGCCAAGTTGATCGAGGAGCATTCTTGGACTTGCTCTCCTTTTTATACCTCCTCGAATAATCTCTTTCTGATTCCCCTTTCGAAGAACCTCTATGCCTTTTAAATCCTGAAGCTGAACTTTCAACCTCCTCGTCACTGGAAGTTATTAATTTTTATTTGTCTTTTCTCTCCTTTCGAGACAAATATCTCTCTTTTGGAGACACAAAACGTGTTTTTTTGTGCTCACACTTAGCATGTCGATCATCAAAAGATCAATCTAACTGACCTTCCACATCGGTTTTTTCCATTTCTTGTCTAACTTCAGATCTGATTCTTGTAGAAAGTATCTCTTGTCTCTCCGTTCATATTTTTCATTCAAAGCATTAATTTTATCTATGAGCTGATTCATTTTTGTTTCAACATCAGATCGAACTTGGACCGAAGACGATCCATCAGTTCTATTCCCATCAGTTCCATTCTTTTGCAAATCATCTCTTACAGTTTCTATCGCTGATTGAAGCGTATGATTATTATTGGGATTCATCGTATGGATTTTAATCAAGAAATAGCACTAGATAGTATCACTTTCGAACATAATAAGCCACTGATTTTTCTTATTCAGTCCCCAGTGGAGTCGCCAATTTGGTGAGGTTTGATTTTGCTTTGGTAAATTACTAAGGAAGAATTCTAGAGAGATAAAATGTTACAGAGTTTTTTAAAGAGAGAAAATAAAAGTACAAATGAATCTCAAAGTAAAAGTGTTGAACCCCTTTATTAGAGTAGTCTGGTCCTTTATATAGAGGAGCCAAGACGTAGTCTCAAACTGAATCTGTTACAAAAGTGGACTATTTATCGTTTAGTCCTTATACATTATACAAAGTTAGGCTTTGAACAACACATCATCCCTCGACTATCGCGTTTGGTGGTAGATAGTCCCTTGACTTTCAAATGTCTGTTGACAGTCCCTGGACTATCGTGTTTGGATAAACTTAGTCCAACAGATCCTCTGATTCATGAGAGGCTGCCACCTGTCACCATAGTCCCCAGATTTTTGTATCACTACTAGCCCCTTGAGTTTAGTTATCCGTAATATTCTACATTTTAGGTTTGACCTAAACTCAAAGGACTAGTGGTGATACAAAAATCTGGGGACTATGGTGACAGATGGCAGCCTCTCATAGATCAGAGGATCTAGTGGACTAACTTTATCCAAACGCGATAGTTCAGGGACTGTCAACGGACATTTGAAAGTCAAAGGACTATCTGCCACCAAACGCGATAGTCGAGGGACGATTTACTGTTTAATGCCTACAAAGTTACAAATATCAGCTAAAACTTACACCAGTCACAAATTAATGACAATACTTACATTAATTACAATTAAATCCCTAAATTTACATTATTTACAATTTAATCCTTAAAACTATATTTCCACATCAATTTGATCAATTATAAATTTATCTGTATGATATGCTAGAATTCGCAGTGATACCAACTTGTTAATAAGATTAAAAGTATTAATAATAGGGACAAAGATTGAGGAAAGAGGAAGGGTATTGGTTCATTGAAGTTAGAGTCCGATCTTATAAATGATGTTTTGAATACCACACAAAAATAAATCACAATACAACATCCGATGACTTTATAACTTGGATAAAAAAAGGAAACAACAATTAATTATATTCTTCAGAGTTCTCTTTAGTGTTTAATGGAATTTTCTTCTGACTTTGTCTTTTCGGAAAAATTAATGGGATATAATCGAAGGCTTCGTGGAGACGGTTATCCATCGGGATTAATTCCCAAAATCTTGATAAATTTGCTTTTGGGAACGTTGCGTGGATTTCGAGAAGCAAATTAATTGTTTGTTGCTCGAAATTTTTGATTCCAACAAGTATATCTACTCCATACTGAGTCTTAGAAGTTTCCACAGTAGCTACATTTTCCTTTTCGAGTGCCATCTTGAGAGAAGCCATACAATTTGTCATATTTTTCTTTTCTTCTTCACTCTTATTTAAGTATTCTTAAATGGTGAAGTATTTTTTTGCTCCTTAGATAATTCATTGGCATGCTTGGTCTTAAGATCATCTATCTCATCTTGATGAGAAGTCTTGAGTTTTTTTATTTATTGATCATGCACAGAGTGTAGGTGACATTTGAGTTGGATGGCTCCATGAATATATTGTTACCTATCAACTTGGAATACATGAAATTGATCCTTGAGTTGTTTGCCAAATATTTCTCTAATTGTTTTTCCCTCCAGCCGCATCGTTTTTATATCAGACCATCTCTTTAGCCATGGTTTCCAAATGGCTTCGAGAATTTACTTCTACGCATAATATTTATGCTGCTGCTTCAAGTTTTGAAAAATGTTGCAGTGCAAGTAAAACTTCTTCGAATGGATCTTGGATAATGATAGACCTTTGATTATTGTAAGGCATGAGAGCAGATGGGGAAGCCAGGAGAGTATCTTAAATTTAGAATTTCACGTAAAAGAGGAACAATATCCCGATGGCCAATTTTTCGAAGCTATTCCTAGATTTATTGAACCTTCAGATCCATATCTTTGTAGAGAGCTTGAATCTCCTATTCACTAATGGGATCATTAGGAAAGAGGTGGTCATATCTTTGGTGGTTTTCTGCTTCCATTTATCCTTGATTATCTTCTAGTGTAATTTCTCCTCGATGATCTTCCATTGCAGTTTCTTCAGCCTCGGTAAGAGGAACTTCTAAGACAGTTTCTTCAGAGTTCTTTTCTACTCTCTTAGCTGGTGAAGTTTTTGAAGTGTTTTTTTTCTTTGGGACAATAGTCTTCTTTCTTTTCGAAGAAGGTTCGGCCTCGAATCCTTCTTCGATTGCTGGAAGACTAACTTCAGTTGCTTTTATTTTGGTTTTAGTCTTTTTCTTCTTATGTGGCTTCAGTTTAGTTGAAGGGCTAACACTAGATGTACTAGCTGTTTTTTTATTTTTATTTTTATTTTTTAAGAGAAGATGTCTGTAAAATATGATTCGCACATGTAAAATAAACTTATTGTCATGCGCTAACAATCTCTTCATAACAAGATTTGGGTTTGGTGGCTCTATTAAATTTTTGGGGAGGTCGGCACCGAAGGAGATCCTCCACATATGACTATTGATAAAATTTATGGGTTGAAAACCTGAGTGGAACCCATTACCTCATTCTCTGCCCAAGTGGCCAGTTGAGCGAAAATATCTTTTGGATCCTCTTTGTGACTATTTTACCTCTTCGAAATTCATAAGTATAGTAGTAATGCATGTAAAAAATCTTATTTAAGTTATAAAAAATAATAAAAGGTAAAAATGAGAAAACTCACTGTATCTTCTCCAAACAAGTTTAAGTTTGGAAGGGTTCTCCTCATATATTGCTTTACCATTCTCACAAGCTCCTGATATAAAGAAAAAATTTTGCTTCAAATGTTTTTCAGCTTCAAGCAGGTCGTCGATTATTTTGAAATCATCAACCAATGTTAGATAGTAAAAGGGTAGTACTGGTACTTTCAAAATTCTAGTTATAACAATGAAGTCTTTGATGGAGAGAGGGGTTTGGCTTAGTCTAGAAGCCATAATCACTGACAGGAGTGTGAACCACAAATTCAGTGTCGCTTGTGTTGGGCAGCGGTCCATGATTCAGAAGTACTCTACTATCATCAGATCCAGTGGGAATCGAAGACACCAATTGATGATATCGGGATAGACCACCAATTCATCTTCTCTACAATCCAGTGGAGTCTCCCCCTAATTTAGTAGTCGAAGTATAATGTTATCTGCCATCCCCCATTGCTTTTTTAAACAACCAGCTTGAATTTCTTCATAATTATGGCACATTTTTTAGTTCCATGACGTATTTGGGGAGGAGTGGTTTCAAGTTTACACTCATTGAGGCACCAACTTCCTCGGGAATCTCAACTGGAATTTTATTTTTCTTTCCTATTTTCTCTTGTGCTCCTTGTTTCGACGCACCCTCTTCTACGTCAGATGCAACATCACTTCCCTTGGCCTCGACATTTGAATGATTCGCTTCCGAATCAGCTTCTTCCTCAGACTCCTTGTCTATTAGTTGAGAAGGATTTGAGATTGAGACTGGGTTTTCTTCTTAGGTGTTTGAGAGAGTTGGTTGAGACTCTATGATGGTCTCAACAATCTCCCTTAGATGAGGAGATGATGGTGTAGGGTTATTGGTGATGTTTTGTGAATAAGTGTCAGCCTCGACGTCTTCCATAGCTATGAATGCTTTCTTTTTAACAGAAAAACTATAAGAAAGATGAGATTTTGGTTGAATCCGAGGAGTTACCTTGTGTGATGTTCAAGAAAGATTCGAGTTGATAGGTAATGTAGCTTCTTCTGGTCCTCTTTGAGTAGATGATCTTTGTGTTACTTTACGATTCTCTTGAGGAGGAACAAACGTGCAGCTATTCGAGGCGTTGATTGTGAAGGATTTGTTTGTAAAAATTGTTGAGATTATGGGGTAGATGAACTTGGAAACACATGAAAACTCTGATTAGGATTGAAATTAACGAAAAATATGGCGTGAGTTGAGAACTAAGGAGAGTTGTCTATTACACCTGTCCCTTTGTATTCAACATCCCTCTCACTAATACACAGGTAATCGTAAGCCGCCAAAATTGGGTTTTTAGTAGCTGAAGATTTTCTCATAAACTAAAATGAAGAAGGATCTTCAAATTAGTTCATAAAATTTGAAGGTTGGGTGGGAAATATGAGTTTTCCGGTGAAGGTATCGAAGAAATTGAGTTTTCAGGCGAAAGTTGCTAAAGATTCTCTCAAGGAAAAGTACATTTCTCTCACTATAGGGTATTTGTGAAGCGCACATAAGGGGTGAGAGAAGGCATGATCAAAGAAGTGGGAGAGGTGGAAAGGATTATTGGGTAGAAAGATGGAATACCAAGCGGTTTCTTGTAAAAATATAGTGTGATACCTGTTAGCTATTAGACCTAAAAGCAGCCCTAGTGGGTTATCGCGTGCGTACTAGACGATTCCAAACGTTTCTGACCATTATGAAAAGGTCAGCTCATGATTCCACATATGAATATTCGAAGTTTGAACAAAGGGTCGAGCTAGTTTTGAGGTGAATAAGTATATGGATTTATTCGAGGATGATAAGTACATGGCTTGACATTTTTGAGTCAGTTGATAAATGTTCGAGGCAGAATTTGGATATGTATTTATTCGAAGACAACATATGTTGTCAAAAGTCATTTTGACAAGGAGAGGGGAAGTTTTAATTCGAAGCAGATTGTGTTTTGGCAAAGAATAGTTCTTACTTACCAAGATGTCTAATGATTACTAAATCTTATTCATTGTCTTTCATAAGAACTATGGGGGCTACTGATAAAGATATGAAATATTGAGGGCTTTAATGTAGTAGAACTCAGGTTATATATGATAACTTGTATACTTGTTGGATGATTTTTAAACTATTTGTAAATATGAGGGTTGTAATGCAATTAACCCATTTATGTAACCAAATCAGTTATGCAAGTCTTTATGCCTATAAACAAAGGTATAGGAAATTAATAAACATAAGGGCATTCATATAAAGCTAATTCGACTTCACTCTTCTATTTTATCTCTTTAACAACTAAATTATGTCTTTACTTTCTCTCTGAGGAAACCAGATTTATACTTAACAACTCCAAAAATCTCTAACAACGGCATCTTATAGCTTATTATTTTATACGTACAATTCATGATAAGAACATTTGGGAATGCATACAAGAAGTCTATACTCATAGGATGTGTAAAAAAAAATTTGTGATCACTTTTGATTTGTCATGTAACCGCTCCCACGTGGAGTAACCATGCTCTTTAGATTTGTGCAATAAATATTGCATTTGAGTTTGTCCCTCGTGGTCAACCTCCCGATACTTTTGGCGAAAATTGTATATTGCACGTATGTTCGAAATATTCTCCGGGTTATTATTCTTCAAACCACTATATATCTTCTTAGGACGTGAACCAAGAAAATACAAATTACGAACTAATGCCTCTTCTTCCGGTTTGAGCCTACAAACGGCGGAATGTCCGTCTAAATGAACATAAGGTTCGTGATTATGGTTCCCGTTTATAACTTCCAAATGTCATTGCATAGCTAGTACGTTAACCAGATGCCATTTTAATTTAAAAGGACAATCACATTTCTTCGTTGTACACTTTCACTTTTTCAAAAGTTTCAAGCTACGTTTTTTATACGAAAACACTACACCTCTCGCATCTATACTGTAATTTATGAGTTTTTCCATATTTTCCCCTATAATATATCCCTATAATGGTGACGAATTCCTTTTTATTCGATTCCTCTTCGACAAAAGAATCCAATCCCGACGTAGTGAATAAATAACCTATCGGTTGTGAAGATTCTAGCTTAATCAGCCATCATATATGGTGGTTGGCTTGGTTCCTCCTACAACAAATAAAAATGTGTTAAGAACACCTATTTAATCAGCCGCATAACACAAACTATAATTTGGATTGGTCGCTTAAATCGTGCAATCAGATGAGTTGGTCGCATGTAGGAATGGCGATGACAAAATTTTATGTGCATAAATATTTGCAACAACGTGATTCTGGTCGCACGATGTATGCAAAAAACATGTTGTTCATCGTATGCTTCGTGTGATTCGAATGAAAACAAAAAATAAAGTTGAAATCGTTACCTCTATTCGATATAATTTCTCCTCGCCTACCAAGTTATCCAAAGAGACGTTCATTTCCTCGTCTTCTATAATTAATTGGTGTTTGTTTTTTTGTGGTAGATATATAGTGTTTAGTTGGTTAATTGTTAGTGTTAGGGTAGTAAATTGTTAGGGTTTAAGGTTAAATTTTGGGGGTTTCATATTTAGGGGTAATTTGTGAAGCAATGACAATTTTGTAAATACATAGAATGAAGAGGTTGTTTTGGGGTTTTCAAATTTAAGTTTCAAAAAAAGAGAGGTAGGATAAAAGATCCAACAAAATATGTCTTATTTCTAGCATAACCCTTTTAAATATCAATATTACTTATTTAATACTTATATTATATATTTAATCTAAATAAGGGTTTAATATCGATTAAGATCCAAAAACCAAATTATTATCCACTTACTACCCATGGTATCATATATTTAAAAAAATGACCATTTAACTCTTCTATTTACCATCTAAAACCAAACTATTTTTTATAATACCCCAAATACTCTTAATTAACTATACAAAGTTTTTTATATTTTTCGTTAACCTTTTTTCTATTTATTTCTCTCTTTAGATTTTACGATCTACAGTAGCATAGTAGGTGATGATTCAACTACCTTTCCATTCCTATTTTTTTTCCATATGATTTTCTTTGTAGTTTTCGATTTTGATTGTGTTTTAATTTAATTTTGATATTTCATTTTTTATTCTTGTTTCATGTAACTCGATTTTTCTGTAAATTTGTTCTTGAGTTTCTATCGCTGTAACTCGTCATTTTTGGTATTTAATCTGTTTTTACTTTGATTATTTAGTTGAAATATTGTATTGATTTAGGTTTTAGTCGTTTTTAATGTTTTTTTGTTCTTGTAGAAAATGTGGTTGATAATGTTTTTACCGTGTAAACGAAGAAGACGACTGTAACGAAAAAGATAAAGTTTTTCTAGATGGGAAACCTATTTAATTTTTGTCTTTCTAGTTGCGAAACCTGTGCATTTTTCTATAACGATAGTTGCGCAACCTATTATTTTCAGCTAGTTGTGAAATATGCATATTTTTTGTACTGATAGATGCGAAACCTATTATTTATTGTAATGACCTATATATTTTATGTAATATTAGGTGTGAAACCTGCGTATTTTCTGTAATGATATGTGCGAGTTGTTTACTATTTTTATTTTTTGAATTATCGAATACAAGTACGCGATGTCTAGAAGTCGACTATGTATTTTTAAACTAAATGACGAACTTACAATCTACGATCTTTATTTGTTTAATGAATTTAAAAGTAGACATGATGCGTTGGTTCAGGTAAATTTAAATTAAGATATTGTTGTGGTGACCTAGAAAACTTAATATTAGGTTGTGATGGTGATTTAGTTGCTTTGGTATCAGTTGTTGATACTTTGGGTATTTTAGTTCTTACTATTAATATTAAAGATGGTGTTGTTGTTGATAATATTAGAGAAACTTCTCAAAGTTTATTTGAAGCTTCAAATGAAGATTTTATTTGTGTAGAAACTGGTCAAAGTTATGGTGTCAATATTATTTGTCACAATAACAAACCATTTGCTACCGTTGGTTGGGTTAATGAAATTAGCCGTGTTAAGTAGGGTTTTAAAGATGTTGGAGTAGGTTTAAGATTAAATATTAGTAGGTTGTCTTTATAAAAATTTTTACTTTCAAATAATAAACAAATAGTAACTGTTTATTGCACAATAAAGATTCAAAGGGTTATCCTTGGAGACTTTATGCTGAAAAGGATAAGTCTACTAGTTTTTATTATTATTAAGAAGTATGTCCAACCTCGTACTTGTAGGACTAGTTTTTGCTAATAAAATAGAAAGCATTCGTTATCAGATTTGATTGCGAATGAAATATATGATTGTGTTAGGAGGAATATTGATGTTATAGCTACAAGTGTGAAATCGTTTTTAAAAAACAACTACGGTTTAAATATCTCTTACCGTGTTTCATGGATTGCTTTAAAGGAAACTAAGATGAATGTATATGGATATAGTTATACTTCCTATAAACTAATTAAGAGTTATTTCATAACATTAATATCTTGATAGCAGCAGTGAATACATACTAGAGTATAATTTGGAAACGAATGTCTCCAAGCATTGTTTCGTAGTATTTGGTTCTTGTCTCCATAGTTTCAATTCTTGTCGTCAAATTTTATTTTTTAATGAATTTTTTAACGGAGAAATATAAAGTGGTGTTGTCATCCACCATAGCTAAATATGGTAACAATGGTGAGTTTTTATTATGTATTGTTTTTATATTGCAAACCATGTTTTTTATGTTAGATCTAAAACTGCAAAACCGAGCATGAAAAAATATGATATATGTGAAACTAGAGATGCTGCAATATGAAATATATGAAACCTTACATAATCATGAAGATAGATGCGGAACTTGACAATATAATTAAAATGATAGATCTAAAACTAGTTATAATCAGTTATAAATGTGCCAACATAATATGATAGATGCAGAACTATGTATAATCAACATATATAATAGTTATTTATAATATATTTTCTATATATTCCTTGCAGGCATCTTCCCTGTTGCATTTGGTATTTTTGGGCATGAAGATAATGAAAATTGGTTATGGTTTTTGAAGATGTTAAAACTTCATTTGTCGGATCGACAAATCAAATTTATTAGTGATCTTCATTTAGGTATTGTTAGTTTTATATCTGCTATATTTCCAGATTTCTATCATGCATACTATATCTATCACCTTATAAATAATTTGAGGTGTTCTTGGAGTGGTACATCGATATCATTTAAGGATACGATGGTTCACATGTTTTAAAGATGGGCGTATGCTACTAGTCATAATTGGTACATTCAATATATGGACGAATTTCTTAAACAGGAAGACCACAAGGTTGTTAATGTTTATGATAATTTACCTTCCGACATATATGCTTGTGCTTTTTTCAAAGGAAAAAGGTATGAATTTATGGCTTGTACTTCAGGTGAGTATTTTAATAATAAAATCAAACAGTTTTAGGGTTTGCATATACTAGAGTTAGTTGTCAGGATTAGAGTCTTACTAATGAGTCAAATTTTGAGATATTTTGTTGATGTTGAACATTGGACTAGTGATTTATGTCATGAATTTGATAAAACATTTAAAGTCAATACCGAACAAGGTCGTCAATTGATAGTTCATTCGTCTACTCTTCTTTTACACGAAGTGTTTCGTGATCCTGTTATCATTGTTGATTTTAGTGTATGTACTTGTTCTTGTGATGTGTGACAACATGATTGTTTCCCATGCTCTCAAGGTTTAGCTGTCATATTTTATATAGATGCGGATCTAATGAAATATGTTGAGTCATGTTATTTTGTAAGCTCTTATAAGGTAACATACTCATATGGCATAAATGCGTTTACTACTTTTGGTCAATAATGTACTTCAACAAATTCTTCAGATATACTTCCTCCTGTTTAAAAAGTGAGAGCTGGAATACCTAAGAAGAAAAAAAATTCCATCGAGAGGAGAATTAGGTACCCGAAAAAACAACGTGTTCTTGTTGTTTGAAATCTGATCATAATAGACAAACATGTGTAGACATTTTGTAAGATTAATGTAATTTTTCATACTTTTAGTTTTTATGACTTTTTTTTATCATAATCAATATAGATGGATAATGATAGATGTGAAATATTTTATCATATATAATATATGCAAAACATGTGTGATACATGATAGATGCGAAACCTGACATAACCAATATACATGGGTTTGATACATGCTAAACTAGGATATAACCAAATATATTGGTTTGCTCGATGCGAAACCTATTATTACAAAATACATTTGGTTATGATAGATGTGAAACCTTTTATAACCAAATACATGGGTTTGATAAATGCTAAACGAGGTCATAGCCAAATACACTTGGTTGTGATAGATGCAAAACCTTGC
The DNA here is from genome assembly GCA_036936605.1 of Limnanthes douglasii subsp. nivea. Lineage (NCBI taxonomy): Eukaryota > Viridiplantae > Streptophyta > Magnoliopsida > Brassicales > Limnanthaceae > Limnanthes > Limnanthes douglasii. The sequence continues at coordinate 114,965,015 of JAUPFV010000001.1, forward strand.
ATAACCAAATACATGGGTTTGATAGACGTTAAATCAGGTCATAACCAAATATATTTTTGGTGGTGATAGATGTGAAACCTATTGTAACAAAAATACATGAGTTTGATAGATGTTAAACCCGGTCAGACACTTCTTAGTGACTCTTCTTGATAGATGAGTGAAACAAAATTCATAAATAAAAAAGAAAACAAAGTCTTCTTAGTCATACTTTTAGTCAGTATCTTTTTAGTTATGAACATACATAAATATTATGGACAACAAAAAGTAAAAACAGGAACATACAGAAACATACAAACAACAAAAATTAAAAACAGTCTTTTTAGTCATACTCTTCTTCATCCCTTTTAGAGTCTTTTTGGTCATAATCTTCATCCTCCTCTTCATAGTCTTTATCATAAGAATCGTCTTCCTCCACCTCTTTATATCTTCCTCTTCTTGAAATACACTATATTTTCTCTTTCCTTTTGAATGGACAACAACAGGATCCTCATTTGGATCTTCAGAAACTTTAGAGGATTCAGGAAAATAGTGTTTATGAGAAAAATAAGTAATGTCATCATCAGAAGATGAAGAGTATTATTCTATTGTTGTTAGCTTCTAATTTTCCTTTCTTTATGGGGAAAATATAATGGGGAAAATCATTATAATTGGAGTCATCATGTGAACAATGATCGACTAGGGTGCAGTTTTTTTAATAACAATCTTTATTATATGAATATCTAAAGTATGAACTGAAATTTATAGTTAAAAAAGTAAGAGGCATGCTCAATAATAAATTCATATTTTTTTTATGAATATTTATAGTTATTGCAAGTAAATCATAAAGAGACATATATATATATATATATTGTCAAATCATATGTAAATAGCCAATCAAATGTTAGTCACTAGTTTAAATTTTGATTTGAAAAAATATATAGGAGGATGGTAAACTATATTAATTATAAAAAACGATTATGCGAAACCTAACAAACAAAAATAATGGTGGACGAGATAGATGCAAAACCAAGCCTACAAAAGTAACGATAGATGCGAAACCAAGCCTACAAAAGTACCAATAGATGCGAAACCATTGTATTTATATATACAATAGGCGCAAGACTGCATACATATACATGGTGATGGATACAATACGTTTATAAAATAATTCAGTGTTGTAAAAAAATATTGATTATTAATAAACACTACAACAAACATTACAACAAACATTACAAAAAAACATTACAAAAAACATTACAACAAACCATCCCCAAAATATATTAATGTTGTCTTTATTAGGAAATAAGTAAACCATTTATGCTCTTCTTGTTCATGCAATGTCACGAGATTTAGTAAGTTGAAGTTTTCTGTGTATAACATAATCTTGGAAATACTCGCAGACCATTACTCCACAATCAAGTGTTCCCATTTTTTGTTGAGGAATTTTTAATGGACATACTATCTTTATTTTTTATTCTATTAGTATTGAATTTTTAAGTTAATATAATACAAATAATTTAGATGATATATATATATATATATATATATATATATATATATATATATATATATATCGTACATAAACATATTAGATGAGAGACACTTACAAATCTTTATGCAGTTCTTTTTGTTTGATTAAAACGTCTTGACAATGGGTTTAGATTTACTATTGGTTCATTTTCGATATCAATTACTAGTAATGTCCAATGCAAAATTGGTCGTCATTGTGCTTGTGTTAGAAGTGGAATGGATATATAAACTTATGACGCCTTATAGTTTATCGTTAGCATAAAGTGTTACATCCACATTTTTTAGAAAGCGCTACATTGAAGTAATAATATTTAGAAACATTTTTTGTTTATTAATTAATACATGTGTTTTAAAAGTATATGATTATTACCATTACGCTTCCAAATATGATCTGACTGAAATAAATTCTCCCAGAACATCAAAAACAGTAGTTAATATTTGAAAATTGTGTTGTTTAGCAATATATATATATATATATATATAGCCGTTTATGACCTATGTATTGTCAAAAGTGGAAGCTAAAAGTTACTTATTGTAATGGGAAGCGAGTAAAAACAAAATAAATGTAAACTTAACTTTTACCTTATAACCGATCTCATCTTCACCTAATATCTATATCATAATACTAACAAAAAAATTAGATTCTGGTATATATGGAACTGACCATACTGTTGATCCTTCGTTGTTTTCTCCTTTTTGAATCATTTCAAGTATGTAGTTGTGGGTTATATCAATTGCTCATATTAATTTGTTTATGAATGACCAATCATTTTGGTAATTTCTCTGTCAATTTGATCAGGGAATAAATATTGAGTAGGATCCAACTATAGTTCAAATGATGGCCCTTAATCCAATTCTTTCTGCAAAAATGCAAAAACCAGCATATTAGGTGAATTACCAAGCAAAAATCTATAATGCAAAACCAGGGAAACTATGATTTAATGAGAAACTATATTATACGAAACCAGGACAACTGTGATAGATGCGGAACGATATATTATGCTAAACTATGGCAACTACGGTAGATGCAAAACTAGGGCAACTTTGATAGATGCGTAACCAGGGTAAGTATGATAGGTGCTGAATTGTATATTATGTTAAACCATGACAACTATGATACATGTGTAACCAGTGCAACTATGATAGATGAGAAACGTTGTATTATGCTAACCATGACAACTATGATAGATGCTAAAACCATATTATGCAAAACTAAATGAATGAGAGATAGTTACGTATGTGAGAAAAACTTAAAGATTAGAAAAGATATTAGACATGAGATAAAAGATAAAAGATTAAAAAGAAATATTATAGATGATATAAAAGATCATAGAAGAGAGCAAAGATAATTCATTTACTTGTTTCTTCTATAAATCATTTTCAATCCTTATAATTTCCTTCCCAAAAGTTGGACCCAAGTCACTGGTTGTTGGCGTTTCGATTTCTTGGTCTTTAGTGGCATAATCATTTACAATTCTTTTTATATTAGTAATTAAAGACTAAATAATGATATTTTTACAAAACTAGAGTAACTATGATATATATGCCACGATAGATGCAAAACTAAAGTAACTCTAATAGATGCACAACGCTCTCATACTAAACCATTAACAACTATGATAGATGCAAAACCATGACAACTATGACAGATGTAAAACGATATATTATGTTAAACCATGCGACTATATGATATAAAATATGAAATTAAATTATTATAATATTACAATATTTAAGGAAAAAATACACAACAAAATACATGTCCGCATACGTATTTTTTTAACAGAGTTTCTGTTAATTTTGAGTTATTTAGATCACCTTTTTTTCTATAGCAACGGATACTTCAATAATATTCCGGGTCACTACTATTGCATTAGAAACCTATTTGATTTTCCTCATTAGATTAACATATAAATCACGAACATCGTCGACCACATCTAAAATATAAGAAACTTCTTTGTTTTTCATAACGATGTTAGGTGGAGTGTCATGGATTTCAGCAACAGCATTAAGATTTTATTATTTGACAAGAGTAGTAACATCATGATTATATCATTCCACAACAACATTATGAGTAATATCTTGGTTTTTAACACCAACATTAACAATAGTATGAATATTCATTTCTTCAATATCAACATGAGTATGAACATCCCGTTCTTCAACAATAACAGTAACCTTAGGATATTCTCCTTTCACAATACCATTAGATGTATTGTCTTGGTCTTCGACACTAACATCCGGGTTCTCTTATAGTAGTGATGGATCTTATTTTTGCACAAAAATAGTAGGATTAACATGCTTCTCTTCCACAGCAATAGTAACTTTAAGATAATGTTGTACCACACCAACATCAGGGTTCTCTTGTGATGAAGGTGGATCATGTTCTTCCACAATTATATTAGGTGTAATGTTTTGGTTTTCGACACTAACAACATGGTTTTCTACACAAATATCAACAATTTTATTTGGATTCTTGTGGGCGGGAGGCTTAGTTATATTAGAACCAGGTTGATGTGCACTGATTTGTTGATCATTCTGTATTGTAATCGCAATACATGTTTTTTTATTTGGTGATTGTTAGACTTTATCATGTAATCACTTTTTTACTTTCATAAGTTTTTTTATTTTTTTCAAATGTATTTTTAAGTTCATCTTGTATGTATATCTTCAACATAGGAAGTTGAAGTGTTTGTTGTAGCTCCCTCTCTGTATCTATTACATTTGTATTTTAAGTTTCATTTATTTATTTATTTAATTCTAATTTGAACTTGTCTTTTTCAGTGAGTTTGGTTTTATAGTTCTGCAATTTGAAATTCAAAATTTCCACGTTCAACTGTAATTTTCTCTATTATGTCCACAGTTGATAAGTCGATGCTCTGGCTAGAGACAAGCTCTGCTGATGATGTGGTTTTTTTAATCCTCTGCAAAATAAATATCAAACACTTTCAAAAATAAGAAACACTTAAACTATGATAGGTGCTAAAACATGTCAAAGATACTAAACTTTTATAAAGATGATAGATTGAAAACCTTAATAAAGATGGAATTTTAAAGTAGAATAAAAGTACTAACGAGTAATAGAGCAACACATACAACTACTTTATAAAGTTTATTTTCATGACAAAAGTTTATTGAATTCATCATCTTCTTTCCGATTGCTTCAACCCAATCATAGTCGTTTATTTTGTCCAAGTCTTCTATAAAATAGACCACTGTAGAGGCTAGTATATCTGCGGATGTAGAGAAAAATAATATTGAGCATGCTAATATTACAACATCTTCTACTACATACTCTCTAGGTGTTTTTATTGCTTTATTTATAATATCATATAAACATGCAAAACATTAGTTAATATATGAGAAACAATTGGAAACTACAATAGATGCTAAACCAGGGAAATTCTGATAGTTGCAGAATGATATATTATGCGAAACCTTTCCATGTGTGAAATAATAGAAATTGTAATAGATGTGATACCATTGGGAAAACTATGATAAATGTGTAACCAGTGCAACTATGATAGTTGCGGAACAACATATTATGCGCCACGTTTACAAATGTGAAACCATGGCAAATATTATAGATGCGATACCATTGAGGACTATGATAAATACGTAACAAATGCAACCATGATAGTTGCTAAACAACATATCATGCGAATGTGAAACCAAGGGAAAATGATTGATGCGATACTATTGGGAAACTATGATAGATGTGTAAGCAGTGCAACTATGATAAATGCGGAAAAATATATTATGCTACACCAATGCAAGTACTATAGATGCTAAACCGGGACAACAATGTAATAAAACTTGGAATTGCATACCTTTATCATTTCATTTGTGACTTGTTTTGCTCGGTTTTTATTAACTTTATTTGATCATCATAAATATATTTCTTGATAATCTTTGATTCTTCTTCTCCTTCCATTTCCGAATATTTTGGTTCAAAGTGTTTAGTTTGTAGTGACATATGTTGATTTCCATGTTTTAAACCAAATATAATATTTATATCATTGTTTGTAAGGCATAACAACTTTTGCCCCAATTTGAAAGCTTGATTTTCATCATCATGCTTTTTTATTATCTTTACAATCAAACGTTAATTATTCTTGTAAGACGTGTTCTTTTTTCTCTGGTCGTATACTGTCTTTATGATGGAATAAAATGGTGTTTTTTTTCTTCCAAGTGTACTTGTATTATTTTGTCTCTTTCATTTGTTTTATCAAAACAAAGAGGATTGACCTGAAGAAACAATATTTTGGAGGTATTTTTCCTGTAAAAGCAATAAAATGAGAAAAATATGTTAACTATGATAAATACGGAACTGTATATTATGTGAAATCAAGAGAACTATGATGTTGCAAAATGTTAGATTACGCAAAATCAATGGAACTATGATAGTTACAGAATGTTATATTATACGAAACCAGGAGAACTGTGATAGATGCGTAACATTATATTATTCAAAATCAGGAAAACTATGATAATTGCAGAACAATATATTTTGCTAAACCATGGCAACTATGTAAGAAAACTTGGGAATTGCATAGATGCTAAAAACGGACCAACTATGATAAATGTTAAACTACGCCAACAATGATAGATGTTAAATGGTAGATGCTAAAACAGACAAACTATAGATGCTGAGAAACAATAGCATGCCAATTTTGATAGATAATAAATTATGAACTCTATTTTCCAATAATTATACATGAGTGTAGAAATTGACTAATGAGCATCTCGTGTCTCGCTAAAGCGAGACACGAGTAAGCAACATATGTTGATAAATAAGAGACAAAAGTAAGTATATATTGCAACACGAATAACTAACAATTATCATCTAAAACTAACACAAATGAAAGAGATGATGACTATAGTTACCTAAAAATCGTAAAAAAAACTTACAACGAAGCCCTAGTTTTGTCAAAAACAGTAAAATCAAACTATATTTTTTTTAAAAGAAGATGATCGGAACTAGAATTTCTTACTGTCTTAACGTAGATTTTGATCAGAAGTACTTCAAAGCTTTGATAAAAAACTAAATTGGAGCTTGAACGGCTTTGATTTCTGGATTTATGGTGGTTGGGAACTTGGAAAACGAAGAGTTTATCGCAGTAGAGAGAGAGGGGTTTGTGTTTAATTTCTGGTGGTTTGTTAATTTAGTTTTGGTTTTCAAATTTTTATTTATATGAGGGTTAATTAAAGAAGAAAGTTACTCAAATATTTCGGGCCTTTCTGGTGGTTTGTTAATTTAGTTTTGGTTTTCTTTTTATAAACTATTTTTTTTTAAAAAAAAATTGTATCTTTCAAACGGTAACTCATAAAAAAATTCAAACATACCATCGGCTTAATTTGTTAAAATGAACAAAAATAGATTCATTGATGCTATTTTTTTAACTTCTTTTAAAAAATTCGTCAAACCCATTGAGTATAAAGATGTGAGACTATAATAAAGTTGCGAGACTATAATAAAGTTGAGAGACCATGCACTATTAATCATGTAAGACCAAACATGAGAAAGTAGAGAGACTAGACATTATTAAATCATACCATGATAAAATTTAGATACCAAACATTATTAAATCGTACGAAACCAGACATGATAAAATTGAGAGACCAAACATTATTAAATCATGTGAGATCACACATGACGGGAGTGGATAAATGTGAGACCAAACATAATGAAGCGGAGAGATGCAAGACATGTACTACTTGATGATAAAGATGCAAAGTTAGAATTATTGGATTTTATGAAAAGAAAAATAAAAAAAATTCAAAAAAATATCATTCATAAATCTTATTTTGTTCGTCTTAAAAAAAATAAATCCAATGGTATTTTTGATTTTTTTTTTCGAACTACAGTTTGAAAGAGAGGGCTATTTATGGTTAGTTCAACTATTTAAAAATTTAAAGGAAAATCATGACTCAAATAGATAGAATATACATATTTTAATTTTGTCGAATGAAAAAAGTAATTAGGAATCAAAATATCCAATCTAAAATTCAGATTTAAATAAGTTCAACTTTAAAACGAGATGGGATATAAATGTGGACATCTTAAATATATTTTAAATCAAAATACATCATAAACGAATCGTGTTTGCATTGAACCTGGAACAACCACATTGCTTTCTAGCGGACGATGTACTCAACTTCTGGTGCAAACCAAGACCTACTCAAAAATCATTAAAGCTTCTTCAAGCCACCAACTTGAGTGCGGTATCAATGTCGGTTCAAATCGATTCAGATTTTTTATTCCTAAAGGTTTCCGAAGAACAAACTTTAGATTTGTCCTGCATTTAAACTCGTGGACTCACTGGACTAAAAATGAAAAAGCGAAATCATATTTAGCTGTTACATTGAAAGTATTATAATATGCTATCGATTAAGTCAAGAAACCAAAACAAAACAAAAATCATGCTATCGACTAATCAAGTGTCATATTCGCATTTTAATTTTCGCCGAAGTGTTAGCAGAGGGATGTTATCACTATTTACATATGAATGAAGCTAAATAAAAGCTTAGGGAACTGAAAAAGAAAGCTCACGTAAGATAAAGGAAAAAGACCAGACGAAGAACTTTGCACTTAGATTCAAAGTCACTCAAACATTCATCTGCAGTTAGGATGTTGCTTGTTCTAACTGACTTCCAGATTGACATTTTTCCGGCAGGTAGTTGAAGATTGCACGATTCTTACCTTTAACTTCAATCAAACACGGCAATTTTAGATTTATCACTTTAATAAAAATGGACGCACATCCATCCAGCTATTACCAGGAACTTTATATTCACAGCTCTCCTTCATTTTCTGACGTACTCTTGCAACTTCAAGCCAATTTCCTTCAGAAGCGTAAATGTTAGATAAAACTGAATAATTTACTGGTTTGTTTGGCTCGGCTCTAAGAAGCCTTTCAGCAGCCAGCTTTGCATTCTATGTTTCCATATGCTTTGCATGACCTGATGAAAGCTCCAAGGGTGTCTGATTTAGGTTCAAAAGGAATTGCAATAAGAACATTGTAAGCCTCGTCTAAAAGACCAGCTCGGCTCTAAGAAGCTTTTCAGCAGCCAGCTTTGCAAATTCTATGTTTCCATATGCTTTGCATGATCTGATGGAAGCTCCAAGAGTGTCTGATTTAGGTTCAAAAGGAATTGAAATAAGAATATTGTACGCCTCGTCCAAAAGACCAGCTCGACCCAAAAGATCAATTAGACAAGCATAATGTTCTGAATCTGGGGTTATATTGTAGGCATTGGTCATCAGATTAAAATAACGAATCCCCTCGTTGACTAAGCCTACATGGCTACACGCAGAAAGAACACCAAGAAAGGCAATTCTATCTGGGCTTACTCTACTAGATACCATTTTCTCAAAAATTGTTATGCTTTCATTTGCAAAACCATGGATGCCCAATGCAGTGATGATCGAAGTAAACGTAATAATGTCGGGTTCAGCAACGAAACTATAGCATTCAAAATCACTAGCTATGTTACCGCATTTGGAGTATGAACTTATCAAAGAGTTCAAAATTGACGATGACGATTGAAATCCGGCTTTGAAGATGTAAGAATGGACCTGCATGATTTCACAAACTGCAGTTGCATTTCCACACGAACTAATACCATTAGAGAAAGTTAGTTCGTCCGGGTGAAAATATTCAAGAAGCATTTTTTAAGAAGTCTCATAGCTTCTTCCCCATCTCCATGCTGTCCGTATCCGACAACAATTGTGTTCCATGCCACGAGATTTCTAGTTTTCATTTCAAGAAAACATTTTCGAGCTTCGTTCATGTTATTGTTCTTTGCAAACATGTCAACAAGAGCACTAGCAACCGGAATATCAGATTCGAAGGATGATTTAATAACAGAGACATGAATCTGCTTCCCCAACTCACATGATTTCATAACCCCAGATGAGTTAAGAAGACTTGAGAAAGTAAATTCATGGCCTTTAAAACCACCTATTTTCATTAATCCAAACACCGAAGAAGCCTCTTTCCACATACAGTTTAGAACATTGCAAGAAATCATAACATTCCACAAAACCAAATCCTTATATGAAACAGCATAAAAAAGCTATCATGGCTTCTTCAACTAAACCACATTTCCCATAAAATCAACAAGACCTGTGCTGACATATCAATTGACGTCAAAACCAAGTTTCACTATAAGACAATTCAATTCTTTGCCGGTCTCGATATTATGAAGCTCAACACAAACACGAAACAAACCGTTAAATGATATATGATCCAAAGGCACCTTATCGATCAACATCCTCTTAAAGTAAGTAAAACCCAGATTCAAAGCAGATGCATGATCATTACCTCGAGAGACAATCCCAGAAATCAGAGTGTTCTACGTCACTAGATTTCTAATGCGCATTTCGTCGAACAGTTTATCAGAGACGTGACATTCATTGCATTTTACATAGGAGTTCAAAATCTTGTTTTGTTGCGGAAGTGAATTACTCAAACCTAATTTTATCATATGCGTGTGGGCTTGTTACGCTTCGCGTAGCGCAATTGAGCGGAACAAGTCGGCCGAGTCATGGAGCCGAGAAGACGAGTGAGTTCTCCGTGAAAAGAATTTTGTGATGGTTTGCGCGGGTTTTACCAACTGACGTTTGAAATGTACGGTCAGGATTAAAACTGAGCAACGCCGAGATACCATACCGTGTCTTTAAGTAAAGGCGGCCGCAGAATCACATATATGGGCTGTTCGCTGAAATCACAAAAGGTTTTGCCTCATATTGTAGAGAATTTTTTAATAAATAGTCAAAAATGGTTTTGCCTTTTGATCAATAATCTTTAATTTTGTCTTCTAGTGCATTGTGGATATAGTTAACCAAGTATAGAAGAATATAAAATTACTCCTCCCGACAATCTTTTTACACTCAAAATTTAAAAAAAAAATTCAAAAACTCAAAATAATTATGAAAGTCCAAAAAATTCAAAAACTCAAAAAACTCCATACACTCTCAAACCTTTAAAAATCAACTAATTTTTCGAAAAAAATTCAAATAATTGAAGAATGGATTCAACACGTGAGAAGGTTGATGAAGAGCGTGGAACTGCAAACATAGTACTTGTTCTAACCAATCTTTCGAAAAAAGTTTCCGTTTTGGTAGATTTTCCATATTTAGAAAGTTGGACCCGAACTACACCACTGGGGGAAGCTTACTCAACCGGCGGGGTTGAAGAACATTCAACTTTGAAGATGAATGTCCCCCGCCGGTCGAGGTCATGCCCAACCAACTGTAGCATCGACTTCCACCCGCCGCTTTAAGTATTAGTCTCCCGACGGGGATATAGTGTCATCACCGGCGGGGCCGAATCCTTAGAAATATTTACAAATTGGTGAAAAATAATTAGGCTCAACCCCACTAGTTGGGTAATTTTCAACCGGGGTTTGACAACTTCCCTGGCAGTTCGAGTATTTTCAACCGCCGGTGTGTTTAGTACACCGCCGGGTGTAGGTCTTAAACTGCCGGTTCTAATTGTCCGACCCGCCGGTTGGACTATTATCAACCGACGGTTGATACAACCCCGGCGGTGTGGTATTTGTGAACCGGCTGGGGAAGACGTTAATAAGAATTTTTTTAGAACACTAACATAATCTCCTGTTTTTTTTTACGTAGGCCGAAGATTTAAAGAATGAAAATTATAAGGAGGATGATTTTAAGGAGGAAGATTTAAAGGAGGAATATTTTAAGGCCGAAGATTTTAGTTCGTGCATGGTGAAGGAGGAGGAAACGCCGGTTCCATGCTCGGTCGATTATAGCCATTTGTTTGACACCAAATGTCACTACTCTCAAGTGGAGTTGATCAAATGGGTGAAGCAGACCGCAACGGATAACGTGTTTGTGGTAATATTACGACGATGCAATAGACTTGATAGAAAAAATTCGAGAATTGAGTTTGTGTGTGAAAGATCTGGAGTTCACAAAAAATTGGTAGATCCGAAGCATCTAAAGAGGAAGTCAACCGACACGAAAAAATGCGGACGCCCTTTCACCTTAAAAGGAAAGAAGTTGGGTGATGATTTGTGGGGTTTATAGGTCGAATGCAGCGTTCATAATCACGATACTACATCGTACAAAGAAGGTCATTCTTACTTGGGACGATTTAACAAAGAAGAGATGGATTTCGTAGTTAATTCTATGAAAATGGGATCCCGTCCTCGAGACATTCTTGGTGGGGTTAAAAAGTTGAACCCCAAGAATTCTTCTTCAATGTGCACCGTCTACAACACTTAACTAAAACATCGGAAGTTCGAGAAAGGTGGTCGGTCGCAATTTCAATACTTGTTGGGCGAACTTAAGCGGTTAAACTACTACGAATTTCATAGAATGTCCGGAGACGGAAGTGATGTCATAGGCGAGATTTTCTTCGCGCACCCGATTAGTTTGGATTTGTTACGCACATTTCCAAACGTGATTGAATGGATAACACGTACAAGGTGATCAAATACGGGATGGCATTGTACGAGATCGTCGGAGCCACTTGTACGGGGAAGACTTTCTATATCGGATTCGCGTTCATGTCGGGGGAAAAATTCGAGAGCTACAAATGGGTGTTAGAGTGCTTACATTCTTTGATGGTAACTCACTCCATCGAATTACCATCCATCGTTTTGACGGATAGAGGCTTGGCGCTTGTGAAGGCGGTGGAGGATGTGTTCCCTAATGCAACACACATGTTGTGTCGATGGCACATCAACATGAATGTCCTAGGGAAAACAAAAAAAATCATAAAGGATAAGAAAGTGTCCAACGCATTCTTGAAAGTCTGGAATGAAATGATGTTGGCTGAAACGGAAATAGTGTTCAACGACTACCGAGCCGAATTGCACCGTGACTTTAAAGAGTATCCGCAAGCAACTGAGTATACGGAAAGTTGGTTAGGGCCTTACGGTGACAAATTTTTGACGTGGAGAACCAACAAGTGGATGCATTTTATTAACCAAACCACAAACCGCGTGGAGAGCGCTCATTCAACCCTCAAACGTTTCATCGGTACGAGCGAAGGTAACTTTGAATATTTTTGGTTGAAGTTGCATACCTTGATAGAATTGTAGCACAAGGACATAAAGGGTTCATTCGAAAAGAGCCGCTTGTTTGCCCTACATAAGTTCGCAAACAAGGTGTACGATAAACTAAAAACCAACGTCTCACACTATGCCTTGGAAATTTTGTCCGACAAAGTAAATTGTGCTCGCAACATGACAATCGCAGGTTGTATGCCTTGCGGTTGATCAATACGAAGTACGCACGGTATCCCTTGCGCGCATGATATCTACGAGTTTGTTGCCAAAGGGTTAGAGGTGTCGCTAGAGTTGTTTAACGAACATTGGAAGAGGTTGGAAATATTAGTCCGTACAAACCTCACGACTATGGAACAACTAAAAGCGAAGCTTGACAAACTACTATGTGATGTCATGGAATCCAAAGATGAAGCGCGAAAAGAGCACGTCTACAAAAAATGGTTTACCTTCGTCCATCCGGAAACAACTACCATTTTGGAGCCATTAGTGAAGCCAAACGCGTGCGGTCGTCCACCTAACAAGCGCAGGCTTTTTATTGCCGTTGATGATACATCAACTAAATGCGACAAAAGTGGGCACGAGTATGTGCTTGAATCGGAAAATTCTAGTTCTCATTCATTTGCTAATGAATTCAAATCTCCTCCGGCAACGTCAAGTAAAGGGAAAAAAATTCCAGGGAAAAAAATCTAGTGAATAAAATTAGTTCTGATAGTGCTGTCGCTTGTAAGAAAGCTAGTCTGATCCCAACCCAAGCAAGTGGAACGATGCTTTCTAGTTGAACGGTTAGTTGTAGGTCAAGCTCAACGTTGCCGGCCAAAGCAAGTTTTATAGACCCCAAAGGATACTTAATACAATTTCCTATCTACTTTAGACCATTTACGGAGTCAATTAATGACGTAAAAGTCGATGGCCATTGCGGGTACCGCTCAATAGCGTATAAGTTAAGCGGGGAACAAGATGGGTGGAGGTTGATAATGGATTCCCTTTACAACGAGCTGATGAATTATGCATCCTTGTATGTTAAAATATTTACAAGCATGGAGGAACTGATTGATGTTGCGGAGTGTGTGAAGTGCTTTGGTAACGTGGGTACTAAAGCCCATTGGATGTCCATGCCCGAGATAGGGGTGGCAAATGCATCTGCGTTTAACTGCGTACTCCATTTTGTTGGAGTGTACCGAAATATGGACATCGGTTTCACTTTTCTCCCCCTAAGAGGTGCACCGCCTCCAATGTCAAACCGGGTGGAAATCGGATTGGGTTGGATCAACTCCAACCATTTCGTTAACGTAAGTATTTTTTGACCTTCACGATTAGTTCTAACATTAAGACATTTATTTTATCGACGTTTCATTTTGTAGCTTGGGATTAGGGTGGACGCCCCTTGCGCAAGGATACATCCATGTTTCCTGAAGTTGCGTTCACCTGAAGCAGAGGGTTGGGCATTGCCGATTGTCTCTCGTTGCAGAAGATATCAAGAACTAAAAAATGGTTTCCCCGATGTAATAGATTTATCCGCATTTTCTTGATTAATATGTTATTGTAATGCACATGCATGCTAAAATTTGGTGTTTTTTGAGTTGATGTTTGTCATAAAAACACAATAATTTTATGTTTGAATTGGTCGTTTATTTTATGTTTTCCTTTGTGCTAATTTATGTTTCTTACTAACGTATGCATGTTCCTCGAACGTTAACAACATACAAATAATATATACCCTATTGCGGGGGACGTGGCTTGGCATGAAAGTAACAACTTATGAAACTTTCATGTTTATCCCTGGCGATTCAAATTTTTCATAGTGGCGGGGAACATAGGTAGGCATTTAGGAGAAATGAAAATTAATTTCATCTTAGTCAACCGCCGGGTGGATATTTTCATACCGGCGGTTGAAATACTCAACTGCCGGTGTAAAAACATCCCCGGCGGTTGAGAATTTTGATACCGCCGGTTTACATGGGTAGGCATTAAGGAGAAATGAAAATTAATTTCATGTTAGTCAACCTCCGGGTGGATATTTTCACACCGACGGTTGGAATACTCAACCACCGATGTGAAAACGTCACCGGCGGTTGAGAATTTTGAGACACGCGGTTGAATCGCACCCTTATTTTGACTCATGTAATTCAGTCTAGGTTTCCGCCGGTTGAGCGTTTGTCAACTGGCGGTTCAAAAGGTCCCCGGCGGTATACAATTTTCTAACCGACAGAGTGAGCATTAGATTAAAAATAATAACACCTAAACTTCGTTTTCCGACGATTGCATTATAACATTACAATTAAATCAAAAGCATTGCATAATTAGAAATACATAAGAAAATAAGTTAAAATATATGATAGATAAGCTAACCCTGAGTAAACATAGCGCACTCAGTTTCATGGAGATGGATAGTTCCATCCATACTCAAAGCATTTTTCGAATGAATATTCCTCTTCCTCACTACTTCCTTCGGGACTTGTGTTAGTATCAACGACGTTGGCTATTGATTCGGTTATTTCTTGCTCAATTTGCTCCTCAGCACGTGACATCATCTTCTGCATAATTGTACTTTGGAATCCCATGTTGAATACTTTTCGGACTTTGCTTCAGACTTCATAAGGAAGTGACTCAATCCGTATAGTCACTGTTTAAAGATAAGCTAACCTATCGGCCACATCTTCGCGTCCGCGTGGTCGGGCTATTAAACATCCTGGACACGATGCCTCCCTACCGTGGTTGAAGAACATTCTGCACAAAACCGCATCGACGAAACCATGAATCTCCTCTTGGATCGTACCTCTGACGAAGTCAAATGCGCTTAGGAGGTTTGCATCTTCGTGCACGTTCCAGCCAGAATCAGCCATTATTATAACTTAAATGTTTAGTCTCATACTCATATTCTAGTATTTATAGACTAGGAGTCGGTGGTCAATTCTAAAATAATAATCGGGAAAGGGTGTTTTTATTCCCGTTTATTATACGTTTTGAAGCGGGAGTCTCATTTGGCTGGAGACTTATTTGGCGGGAGTTGGAATTTGGCGGGACTTATTTTGGTGGGAGTTTATGTGGCAAAGTTTTTTGCGGGAGCTTATGTGGTAAATTTTTTGGCAGGAATTTAATGTCTATAAAATAAATGCTCTATCCACACATTGAAGGGTAAACAACTTGAAAAACCCAAAAATAATGTGTCCGTGGAACGAGTTAGAAGATCAATATCTGATGAAAGCATCAATCAAAGTTGGTAACACACACATGGAAGAGAGGCGTAAAGCATACTGGGAGGCATTGCTATGCCAGATGTACTTCTTATACGGAAGGGATGGTGTCCAACCGACAAAAATTTCAAGGCGTGTTGATGAGGTGAAGGCTAGGTGGTCAATCTTACTCACACTCCGTCTTCATCCAGTTTCTGGCCTCACTTAGAACGTCGTGTTGTGTGTAACCGGTTCAACTGCCAAGACACGGATTTGATAACGGAGGATCAGCTGGATAAGGTTCATTCTGACATTATCGACACCCGCTTATAGAAAATAAGTGATTAACTGGATAATGCCTGTTTGTATCAGTTTGACTTTTGGTTTAATTTTCTTTAGATAAATGTATCTTCCATTGTATGAGGTTTAATGATGAATGTATCTCCTTAGATGAATGTATCTTCTTAGAATGTGGTGATATGCAAAATACATAAATATTGAACAACAACTAGAAACTCAAACATAACAACTTAGCATTACATAAGAAATGAGGAGAATAACAACATTTCGAAACATAAATAATAAAAACACGTTCGAAGACGACGCATTGCACTATTAGTAGTCGTATCGCAAGCTGTGTAAAACATCGTCGCCATCCTCCCTTGCCATAACCACATCCTCTACATATGCTACCATATCCCTAGTGATATAGTCGCAGACTGTCATGTCCCAGACCTTTACCGCCTTTTCTTTTATTCTCCGCGGCATGAACAACAACTTCGTGAGCGGTTGGATGAAAAGGTACCGTGTCTTGATTTCGTCACGGTTGCGCACAATGGCACTTCCAGTTTGTAAACAATCGTAGTTGTAATACATATGGCATAAGAACCTTTCAAAAAATGCATCACTCCTATCTTCACCCAACTCGGCGCGGGAATCCTTCACTGCTATAAGCATATAGTAGTCTTCATTAGGCGTAAACTCCATTTGTTTTTGAATGTTTGATGGATGTCATGTTGCTTGATAATACTTGTATATTTATAATGGTAAAACATGTTAGCGGGAGAGTCATTTACTTTGATCCTAGTAGTTCCCCGTCGGGTTAGACATTTTCAACCGCCGGGGTGATTCAGAACATTTCCCTTGGGGTTGGTTTGATTAATTGGGCTTGGACCCGGCCGGGTCAGAATTTTTCATCCGTCGGTTGAAATATTACACCGGCGGGGTTAAAACTTCATCGGCAGTTTACATTTTTCATACCGGCGAGGTGATTGCCAACAAGAGACTTACAATTCGTATGGAACATTGGTCAAGGACCCCGCCGGGCCACAGATTTCATACCGGCGGTTGACAATGTCCCCGACGGTTGACTAATTTTCAACCGCCGGGGTGGATGACTTGAAAATTCTATTTTTTCCACTCGCCATCAACCGACGGGTGACATATTTTCAACCGTCGGGTTGGAAGGAATTCCAAACACTAAAAGTTCACACTTGCTTAAATAGAAAACGTGTTTTGGTTGAATTCATGGTACAAGGAGAAACAATACACAAAATGACATTATATCACGCGAACAATGTAGTTAACAAAAAATTGAAAACAAAAGTATCGTGATCATCGTACATCAACACAAAATGTAAAACATGGAAAACCCAATCCACAAAATGTAGTTCGCAAACTAAAACAACATGCAAATGACGAATGCGACTACCATAATCAAAAGCCACAGACTAGTGATCTACAACACCTTCTTTGCAAACGACATAAGCTCGTCAGAGGAATTGTCTAACGGCCGAACACGATTAATCGTGTTGTTCGCATCAACCGCGGACCTCTCGGTAAGAATACAAGGCCTGATGTTAAACCAACCGTACCTCTTCACGTACTCCTTGTACTGTGGGGATGACGTGTGGGGATCCGATACAACCCTATTTCTTGCTCCGGCCACTCTTCACGCACATCCTCTTAAGGTCGTAATATCACCTATACAAAAGCAATTACTCATATAATCATATAATTAATAGTCAAATAATAATATACGTAAACAACCATACTTACGTCCGTCTCTCCTTGCGCCATGAGGATGTCACGGTAGTAAGGCTTCCCGCGAGCTACTGATCCTGTGATCCTTTTGAGCAACCACGCTAGCATTTTTGGATCGGTCGGGCTATAACTGCTGTTAACCGCCGCTCGGAAGATGAGAAAGTGGTCGTAGATCCTGGTGAGGATAATTATCACCTGAGGGTAGGCTTAGTAATTTGGTTGGTGTTTTATAGTAGTGTGTGGGTGTTATGTGTTTAGAGTAGAGAGTAGAGAGATAATTAAGCAGCCTGGTAGCAGTTAATTCTCCTTTTTTTACACTTAATGCAGGTGGTTGGGTATTTATACCCTGATGTTTGGGCCCTTATGGGATTTCAGGTCATGTTTAATGGACCCGGGTCATGTTCAAAGACCCATGAGCTCTAAGTAGGAGAGCAAGTAGCTTAGTCAAGAAGTGTTTAGGTTTTTTAGTACTTTTGTCATAATTCGAACAGTCCTATGGTCAGAGTGTTCGAAGTGATCTGTTCGGTTCGTGTGACCTGTCCGGTCCGGAGGCCTTGGACCAATTTGTCCTTGTCCGGGGAGCATGCAGAATTCAGACTCATCAGGAGCCCCTTTTTTAGGTGTTTGTGCAAATATTCTTGTCAAAGACCTGAAAAACAGTCCGACTTTAGGGGTAGTTTTGATCCGAACAGATCTGTCAACTTGGGCTATGGGTTTACCCGGACAGATAAAGCTTTACGAATTCAAAACGGTTGTTGCCAGAGTTTGTGGGACACGTGTCACTTTCTGATTGGTTGCTTCAACCGTTTTTTCACCTTGAATTTCGAACCCACCTTCTTCGAAAAGCAACCTCTTTAATTACAGGTGGTGACATCAGCGTTGTCTTTTAATCATTGCTAAACTTTTCGAATTCTCCTAGGAATCAACTTCCTTTTTCAGATTTACTATTTGTGTGGATAAAAATAGCCTGAGGGTAGGCTAGTAATTTTAAGTGGAGTTTAAAGGTGGTGTAAGGGTGTTTAACGGTGGTGTACGGGTGTTTCAAGGTGGTGTATGGGTGTTTCAAGGTGGTGTATGGGTACTTCAAGGTGGAGAGATAATTAAGCAGCTTGGTAGCAGTTAATTTTCATTATTAGAAGTTAATGCTGGTGGTTGAGTATATATAGTGTGATGTTTGGGCCCTTATGGGCTTTCGGGTCAAGTTTAATGGACCCGAGTCATGTTTAAAGACCCATGAGTTCTAAGCAGGAGGACAGGTAGCTTAGCCAGGAAGTGTTTTAGGTTTTTTAGTACTTTTGTCATAGTTCGAACAGCCTTAGGCTCACATTGGTTCGAAGTGATCTGTCCGGTCCAAATGGTCTGTCCGGTATTCGGAGAGAATTTACACTGACCTGCCCTTCCGGGGAGTATCCTGAATTCAGACTCATCAGGAGCCCCTTTTTTAGGTGTTTGAATGAGTGTCCTTGTCAAAGAACTGAAAAACAGTCCGATTAGAGGAAGTGATTCTCAATTCGGAGAGAGTTGTGGGTATACCCGGACAGATCGAACGTTACGAATCCCAAACGGTTTTTGCCAGAGTTAATGGGACACGTGTCACTCTCTGATAGGTCACTCCAACCGTTTTTTCACCTTGAATTTCGCACCACCTTATCGAACAAGCTACCTCTTTAATTGCCATTAATGACATCAGCGCCGTCTTTTAATCATTGCCCAACTTTTCAGATTCTCCTAGGAATCAACTCCCTTTTTTACACTTACTATAAATTCTCATTCACTTTTCACTGTCTCATTATCTCTTTCAAATTTCACTCTGCAATTTCACCCAGAGCTTTATCTCTCTAGAACTCAAAACTTCCTTGGCTGTTTATGTTTACAGCAAGAACAGCACTGATCAAAGGCGGCTGGCTTAACCTCTCGGAGTTGGAGAAAGCACAAAGGGTCGAGAAGGAAAAAAGACTTGCAGCAGGGCTACCATCGTCGCCTGTTGAGAAACCAGCCTCTTCTGTCGCAGAATCTGATAGAGGCTCATCTTCTTCCAAAGGTACTAAGCCTAAAAAGCTCTTTCAATCAACACTTTCTCCCATAGTTTCTGGCTCCTCAGTTCAGGAGTCAATCCTTGCTGTTGAACCAGGAGTTACTGCTACCAGTGTTAGGAAAAAATCGTCTTTTATTGGCATGGAGTCTGACTCTGACCACTCCCCGGATAAGCTAGTCATCAAAAGGCCAAGCCGGTTAGTCAAAGCGCTATTTTCTAAAAACACTCCCTCGAAATCGGGGGCAAAAAACAGTGAATCTGAGTCTGAGGCAACTATTAGAGCTCCCCGGGAGAGGCCGTCAGGACTAGAGGCCAGCAGCCCACTACCCCCCAAAGAATCTTCTGCCTCAGAAACTCAAATTGAGGTGAGAAGTCGAATAAATACGGGCAGTCAACAGTCCGGAGGGTCAGCTATGCCAAGCTTCAATCCTCCCCGGACTACTTCTACAGAAGCTCGCCCAATAATTATGGAGGAGAGGATGGAGGACTCCACTGAGGAGGTCCGTTTTGAGTCCGAGTCCTCCGGACAGGCTGATACTGCTATTGTTGTTGCCAAGAAGGGCAAAGAGAACTTATATCTGAGGCGTCCGGACCTGCCGGAGAGCCTTGAAGGGAGAGTGGGGCCATGCTTTCATAAAGTTGAGTTCAAGTATCTTTTGGCCTTGCTGAAGACCGAGTATGCGTTCATCCATACTTCAGATCTGGGTAGATTGCGCACAAAGTGGGGGATCCCTGAGAACGTAAAGATAAGGATTCCCATCGATCCGGAGACCCCGATGGATTGTAAAAAGAATGAAATAGTCTTCTTTACGGAGCTATTCAACTGGGGACTCAGGTTCCCACTAGACCCGGAGATAGTGCGCTACTTTCACTTGGTCAAACTCTGCCCATCACAGTTAAGCCCCAATGGTTGGTTCACCTTGATGTCATGCATAATGGCATCCAGGCTATCAGGGATCCCTCTTCCTATGGAAGAGTTCGTTGCAGTGGCCAACCTGTGCAAGCATCATCAGTTCCCCTTCTACCATTTCAACATGGGGAACGATCTCAAAGCCGTTGATGATCTCCTGGAGTCGGAGAGAAAATGGAGGAGCCAATTCTTGTTTGTCAGTGGCTCGTGGGAAAACGGCAAGAAAATCAAGACCGGAGAGAATCCAAGCCTCCTCAGGAGTAGATGGAGGAGTGACCGTAAGTTTTTATTTTAAGTTATCGTTCGAATCTCTCTTTTCTTCTTTGTACTAACCAATTTCTCTTTTGTTTTAATAGAGCTGCCAAAGGAGTTCGGGGACTACCTGAAGGCCGGACAGACTACCTGTGGCAAAATCAACGCATGGGCTGCAGAGAACTGGGAGAACCGTTTCCACAAGGCCTTTACCACTGGAAACCTAGCAAGGTCCCATATGTGGAACACAACAGGTCGGAGAGACCTAACCTGGGAAGAGCTTGCCGCCCAGCCTGATGAAGACATTGTGCTGAGAAGGTCCCATGAGCTGGATGAGACACTCTACCTGCCTGCTCGGGCCAAAACCCCAAGCAAAATGAAAGGCAAGAAGAAGAAAGGCAAGAAGGCGGAAGGTGATACTGAGAAGGAGGCCCCAACAGACCCAGAGGGACTGGCCCAGGTTCAAATTGATGCAGCCCTTTTACAAGTGGTGGAGCAGGAGAGCGAAAAGCAAGAAGTGAATCTCCCAAAACCCTCAAGAGCTTCAAAGAGGACTCGCAAGCAAGCAAGTGAAGGTGCTGACAGGGAAGCCAAGAAGAAAAAGACTTCCCAATGAGATGAGATTGCTCTCCGGGACCCGGAGCCCTCTTTCCCTACTGACCCAACATTGGCCGAAGAGATCCCAAGGGACTTTCAAGAAGAGATTCCAAAGGAATTCCATACAGATGAAGTTGAGGGGGAGAGCTTAACTTGGATGAAATGGACATTACCGGTCTGGGTGGACTTGGTGAATATTTTCTTGGCCTGCCCAGAGACGAGTTCGTAGGGCCCTACATCCCTCCGAGCAGCTCCAACACGGTCAATTTTAACGGTAAGACTTTCATGGTTTCTAGCGAGAAGGATATTATAGCCCATTCTCTACTTAGCAATGTACAGCTAGTGCTTACTTTGGAAAGGCAAGTCCGAAGTCAGGCAGACACCATCAAAGACCTCAGGTCTGAGAAGGAGAAGCTGTCCGATGACCTCCAGACTGCTGCTACTAAGGTTGATTTGCTTAAGGAGGCAAATGATCAGCTAAAGAAGAATCAAGATGAAAACAACACAAAAGTTGCTTCTTTGGAAGAGACCATAAAAGATCTTCGGGCTAAGCTGTCCGGACTGGAGAAGGACCTGACAATCTCAAGAGGAGAAACTGCAGCCAAGGAGAAGCTCATCACCAACCTGACCACTGACAAAATCGCTTAAGAGAATGCAGTGACTCAGGCTGCTGAAAAGAAGGCTGTTTTGGTGAGGGACCAAGAGGCCACAATCAAGGCTAAGATCAACGCCTATGCCCGGGAGATGATACAAAGCGAGGAGCTAATGATTCAAAGGGTGAAGTCTGATATGGTCCTCCTGTTTCACGAGAAATTCCCAAAGAGGAGACTGGGGGACTTATGGCGCTATGTGGATGATGATGACCTCCCATATTATACTATGATTGACGAGGGTTATTCCGGCGAGTCCTCATCTGATAATGAAGAGGAAACCGGAGAAAGCCCAGGCGAAGAAGAGATTGATCCCAAGGGAAAAAAGATAGTCGAAGAGAAGAGCAATATCAAGGGCAAGAAGACAGACGAGGGCGAGCCATCTTCAAAGGCTCAACCTTAATTTAAAAATTTATTTTGTTTATCTTTCATTCGAACTAAAGTCCTTGGAAGGCCAAGGCACTCTTTTTGTGATGGTGTCCGTATTATTCGGACAGATTTTTTGTACTGTGCCCAAACTTGTTCAAAAAGTCCTTAGAAGGCCAAGGCAATATCAAGTTGTTGAATGAATGTTTTATTTTGCTCAACCATCCTCTTCTTTCATTATTTGTTTAAATAGCTGGAGTTTAAGTAGTTTTATTATATTGTGAGAGTATAAAGACTCTCCGGCTAGAATTTAAATAGCCCTTAGATCTTTTAGTCCGGGTAGTATGATAAGAGAGAAAATTTTGAAAATACTTAGAGAATTTTGAAGAAGGCACCAAGTTTTATTGAAAGCTCTCCGTGCCACCGAAGAGGGGAAGATATGCCCCCAAATATTTACATGGATGTTTAAACAAGTAAATATTTACACAAGTGTTATTCCAAGTACATTCGAAGGTGTTCAATATTCCAAGGGTGAGTTAAAACCCTGCCATCTTTATCTTCCAACCAATAAGTCCCAGGCTTGATTCTTTCAACCACAGTATACGGACCCTCCCAGGTTGGGGCCAGCTTTCCGAAGAGCTTTTCCTTAGTATGCAAGAAAACTTTCCTTAATACTTTATCTCCTGGTTGAAAATCTCTCCTTTTAACTTTAGAAGCAAACCTGCTTCTCATCAAGCCCTGATAGTGTGCAATTCTAAGATGAGCTTTAACCCGTCTTTCTTCGATCAAATCGAGCTGATTTCTAATTGCCATCTCATTAGCATGTCCGGAGAAGTTATGAACACGAAAGGAAGGGAGTGTCTTCTCTATGGGGGCTACTGCATCCATTCCATAGACCAAGGCAAAGGGGGATTCTTGTGTTGCAGCCCCAGGTGTTGTCCGGTAGGCCCATAAGACTTCTTGTAGATAACTAGGCCACTTCCCAGCAGCCCCTTCCAAATTCTTCTTTAAACTGGACAGTATTGTTCTATTAGCCACTTCAACTTGCCCATTGGATTGAGGGTGGAAAGGTGAATAAAAACAGTGCTGAATACCCCTTGAGGCACAGAAGCTTTCCATTTCTCTGTTGTCAAACTGTGGCCCATTGTCTGTTGTTATCTTCTGTGGGACACCGAATCTGCAACATATGTTGGACAGAATGAATTTTATGACAGCTTTCGAGGTTGTCCCTGCCAGGGGAGCTGCTTCTACCCACTTTAAAAAGTAGTCGATGGCCACAATTATGGTTTTACGCCCTCCGGAAGCCACAGGGAGAGGTCCAACCAAGTCCAATCCCCATCGAGCAAAAGGGATGGGCTCAGAAATTGATTCCAAAGGAATGGCTGGTACATGAATTTCATTGCTGTATCTCTGGCATGGGTCACACCTTCTCACCAGCTCCTTAGCATCTTTCATGATTGATGGCCAATAATATCCGGAGAGTAACACTCTTCTTGTCAAAGCTCTAAATCCACAATGGGCTGATCCCTCACCATCATGCAATTCGGAGAAAACCATTTGTGACTCATGATCCCCTAAACAACGTAGGAGAGGTTTGCTATAGGACTTTTTGTACAAGACTTCTCTTAACATAATGAAACCACGAGCCCTGTGTTTCAACATTCTGGCTTGTGATTTATCTAAGGGCACAATACCATCGGACAGATACTGCATAAGAGGAGACCTCCAGTCTTGAGGCCGACTCACTTGTATTTCAAAGACTTCCTCTTTTCCACCCTCACCAAGTTCGATAGAAGGGCTTTCAAGCACATGGATCCATGGGTAGGACTCCGTATATGCTATTGTCGCCAATGAATCTGCTAGCTCATTTTCTGCCCGGGGGATGTGCTCATAGACAACAGCCTTAAACTTTAACGCTTCATTTTTGAGGAGGAGTAAATATTTGACCAATTGCTCCTTTCTAGCCTCTGATAGGCCCAAAGCATGGTGGATAAGCAACTGGGAGTCACTTAGTAGCTTGACCCTTTTAGCTCCACAGATATAGGCCAACTTTAACCCAGCTATGGCTGCTTCGTACTCGGACTCATTATTAGATGCCCTGAAAGCAAAACAAATAGCTTGGTACATGTTGTCCCCGTAGGGGGAAGTGAGACATATCCCTGCCCCAGATCCCATGGTACTAGATCCTCCGTCTGTTCGGACAATCCACACTTTCTTGTCTTTTGAATCAGTAGGTTGCTCTGAATCCCTATCAGAATGGAATTCAACCAGAAAATCAGCCACAGCTTGGGCTTTTACTGCTGTCCGGGGAGAAAAGTCTATGTCGAAGTCCCCCAACTCTACTGACCACTTTGTCATTCTGCTTGAAATATCTGCTTTTTGAAGGACATTCTTTAAAGGGAAAGATGTCCGGACGACGATTGGATGAGCCTGGAAGTAGGGCCTCATTTTTCTTGCAGTTATCACCAAAGCTAATGCCAGTTTTTCGAGTTTCAAGTAACGCCTCTCAGCATCAATCAAGCTTTTGCTGACGTAGTAAACTGGGTGAGGATGCCTATCGACCTCTCTTACTAACACTGCACTGATGGCACAACTTGAAACAGCCAGATACACAAAGAGAGTTTCCCCATCAACTGGTTTGAACAAGGTTTTGGGAGAGGAAAGATGTTTCTTGATTTCACTGAATGCTTCATCACACTGTGGTGTCCATTCAAACCCCTTTGCACCCTTCAAGGTTTGAAAGAATGGAGCACACCTGTCCGAAGGCCTGGAGATGAATCTGTTCAAGGCAGCCAATCTCCCCGTTAATCGCTGCACTTCTTTAATGTTTCGAGGAGGCTCCATCTGGAATAAGGCATTGAGTTGATCCGGGTCGGGCTGTATTCCATGCTCACTTATGATATACCCTAAGAATTTCCCGGACTGCACTCCGAGCACACACTTTTCAGGGTTTAATTTTAAATTCACTTTTGTTAAGTTGGCAAAAGTTTCTTGGAGGTCGGACAAGTGCAACTGCTCATCCACATTTTTTACCATCATATCGTCAATATAAACCTCCATATTTCTTCCAATTTGATTAGCAAATGCCTTGTTAACTAACCTTTGATAAGTAGCCCCAGCATTTTTCAAGCCAAAAGGCATCACCTTGTAGCAATGTAGACCCCTATCAGTGACAAACGTGGTGTGCTCTTGATCTTTTGGATCTACTTGGATCTGATTGTACCCGGAGAAGGCATCCATGAAGGAGAGCAGCTTGTTCCCAGAAGTAGAGTCTACTAACTGATCAATCCGGGGGACCGGATACAAATCTTTTGGGCAAGCTCTATTGAGGTCTGTGAAGTCAATACACATACGCAATTTGCCATTCTTCTTTTTCACCAAGACAGGATTGGCAGTCCACAAAGGGTATTGAGATTCTTTAATATGCCCCATCTTTGTGAGTCTGTCAACCTCTTGCACTATGACATCAGCCTTTTCTTTTGAGAAAGCTCTCCTCTTTTGTACCACTGGTGCCACCTCCCTCCGGACAGATAGGTGATGGGAAATCACCTCTGATGGAACTCCAGTAACATCAGCATTGCACCAAGCAAAAACGTGCTGATGGTCTTTCAAGAATTTCAACATTTCTTCTTTCAACATTTGTGGCATTTTGGACCCTATCTTGACACTTTTTCCTTCTTCCAAGCAGTGCATTTCAACCTCTTCAATCGGAATCAACACTCCGGGGGTCTCTCTGGGGTCATCAATTTCACCCTCACCCCCAGAAAGGCCCTCAAACTGCTATTGATTATCTATACGGACTGCCCCCAGCGTTCGTGGAGCCAAGGCAGTGGCATAGCATTCCCTTGCAATCTTTTGGCTGCTCCGGACAACCCCAACCTGTCCCTGAACAACATACTTTAAACACTGATGGACTGTCGAAGCCACTACATGCATCCTAGAGAGCCAAGATCTCCCTAGAATAGCATTATAGCAAGTGGGACAATCCATCACAATGAAGAGTATTCTAACCATTTTCTTGAAAGGGCCCCTGCCCAATAACACTTCTTCTTCAAACTCCCCGATCACATCGGCTGAGCTGCCCGTGAAGCCCACGATTGATCTATCCGACTTTTGAATCACAGCTGGATTTTTCATTTTCTTATAAGTGTTTAGAAAAAGGATGTTGGCAGAGCTTCCAGTATCCACCAGAATTCGCCTTATCTCATTGTCCCCTATAGATGCTCCTATGACAACAACATCCTCATGAGGGCCAGCAATATCTCTCAAATCATCCTCATCGAAGACTATGAATAGGAATGAGTTTGGTGATTGATAGGATGTCATGCCTCCTTCTAGCTGGGAGGCTAAATTATGAACATGCCTCTTTCTTGAAGAACCAGTAGGAGCAGTTATTGTGTCCCCTCCGAAAATCGTCAGTGACTCGAAGAATTTAATGAGCCCGGAGACTATCTTGGAATACTCCTCTATGGCACCCACCTTATTTCGTGTTGGATCAGGATCCAAGTATTCAGATTCCACATCAAACCTTTCAACTATTACAATGGCCCCCTCCGGGGCAGCATTACTTGGACCAACCCGGTGAGTGTTGTCAGGCCTGTTGCCTCCTCTTCTTTAACGTATGCACCCAACTTTCCCCTTTCAATCAAGTTTTGTACCTCTTGTTTCAATGCTATGCAATCATCAGTGGTATGGCCAATATCATTGTGGTATTGGGAAAATGAGTTGTTACGATGCTCTCTGGGAGACTGCAAGGTTGCCGGTCTCCGATAGTGTACCTCATCTTTTGTTTTATCAAAAATGGTGGCCACACTTTCTTTAAGTTCTGCGAACCACTCCGGTTGGACCCATGGCCCTCTTTTGTTTCTGGATTGTTGACTTTGAGCAGGAGCAGCTGGCTGAGACTGAGCTTTTCCTCTACCATGCCCCTGTCCGGTTTCTCTTGCTCTATTCCCGGACTGGTTTTGATTTGGAGTTGGTGCCACCGGGGTGGATCTCACCTGTCAGTGTACCCTGGTCTTCTTTGTTTCATCAACGTTTATTTGCTTGCCAACTTGATTTAGCAACCCTCCCCAGGTCATGGCCTTCATTCTGGTCACCGAATCAGCCAGATTGCCTGGGTTCAAGCCTTGTCTTAGGGACGCTATTGCCACCTGTTCGAAGCAATCAGCCAACCCATTCTTTGTGTTCACAAAACGACTTATGTACTCCTTCAATGATTCATTTGGCTCCTGGGCACAATGGATTATTGTGTCTCCATTGCCCTTCAACTCCTTACTCCCCACAAACTGCCTTCGAAAGGCCACCCAAAACGTATCAAAGTCTTTAATACAACCCTGAGGCAGGCTGTTGTACCATTTCAGAGCACTCCCCGTGAAGGACTGGGAGAATGCCCTACAGAGCAGTTTGTCATCATCATCAAAGTTCATCATGAAGTTCTTGAATTGCTCCAGATGATTGTCCGGATCAGTACTGCCATCGTACTTCTCCATCTTGGTACTGTCAAACCTCTTGGGGAGGTTTCCGGACAGGATTTTAGAAGACAGTGGAGATTGCCTCCAATTTCTTCCACGACTGAACACAGTATCCTCATTGGGAGTTGCAAAGATACCTGGTTCATCGTAGAAAGCGAAAGGATCCATCAGCATCCGGTCTACATGCCTCCGGTTATGAGATGACCCTTTTCCAATATGCCTTTTCATTCTTCCATGGTGATCTATTTTTCTCGAATATTTGTTAACCTACTTTTGCTTTTTCTTGGTTCGACCCTCATCACTGCTAGAGGACAAGGATTTTTCATTTCCCTCACTGTCCGAAGAGCTGCCCGAAGATTCTGAACTTGAGTCAGAGCTCTCCACAGGCTTGGACCGGTGAGACTTTTTAGAACTAGCATGTGTCTTTTTGGTACTCACATGAGTTTTCGAAGCCTCAGGCTCTCTGGGGTTATCGGTGTGATGAACAACCGATGCCTTGGATTTTTCTTTCACGCCCATTTTGGCCTTTTTAGCCCTCAGAGCTTCTATCTCAAGCCTTAACCTATCACGCTCTTGGACAGTATACTCATCGTTCTCTTCCACCACTTCGAGCAAAGCTGGTGGAAGCTCTGCATTATCCGGATTCATTCGGACAGAATTTCTTGGTAGGTTTCGAATGCTTGATTCAGGCACCTCTCTCCTCCCACTGTGGTCGCCAATTTGGTGTGGATAAAAATAGCCTCAGGGTAGGCTAGTAATTTTAAGTGGAGTTTAAAGGTGGTGTAAGGGTGTTTAACGGTGGTGTACGGGTGTTTCAAGGTGGTGTATAGGTGTTTCAAGGTGGTGTATGGGTGCTTCAAGGTGGAGAGATAATTAAGCAGCTTGGTAGCAGTTAATTTTCATTATTAGAAGTTAATGCTGGTGGTTGAGTATATATAGTGTGATGTTTGGGCCCTTATGGGCTTTCGGGTCAAGTTTAATGGACCCGGTCATGTTTAAAGACCCATGAGTTCTAAGCAGGAGGACAGGTAGCTTAGCCAGGAAGTGTTTTAGGTTTTTTAGTACTTTTGTCATAGTTCGAACAGCCTTAGGCTCACATTGGTTCGAAGTGATCTGTCCGGTCCAAATGGTCTGTCCGGTATTCGGAGAGAATTTACACTGACCTGTCCTTCCGGGGAGTATCCTGAATTCGGACTCATCAACTATAAATACAAACTCATTTCTACTCTTTTACCATCTCCTTCAAATTTACTTCTGCAAAAACTCTCAAAGCTTTCTCTCTCTAAAGCAAAAGTTTAGTTCAATAGTTTATGTTTACAGCGAGGAACGCTCTTGACAAAGGCGGGTGGCTCAACCTTTCTGAGTTAGAGAAAGCTCAAAAAGTTGAAAGAGAAAGACGGATTGCAGCAGGGTTACCCACCTCGCCTATTGAGAGACTAAACACTTCTGCTACCGAGTCAGATCGAGGCTCGTCCTCTTCCAAAGGTACTAAGCCCAGAAAACTATTTCAAACCAACCTCTCCCCCATAATCTCTGGTTCCTCAGTTCAGGAATCGGTGCCTGCTGTCGAGCCAGGAATTACAGTCACTAGCCTTAGAAAAACTTCTCCCTTTATTGCAATGGGATCGGATACGGAGCACTCCCCTGAGAAGCTGGTTGACAAGAGGAAAGGCCGGTTGGTTAAAGGCCTGGGGACCAAAAATACTCTCTCAAGGTCGGGGGCAAAGGACAGCAGCACCGGATCAGAGGTGCCAATCAGATCCCCTAAGGACAGGCTGTCCGTACCGGAGGGCTCCAATCCAAACCTTCAACCAGAAACTTCTGTTCCAAAAACTCTACCGGAGAGAAGAAATCAAAGGGGCACTGAGGCCCATCAGTCCGGAGATAAGGCTGAGTCAAGTTTGAACCCTCCCTCAACCACTACTGCTGAAATCCCTTCAACAATCATGGAGGAAGTGATGGAGGACTCTGTTGAAGAGGCCCCGTTTGAGTGTGAGCCCTCCGGTCAGACCAGCAAAGGAATAGTTGCCAAGAAAGACAAGGGCAAAGAAAAACTGTTCTTGAGGCATCCGGATCTGCCGGAGAGCCTCGAGGGAAGAGTGGGGCCTGTTTTCACAAGGTCATTGTTAGTTACCTTCTCTCCTTACAAAAAATCAACTACGCAATCATCCACACTGCTGAGTTGGGCAGGATGCATTCAAAATGGGGCATTCCAGAAAATGTAAAGATTAGGATTCCTATACATCCGGAGACCCCCATAGACTGCAAGTTGAGTGAAGTGGTCATGTTCACGGATCTGTTCAACTGGGGGCTCAGGTTCCCTCTAGACCCAGAGATTGTCAGATATTTCCATCTGATCAAACACTGTCTGAGCCAGCTGAGCCCCAACGCTTGGTATACCCTTATGTCATGTATCATGGAATCAAGGCTGTCCGGGATCCCTCTGCCTATGGAGGAGTTTGGTGCAGTGGCTAGCCTATCTAGAAACCACCACATCCCCTTCTACCACTTTAACATGGGGGATAACTTCAAAGCGGTGGACGATTTGCTGGAGGCAGAGAGGAATTGGAGGACCCAGTTCCTATTTGTCAGTGGTGCCTGGGAGAATGACAAGAAGATAAAATCCGGAGAGAACCCAAGCCTCCTCAGAAGCAGATGGAGGAGTGACCGTAAGCATCTTGCCTTTATATTTTTGGCTCTCTTTTATTTTATTTTTGGATTTAGTTTATACTAATTTGTCTTACTTTTGTCTTAGCAGAACTGCCCAAGGAGTTTAGTGACCACTTGAAAGCCGGGCAGGTCACTTGTGGCAGGATTAATGCCTGGGCTGCTGAGAACTGGGGGAACCGATTCCACGATGCTTTCACCAGTGGAAATTTGGCAAGGTCTCACCTGTGGAACACCACAGGTCGGAGAGACTTGACATGGGAGGAGCTCACCACCCAGCCTTCTCCGGACGTTGTGCTTAAGAGGACCCATGAACCAGATGGGACACTCTTCCTGCCAGGCCAGGCCAAAGCCCCGAGCAAGATGAAAGGCAAGAAGAAGAAGGGCAAAAAGGTGGTGGGTGATGCCAACCCTGCTGATGCTGAGAAGGATGCTCCAACAGACCCGGATGGGCCAGTTCAGGGCCAAATTGATGCTGCTCTCTTGCAGGTGGTGGAGCAAGAGACTGAAAAACAAGAAGCGGACCTCCCAAAACCTCCAAGGGCTTCCAAGAGGAATCGGAAACAGGGAAGCGAAGGCGCAGACCGGGAGGCTAAGAAGAAAAAGACATCTAAGGGAGATGAGCTTTCTCTCCGGGCTCCGGAGCCTTCGCTTCAAGCTGATCCTGCAGACCCAACGCATGTTGAGGAGATTCCTGGTGACTTCCACACCGATGAGGTCGAGGGAGGAGATATCAACATAGATGGAGTAGACATCACCGGCCTTGGTGAGCTTGGTGAATACTTCTCAATCTCCCCAGAGATGACTTTGCAGGGCCTTACCTTCCTCCAAGCAGCTCCAACACAGTCAATTTTAACGGTAAAACTTTTATTGTCTCTAGTGAAAGGGATGCTATAGCCCACTCCTTGTTAAGCAACGTGCAGCCTGTACTTATGTTGGAGAGACAAGTTCGGAGTCAGGCAGACATCATTAAAGACCTTAAGTCTGACAAGGAGAAGCTGTCCGAAGACCTTCGCACTGCCACCTCTAATGCTGCCATGTTGAAAGAAGAAAACGAGGAGTTGAAGAGAAGCCAAAAGACAAGCACCACAAAAGTCGCCACTATAGAGGAAACCATTAAAGACCTCTGGGAGAAACTGTCCGGTCTGGAGAAAGACCTTGCTACCTCAAAGGAAGAAACCAAGGCAAAGGATAAAGTCATCACCAACTTAACCACCGAAAAGATTGCTCTTGAGAATGCAGTGTCCAAGGCTGCCGAGGAGAAAAATACTTTGTTACAGGAGCAGGAGGCCAAGATCCAAACCAAGATCAATGCCTATAACAACCAGATGATCAAAAGCGAAGAGCAACTGCTTGAGAAGGTGAGGTCTGACATGGTTCTACTTTTCCATGAAAAGTTTCCGAAGAAGAACCTAGGGGACTTATGGCTTTATGTTGAGCCTGAAGACCTCCCATACCACACGATGGCCGAAGGCGATAGGTACGACTACTCTAGTGATTCCTCAGGTGATGAAGAACATACTGGGGAGAGCCCAGATGAAGAGAAAGACGATCCTAAGGGCAAGAAGGTAGATGAAGGTGAGCCATCTTCAAAGGCTCAACCTTAACTTATGATCCACTTTGTTTATTTTCTATCCAGACTAAAGTCCTTGGAAGGCCAAGGCACTCTTTTTGTAGTGGTGTCCGGTATCTGACCGGATAGGTTTTTTGTGTTCTACTTTGATCATTCAAAAGTCCTTGGAAGGCCAAGGCAATTTTAAGTTATTTCAATGAATATTTCTGTTCTGTGCAACTATCATCTTCTTTCATTGTTTGTTCTAATTTTAATAGCCAGAGTTTAAGTAGCTTTTAGTTGTTTCATAGTGAGAGTGTTTAAGTTCTTCGGCTAGAGTTTAGATAGCCCTTAGTTATTTCAATCCGGATAGTATGACAAGGGACAAAACTTTAAAAACACTTAGAAATTTTTTAAGAAGGCATCAAATTTTATTCAAAAGCCCGGACACCTCATTGAAGCCTTCCCGTGCAACTAGGGAGGAAAGAGTATGCCCCCAAATATTTACATGGATGTTTAAACAAGTAAATATTTACACAAGTGCTACTCCAAGTACATCCGAAGATGCTCGATATTCCAAGGATGAGTCAGAACTCTGCCATCTTTGTCTTCCAACCAATATGTTCCAGGTTTAATTCTTTCAACAACCATATACGAACTCTCCCAAGTCGGGGCCAGCTTTCCGAATAACTTTTCTTTAGTGTGTAAGAAGACCTTCCTTAATACTTTTTCCCCCAGTTGGAAATCTCTTCTTTTAACTTTGGAAGCAAACCTGCTTCTCATCAAGCCCTGATAGTGTGCAACTCTAAGGTGAGCTTTAACTCGTCTTTCTTCTATCAAATCAAGTTGACCTCTGATTTCCACCTCGTTAGCGTGTTCGGAGAAATTGTGAACACGAAAGGAGGGGAGAGTTTCCTCTGTCGGAGCTACTGCATCCACCCCATAGACCAAGGCAAAGGATGACTCTTGTGTTGCAGCCCCAGGTGTTGTCCGGTAGGCCCACAAGACCTCTTGTAGATAACTTGGCCACTTCCCAGCAGCCCCTTCAAAATTCTTCTTTAAACCGGACAATATAGTTCTATTAGCCACTTCAACTTGCCCATTTTCTTGTGGGTGGAAAGGTGAAGAAAAACAATGTTGTATACCCCTTGAGGCACAGAAGCTCTCCATTTCCCTATTGTCGAACTGTGGCCCATTGTCTGTTGTTATCTTTTGTGGGACACCAAATCTGCAACAGATGTTGGATAAAATGAACTTTATAACAGCTTTTGACGTTGTCCCTGCTAGAGGTGCTGCTTCAATCCACTTCGAGAAGTAGTATATGGCCACAATTATAGTTTTACGCCCTCCGGACGCCACAGGGAGGGGCCCTACTAAATCCCACCCCCATCGAGCAAAAGGAATAGGCTCAGAAATTGATTCCAGAGGAATAGCTGGAACATGAATCTCATTGTTGTACCTCTGGCATGGGTCACACCTTCTTACCAATTCCTTAGCATCTTTCATAATTGATGGCCAATAGTAACCGGAGAGTAAAACTCTTCTTGTTAAGGCTCTAAATCCACAATGGGCTGATCCCTCACCATCGTGTAATTCAGAGAGGACTACTTGAGACTCTTCATCCCCCAAACAGCGCAGGAGAGGTTTACTATAAGATTTCTTGTACAACATGTCTCTCAGAATGATAATACCACGAGCCTTGTGTTTCAAAGTTCTGGCTAGTGACTTATTCGGAGGCACAAAACTATCGGAGAGATATTTGCAGGAGAGGAAACCTCCTGTCTTGAGGTCGTTTCTCTTGTACTTCAAAAGTTTCCTCTTCTTTACCCTTATTGAGTTGAATGGAGGGGCTTTCAAGCATATGGATCTATGGATACGACTCCGTATATGCTATGGTTGCCAATGAGTCTGCTAGATCATTTTCTGCCCGGGGAATATGCTCATAGACAACACCTTTAAACTTAAGTGCTTCATTTTTGAGGAGGAGTAAATATTTCACAAACTTCTCCTTCTTAGCCTCAGATTGGCCTTGGGCATGGTGGATAAGTAGTTGGGAGTCACTTAGCAGCTTGACCCTCTTAGCCCAACAAATGTAGGCTAACTTCAAACCAGCTATAGCTGCTTCGTATCCGGACTCATTATTGGATGCCCTGAAAGCAAAGCAAATACCTTGGTACATTTTGTCTCCATACGAGGAAGTCAAACACACCCCTGCACCACACCCCATAGTGCTAGACCCACCATATGTTCGGACGACCCATACCTTTTTATCTTTTATATCAGTGGTTTGCTCCGAATCCCTGTCGGAGTGGAATTCAACCAAAAAGTCTGCCACAACTTGGGCCTTGACTACTGTCCAGGGAGCAAAACCTATGTCAAAGTCCCCCAACTCTACTGACCACTTAGTCATCCTGCTTGAAATGTCTGCCTTTTGGAGGACATTCTTCAGGGGAAAAGAAGTCCGGACGATGATGGGATGAGCTTGGAAATAAGGCCTCATCTTCCTAGCAGCTATCACCAGGGCCAATGCTAACTTTTCGAGTTTCAAGTAACGCCTTTCTGCATCTATCAAACTTTTGCTGATGTAGTATACTGGATGAGGATGACCATCGACCTCTCTTACCAACACATCACTGATGGCATAACTTGAAACTGCCAAATATACGAAGAGGGTCTCCCCATCAACTGGTTTAAACAAAGTCTTGGGAGAGGACAGTTTCTTCTTGATCTCATTGAAAGCCTCATCACACTGTGGGGTCCAATCGAATCCCTTTGCACCCTTCAAAGTTTGAAAGAAAGGTGCACACCTGTCCGAAGACCTCGAGATAAATCTGTTTAGGGCAGCTAATCTCCCCGTTAACCGCTGTACTTCTTTAATGTTTCGAGGAGGCTCCATTTGGAAAAGAGCATTTAGTTGGTCCGGATCGGGCTGTATTCCATGCTCACTTATGATATAGCCTAGAAACTTCCCGGACTGCACTCCGAACACACACTTTTCTGGGTTTAATTTCAAATTCACTTTTACCAAGTTAGCAAAAGTTTCTTGGAGATCGGATAAGTGCAACTGCTCATCCACACTCTTCACCATCATGTCATCAATGTACACTTCCATATTTCTTCCAATTTGATTAGCAAATGCCTTGTTGACTAATCTCTGATAAGTAGCCCCAACATTTTTCAGACCAAATGGCATTACCTTGTAGCAATGAAGACCTCTGTCCGTGACAAATGTGGTATGCTCTGGATCCTTTGGATCTACTTGAATCTGATTGTATCCGGAGAAGGCATCCATAAAGGAAAACAACTTGTTCCAGAGGTGGAGTCTACTAATTGATCAATCCGGGGAACTGGATACAAATCTTTTGGGCAAGCTCTATTGAGATCTGTGAAGTCAATGCACATGCGCCACTTTCAATTCTTCTTTTTTACTAAGACCGGATTGGCAGTCCACAAAGGGTATTGAGACTCCTTGATGTGCCCCATCTTTGTGAGCCCGTCAACCTCTTGCACAATGACATCAGCCTTTTCTTTGGAAAAAGCTCTTTTTTTTGAACTACTGGAGCTACGTCTCTCCGGACGGATAGGTGTGTGATATTACTTCTGATGGAACCCCAGTAATATCAGCATTGCACCAAGCAAAAACGTGCTGATGGTTCTTCAAAAACTTTAACATTTCATCTTTCAAAACAGGTCGCATCTTAGACCCTATCTTGGCACTTTTCCCATCTTCCAAACAGTGTGTTTCTACCTCTTCAACCGGTATCAATACTCCAGGGGTCTCTTTGGGGTCAACAATTTCACCCTCACCCCCAGAAAGGCCCTCAAACTACTATTGTTTATTAATACAGACTGCCCCCAGCGTTCGGGGAGCCAGGGCAGTGGCATAACATTCTCTTGCAATCTTTTGGCTGCTCCGGACGACTCCAACCTGTCCCTGAACATCATATTTCAAGCACTGATGGACTGTTGAAGCCACTGCATGCATCCTAGAGAGCCAAGACCTCCCCAAAATAGCATTATAGCAAGTGGGATAATCCACCACAATAAAGAGTATTCTGACCATTTTCTTGAAAGGGCCCCTGCCCAATAACTCTTCTTCAAACTCCCCGATCACATCGGTTGAGCTGCCCGTGAAGCCCACGATTGATCTATCCGACTTTTGAATCACAGCTGGATTTTTCATTCTCTTGTATGTGGTTAAGAAAAGGATATTGGCTGAGCTTCCAGTATCCACCAGGATTCGTCTTATGTCATTGCCCCCTAAAGATGCTCCTATGACAACAACATCCTCATGAGGGCCAGCAATGTCTCTTAGATCATCTTCATTAAAAACAATGAAGGGGAATGAGTTTTGTGACTGATAGGAAGTCATGCCTCCTTCTAGCTGGGAGGCTAAAGTATGAACATGCCTCTTCCTCGAAGAAGCAGTAGGAGCTGTCATAGTGTCCCCTCCGAAAATTGTAAGTGACTCGAAAAACTTAATGAGCCCGGAGACCGACCTAGAACATTCCTCAATTGTACCCACTCTGTTTCGAGTTGGATCAAGATCCAAGTACTCAGATTCCACGTCAAACCTTTCAACTATAACCATGGCTCCCTCCGGAGCAGCATTACTTGGACCAACCCGGTGAGTGTTATCAGGCCTGTTAGCCCATCTTCTTTTCACGTAAGCCCCCAACTTTCCCCTTTCAATCAAATTCTGAACTTCTTGTTTTAATGCTATGCAGTCATCAGTGGTATGACCAATATCATTATGATACTGGCAAAAAGAGTTATTACGATGCTCCCTGGGAAACTGCAGTGTAGCCGGTCTCCGGTAATGCACCTCTTCCTTTGTTTTTTCAAAAATAGTGGCCACACTTTCTTTCAATTCCGCGAACCACTCCGGTTGCACCCATGACCCTCTCTTGTTTCTGGATTGCTGACTTTGAGCAGGAGCAGCTGGCTGAGACTGAGCTTTTGCCCTGCCGTGCCCCTGTCCGGTCTCCCTTGTTTTATTTCCGGACTAATTCTGATTGGGATTTGGTGCCACTGGGGTAGACCTCACCTGCCTGTGCACCCTGGTTTTCTTTGTTTCATCGACGTTTATTTGTTTTCCAACCTGATTCAGCAACCCTCCCCACGTCATGGCCTTCTTTCTGGTCACTGAATCAGCTAGATTGCCTGGGTTCAAACCCTGTCTTAGGGATGCTATTGCCACCTGCTCAAAGCAATCAGCCAACCCATTCTTGGTATTCACAAAACGGCTTATATATTCTTTCAAGGACTCATTTGGCTCCTGGGCACAATGGATTATTGTGTCTCCATTGCCCTTTAGCTCTTTACTCCCTACAATCTGCCTTCGAAAGGCTACCCAAAAGGTATCGAAGTCTTTAATACAACCCTGAGGCAGGCTGTTGTACCATTTTAGAGCACTCCCCGTAAATGATTGGGAGAATGCCCTACAAAGTAGTTTATCGTCGTCGTCAAAGTTCATCATGAAGTTTTTAAATTGCTCCAGATGGTTGTCCGGATCAGTACTGCCATCGTACTTCTCTATTTTGGTGCTGTCAAACCTCTTGGGGAGGTTTCTTGACAGAATTTTAGAAGATAATGGAGATTGTCTCCAGTTTCTTCCACGACTGAACACAGTACCCTCATTGGGAGTTGCAAAGATACCTGGTTCATCATGGAAAGCGAAAGGATCCATCAGCATCCGGTCCACATGCTTCCGGCTATGATATGATCCTTTACCAATATGCCTCTTCATCCTTCCTTGTCTATCCCTTTTCCTTGAATATTTTTTAATCTGCTTTTGCTTCTTTCTAGTTCGACCCTCATCGCTGCTAGAGGACAAGGATTTTTCAACTCCCTCACTGTCCGAAGAGCTATCAGAAGACTCCGAGCTTGAGTCAGAACTCTCCACTGGCTTAGACCGGTGAGAATTTTTGGAACTAGCATGAGTCTTTTTGGTGCTCACATGAGTCTTCAAAGACTCATGCTCTCTGGGGTTATCGGTGTGATGAGCAGCTGATGCTTTGGACTTTTCTTTCACGCCCGTCTTGGCCTTTTTTTCCCTCAGGGCTTCTATTTCACCCTTTAGCCTATCACGCTCTTCGATAGTATATTCATCGTTCTCTCCCACCACTTCGAGCAAAGCTGGTGGTACTTCTGGATTGTCCGGATTCATTCAGACAGATTTTCTTAGCTGGTTTTGAATGCTTGATTCAGGCACCCTTTCCTCCCACTGTGGTCGCCAATT
This sequence comes from Limnanthes douglasii subsp. nivea, assembly GCA_036936605.1. Taxonomy (NCBI): domain Eukaryota; kingdom Viridiplantae; phylum Streptophyta; class Magnoliopsida; order Brassicales; family Limnanthaceae; genus Limnanthes; species Limnanthes douglasii. The sequence continues at coordinate 115,003,527 of JAUPFV010000001.1, forward strand.
TAGTGAGGATAATTATCACCTGAGGGTAGGCTTAGTAATTTGGTTGGTGTTTTATAGTAGTGTGTGGGTGTTATGTGTTTAGAGTAGAGAGTAGAGAGATAATTAAGCAGCCTGGTAGCAGTTAATTCTCCTTTTTTTTACACTTAATGCAGGTGGTTGGGTATTTATACCCTGATGTTTGGGCCCTTATGGGCTTTCGGGTCATGTTTAATGGACCCGGGTCATGTTCAAAGAGCCATGAGCTCTAAGTAGGAGAGCAAGTAGCTTAGTCAAGAATTGTTTAGGTTTTTTAGTACTTTTGTCATAGTTCGAACAATCTTATGGTCAGAGTATTCGAAGTGATCTGTTCGGTTCGTGTGACATGTCCGGTCCGGAGCCCTTGGACCAATCTGTCCTTGTCCGGGGAGCATGCAGAATTCGGACTCATCAGATCCAACATTCCATCAGGGCCGAAAACCCGACCAAGCTCTTCAATGAGTGCTTTGAAACGCCTCCCAAGATTTTGTACAACCACACGAGTGCACATGTACCCCATGCATACTTACGGAGGTCAGACAAATCCTCGAGGTAGTGGAGAAAATCGCACTGGATGTTCTTCTGGCTCGTGTTTACGAAGATGGTACACCCAGGGAAGAACATGATGTATGCCCTAGCAACTGACTTCTTCATCTCTGTAGTGAGGTCGGCATTAGAATCCCAATACTCTGCCCCGGAGAATGTCGTTCGTAGCCATCGAAGGCCAAACTTACTCCCGTCATGCGCCTCTATATCCTCCCGCATAATATCCGCCGAAACTCCCAACAAATCTGCATAACGTGCATATGTCGCACCTATATCCTCCATCCTAAAGGCGTCGATAATTCTCCCCTCGACCGGGAGGCCAATGATGACATACACGTCATCTAGCGTGATGGTCATCTCCATGAACGTAAACTGGAAGGTCTTGGTCTCTTGGTGCCACATCTCAATGAACACCTCCGCCAACTGTACGTGCGTGTTGAACTTCGGAAGATGGTGCATTAGTGGCCAGAACGGTGTCTCTTCCAACAAAGCTTTGACACCCAACTACTTGCTAAGGTCCCACTGACCGAGCATACCGTACTTTGACTGGACGGTGATACTAGATCGTGCCTGCAAAAAATCCAAACACACATATAATTTTAATACAAATAAAACAGTTAAACTAATAAAATAATATAAGTTAATCCAAAATTAAAAAACTTACATCGTCCATGAATGTATAGTACACCTCATGTTGCGTGTAGTCCGGGAACAGAAGGATATTGTTTTGCAATAAAAACAAGTTCCTCCATCCTTCCGGATCAGTAGGACGTCCGACCGTACCCTGCGTACCCTGTCTTCGAGGTGGTGGCATTGGGACCTCCGATTCCTCCTCTGTCTCGACCTCGTCTATTAGCGCACATGGAGGAGATGGTCGTACATCGGGCTCCCTTGTGGTATCACAATCCCTTCTGGCATCATATTTTCTATGCCGCAAGGATCTTTGGGTGTGGCCCGGGCGCACCTCACGCTCGGGGCATTCCCTTTGTTCGGAGGAATCGACCGCCAACCGTCGGCTACCTCCTTCGCCTTTCTTTGGGGGAGGGACTTCCCGTTCTCGCCTTGGGATTTTAGCCGTCTTCTCTTTCGCGGGGCGAGGTGCTTCGTGTCTGCGGGAACAAATAGAATTAAATAAGTTAGAATTTGTACAAAATTAACTAGGTCCCCGCCGATTGAACTATTTTCACCCGGCGGGGAAATGTATTTAATTTTAAAATTCAATTTCGACCCCGCTGGGTGAACAATTTTCAACCGGCGGCGATTTACTATTAATTTAAATTCTAATTTCTACCCCGCCGGGTCAATCCAGCCACACCCAGCGGGGCTTAAGAACATGAACAAATCCAGGATGGTTACCCCGCCGAGTCAACCCGTTTACACCCAGCGGGGATGAAACATTTTCTAGAAAAAATTATATTCCCCGCCGGTATGAATATGCTCACCCGACGGGGGGTCTCGAACAGACCCTCAACCTCCATTGAAGACCTGAACCCAAAACTCCAAAATCTAGCCTTAAACACCAAATCAGCCACACCAACTCTACCCTAGCATCAATATACAATTAAAAACAACTTAATAAACATGCTTCGCCTATTCTAACAGCCATTCTATATCAAAATCTTCAAAACTTAAGAAAAACTAAATATAATAAAAAACCAATATTTAAGAGTATAAACTTACTCTTTTCTTTTTCCCATTGTCGTTCTTGATTGGGTATCGATCTACTGAAGTTCTTTAAGTTTGAATTTGGGGCTGATTTGGAAGTTTGGAGTAGTGGAGAAATCAAAGGGAAAGTTGGGGCTGGTTTAGATTTGTTTTTGTTTTGGGATGGTTAATGGATAGGGTCACAACTTAGTAAAAACGAAAAGGTGTTTTTGGTATGAAATTTGGGCTACTTAATATACGTGTGGGTATGGTTATAATTGTGGCTGCTTATCAAAAAGCCATAATTTAACCAAAACCATCACAAAATGGACTACTTTTATCTTCAACAACAAATATCTATATCTTTGAACTGTTTTAGATAAATTCTCCTTTGACTTACATCTAATATGTTATTTATTATTATCTAATAGTAAGTTTTATAATAATCATTAATTGTCTCGCCCCTACCTTTTTTATATTTATAAATAAATAAAAAATCATCTATTCTTTTTCATAATTCTAATTTTTTTATTTTTTTTTATAAAAAGTATTTTTAAAACGGTAGTTCATTAATCGACAAGATAATCATAAACTCGTTCATACAAATTCTGAGCTCATAACACAAATATATAAAAAATTAAAAATATATACTCCCTAGTCCCTTCATAAAATTATTTGAATACACTCGACCTTAAATTTATTATTCTATACTCACGAGTATCATAATACTATTAAATACAACTATGATCGAAGAGAAAAAAACGGGGTAAGAGAATTAAAATTTCATTGATTGTGAGAGGTCAAGTATGAATTTAGCTGTTCTCAAATATTATCGGATCATAAGCATTTGATGTATGCAAGATGCGGTTTTTATTTAAAATAAAAGTCTAGTCAAATTTGATGTATGCAAGATGCGGTTTTTATTTAAAATAAAAGTCTAGTCAAATTTGATGTATGCAAGATGCTGTTCTTATTTAAAATAAAAGTCCAGTAATGAGTTATCAAACCAAAGTTGTAAATTAAAAGGAGGAAAAAACAACGTGCCTTTTACATGAGTATTTCGAATATTACAATAATTGTAATAACTTTGTGTAATAACCTTTTCGAATATTTATTACTGTACATAATAACTAAAATGGATTTCATGTTTTGAAAAATTAAGATAGAGCTATCTCATTTCCTTCCGAAAAAACCCTCAAACTTCTAAAGTATATTCAAAACCTTAAAATCTCGATTCGCTCTCCAATGGTCGATTTATTGATTAAAAGGAAATCGAAGAAAGAAAAGATAAGGAGGCTTCCATTCCTTGCTCACTCAAATCAAGATTCAACGATAACCAAGATTCCTGCGAAACAGTCTCTCAATCTAAAAAAGAAGTCATTCTTTCATTAGAAGCATCAACAAAAGATGTGTTCTCCTCACTCCCCTGCTAAAAAAAACTCAACACAGTGTTCATAATTAATCCGATTTTTGAAGCCAACCCTAGCTCATATCAATCTCAATAGAGAACTCGAAACAAATCTCAAGGATCGTTTCAGAGGTACTGAATCCACAAAAGAATTTTTTCACACATGAAACCGATAAGTATCAAACTAAGGATGAGAAAAAGGCAGTCATCTTCAATGTTACAGATAAACGATCTCTTCTCTTATCCTTTAAATACACATTAATTGCAAAATTATCTTACGGTAAACCCAATTTAGATGAATTTAAAACATATATTCAATCTTTTAGTCTAATAGGAGTTTATAACATATATGTTTTGGACTATATACACATATTTATAGAAATAGAAAATCTTGAGGATTTAACAAAACTGTGGAAACATAATGTTCATTCTTTACGAAAATTCTCTTTTCGGCTTCTTAAATGGAGCATAGATTTTAACCCGAGAATGGAGTCACTAGAGAGTCCAATATGAGTTTTGATATGTGTAAAACTAGTTCTTGAGAGAGAAGATAAAGTTTGATTCTGGATAGAGAAAGTAAAACTGAAAAATAAGATTGAACTAATGAAAATGTCATATGCTTTATTCACACCCTTAGCCATTATTTATAGACGTTCAGACTTAATATAACAGAAATGGTTACACAAATGGGTTAATTACATGTCAGTCTTCCATCTTTAAAAATAGTCCAAAAACTATCTTATAACTATACAATTGGTCCTGTGGGATTTTAATTTATTACATTTAAGCCCACAACATTCTATATCCTTATCATTAGCCCCCTAGTTGTTATGAAAGACAATAAATAGGAACTAGTTATCCTCTGAAATCATAATAAGCAGAAATAATCCTTGCCAATGTTCATTCTACTTCGACAATATCTTGTCTTCAAACAAATGCATCTATAGATACTGCTTCGAACGTAAATCACTTCAAAATTATTTGACTTCATACTTATCATCCTCAAATAAACTTGTATGCGTATTCACCTCAAAATTAACATAACCTTTTGTTAGCGCTTCCAACATTTATATGTGGAAACATGAGCCGGCCTTCTCATAACAGTCAGAAACGTTTGATATAGCGTGAAACACGTGAGATGATTCACCAGGCACTCGATACTAGACTTGCCACTAGTTTAGACAATTTGATAGGTGTCACATTATCTCTCTTAAAGCAACCGTTTGATATTCTACCCAGTCATTCTCACCACCTCTTCCCCTTCTTTGACCTTTCCCTCTCTTCCTTTTATTCCATAAGTACTTGTTTCTCTCATTACTTATGTTTTACAAACATCTTATAGTGAGAAAAAGCTCATCCAACCCAGTGAACCCTTAACTACCTTCATCTGAACACCCAATCTCTTGGCTACTTTTGATGAGTCCGGATTTTATCACCACTCTTTGTGAGAACCGGACAGGGGAAATTCGGACATCATCCATCTAACCGGACAGGGACGATTCGGACAACCTCCACTTACTAAACTGTCCGAACAAAACTAAAGTATTAAAAACATAATCACTTCATGATTAAACTAATTACTTGTTTACTTAAAAGCAAGTGGGTCTTTAAACTCGGCCCGAATCCATAAAACACAACCCGAAAGCCCATATGACCCAAAAGATAAAGGGTATAAATACCCAACCACCTATATTAAATAAAGGTAATGAAAATTAAATACAACCATGCAGCTCAATTCTCCCTCTACATTCTACCCAAACATTAAATACTCTCAAAATTCCACAAAACTCTAGAAAAAATTACAAAATTACCCTCAAACAAAAATAAACCACATCAAATTGGCGACCACAGTGGGAGCACGACGGTGCCTGAATCTAGCTTTCAAAACCATCAGAAAAAACCAGTCCGAATGAATCCGGACGCACCGGAAGTACCACCAGCTTTGCTTGAAGTGGTGGGAAAAACGATGAATACACCATCAAGGAGTGCGATAGATTAAAAATTGAAATATAAGCTCTAAGGGCTGAGAGGGAAAAGATGGGTGTAAAAGAGAAATCAAAGGCATCAGTTGCTCACCATACTGACAACCCTAGAGAGCACGAGCCTTCGAAAACCCATGTGAGGACGAAGAAGACTCATGCTAGCTCCAAAAAGTCTCACCGGTCCAAGCCGGTGGAGAGCTTTGATTCAGACTCAGAATCTTCCAATAGCTCCTCGAGCGAAGATGGAAATGATGAATCCCTGTCATCCAGCAGTGATGAGGGCCGATCTAAAAAGAAACAAAAGTTGGTTAAGAAGTATTCAAGAAAAAGGGATAGGCATGGAAAGTTAAAGAGGCATATAGACAAAAGATCGTCTCATAACCTGAGACACATAGACCGGATGCTGGTGGATCCTTTTGCCTTTCATGATGATCAAGGTATCTTTGCAACTCTTAATGAGGATATCGTCTTCAGTCGTGGTCGGAATTGGAGACAATCTCCACTGTCCTCCAAGATCCTGTGCGGGAACCTTCCTAAGAGGTTTGATAGTACAAAAATGGAAAAATACGATGGTAGTAAAGACCCGGAAATCTACTTGGAACAATTTAAAAATTTCATGATGAATTTTGATGATGACGACAAGCTGCTTTGTAGGGCATTCTCCCAGTCCTTTACAGGGAGTGCTATGAAGTGGTACAATAGTCTACCACAAGGCTGCATCAGAAATTTTGATACTTTTTGGGTGGCCTTCCGGAGACAGTTTGTTGGAAGTAAAGAGGTGAAGGGAAATGGAGACACAATCATCCATTGTGCCCAGGAACCAAACAAATCTCCAAAAGAATACATAAGTCGCTTTCTAAACACCAAAAATGGGTTGGATGATTGCCAAGTAGCAATAGCTTCTCTAAGGCAGGGCTTAAACCCTGTAAATTTGGCCGATTCAGTGACCAGAAAAAAGGCCATGACATGGGGAGGTCTACTGAATCAGGTTTGAAAGCAAATTAATGTGGATCAAACAAAGAAAACTAGGGTGCACAGGCAGGTGAGGTCTGCTCCGGCTGCACCAAACCCAAACCAAAATCAGTCCGGGAACAAGGCAAGAGAGGCCGGGCAGGGTCATAACAGAGCCAAAGCTCAGTCTCAGCCAGCTGCGCCTGCCCAGATTCAACAATCTAGAAATAAGCGAGGGCCTTGGGTTCAACTGGAGTGGTTTGCTGAACTAAAAGAAAACGTAGCCACAATTTATGACAAAACGAAGAAAGAAGTACACTATAGAAGGCCGGCTGCGTTACAATCTCTTAGGGAGAGCCGTAACAATTGTTTCTGTCAGTATCATAATGATACTGGACATACCACCGAAGATTGTATTGCTCTAAAGCAAGAAGTCCAGAATTTGATTGAGAGAGGAAAGTTGGGAGCATATATTAAAAGAAGAGGTGGAAATAGGCCTGATAACGCTCATCGGGCTGGTCCAAACAATGCATGCACATCAGCTCCCGAGGGGGTTATGGTGATAATCGAAAGATTTGATATAGATTCAGAGTACTTGGACCCTGATCCGACCCGGAATAGAGTGAGAGTTATCGCAGAAAATTACAAATCGGTGTCTGGACTTATCAACTTTTTTGAGTCACTCACAATTTTTGGAGGAGACACCATAACAACACCTACTGTTTCTTCATGAAAGAGGAATGTTCATACCTTAGCTACCCAATTGGAGGGAGGCATGACTTCCTATCAGTCACAAATTCCATTTCCCTTCATTGTTTTCGATGAGGATGACTTGAGGGATATAGCTGGTCCTCATGAAGATGATGTTGTCATAGGAGCATCCATCGGGGGCAATGACATAAGACGAATTCTGGTGGACACCGGAAGTTCTTCCAATATTCTCTTTTTAACTTCCTACAAAAAGATTAAAAATCCAGAAGTAATTTAGCGTTCGAACATGTCAATTGTAGGTTTCACTAGAAGCTCAGCAGATGTGATCGGGGAGTTCGAGGAGGAAGTTTTGTTGGGCAAAGGCCATTTTAAGAAAATGGTTAGAATACTGTTCGCTGTGGTGGATTTTCCCACCTATTATAATGCTATTCTGGGGAGGTCTTGGCTCTCTAGGATGCATGCAGTGGCCTCAACAATCCATCAATGTTTGAAATATGCTGTGCAAGGGCAAGTGGGAGTTGTTCGGAGCAGCCAAAAGGTAGCCAGAGAGTGTTATGAAACAGCACTGGCTCCCAGAATGTTGGGGGCAGTTCGGATTAACGAAGAATAGCAGTTTGAGGGGCTTTCTGGGGGTGAGGGTGAAATTGATGACCCCAGAGAGACCCCTGGAGTTTTAATACCGATTGAAGAAGTTGAAACACATTATTTAGAAGAGGGAAAAAATGTTAAGATAGGGTCCAAAATGACATCGGAATTAAAGGGTAAAATGTTGAAGTTCCTAAAAGACCATCAACATGTTTTTGCTTGGTGCAATGCTGATGTTACCGGGGTACCAGCAGATATTATATCACACCAACTGTCCATCCAAAGAGACATAGCACCTGTGGTACAAAAGAGAAGAGTTTTTTCTAAGGAAAAGGCTGATGGCATAGTTCAAGAAGTCGACAGGCTTCCTAAAATGAGGCACATAAAGGAGTCTCAGTATCCTTTATGGACAGCCAATCCGGTATTGGTGAAAAAGAAAAATGGCAAGTGGCGTATGTGTATCGATTTTACAGATCTCAACAGAGCTTGCCCAAAAGATTTATACCCGGTTCCTCGGATTGATTAGTTGGTGGATTCCACACCCGGGAATAAGAGGCTGTCTTTCATGGATGCCTTCTCCAGGTACAATCAGATTCAAGTAGATCTGAAGGATCAGGAGCATACTACATTTGTTACTGATAGGGGCCTTCATTGTTACAAGGTGATGACATTTGGGTTAAAAATGCTGGGGCTACTTATCACAGGTTGGTAAACAAAGATTTTGCTGATCAAATTGGAAGAAACATGGAAGTATACATCGACGGCATGATGGTAAAAAGTGTGGACGAAGAGCTACACTTGACAGATCACAAAGAAACTTTTGCTAACTTAGTAAAAGTAAATTTGAAGCTAAACCCAGAAAATTGTGTGTTTGGAGTGCAATCCGGAAAATTCCTGGGGTATTTAATAAGTGAACAAGGGATACAGCCTGATCCTGACCAACTTAATGCTTTATTCCAAATGGAGCCTCCTCGGAATATTAAAGAAGTACAACGGTTGACTAGGAGGTTGGCTGCGTTAAATCGATTCATTTCAAGGTCTTCGGACAGATGTGCCCTGTTTTTTCAAACTTTAAAAGGTGGAAAGGGATTCGACTGGTCTTCACAGTGTGATGAGGCCTTCAATGAAATCAAAAACATCTCTCCTCCCCCAAGACTTTATTTAAACCTGTTGATGGAGAAACTCTTTTCATATACTTGGCGGTTTCTAGTTGTGTCATAAGTGTCGTATTGGTGAGGGATGTAGATAATTATCCCCGTCCGGTGTATTACATCAGTAAGAGCTTGATAGACGCAGAAAAACGCTATCTGAAGCTTGAAAAATTAGTATTAGCCCTAGTAATTGATGCAAGGAAGATGAGGCCTTATTTTCAGGCTCATCCTATTATTGTCCGGACATCCTATCCCCTGAAAAACGTTCTTCAAAAGGCAGACATTTCAAGTAGGATGACTAAGTGGTCTGTGGAATTGGGAGACTTCGATATTGATTTTGCTCCCCGAACAGCAATCAAAGCCCAAGAGGTGGCAGATTTCTTAGTTGAATTTCACTCAGAAAGGGACACTAAACAAACAACGGATGTGAAAGACTAAAAAGTCTGGATTGTCTGGACTGATGGTGGATCGAGTACCATGGGATGTGGTGCTGGGGTATGCTTGACCCCTCCGTATGGTGACAGAATATACCAAGCTATATGTTTTGCTTTTAGAGCTTCTAATAATGAGTCCGAATATGAAGCCGCTATAACTGGTTTAAAGTTAGCTCTTATTTGTGGAGCCAAAAGGTTCAAGTTGATGAGCGATTCTCAGCTTCTTATCCATCATGCACAAGTTCAATTCGAAGCAAAAAAGGAGCAGCTGGTAAAATACTTACTTCTTCTCAAAGATGTGGCACTTAAGTTCAAGAGCATCGTTTATGAGCACATACCCCGAACAGAAAATATACTGGCAGACTCCTTAGCAACCATAGCCTATACCGAGTCCTACCCTTGGATTCATGTACTGGAGTGCCCATCCATTCAATTCAGTATGGGTAAGGAAGAAGAAAGCTTCGATATAAAGATAAAACAACCTCAAGATTGGAGGTTTCCTCTCCTTCAATATCTCTCAGATGGCATCTTGCCTCCGGATAAATCAATAGCAAGTAAAGTAAAGTACAAGGCTCGTGGTTTTATCATCCTAAGAGATATTCTTTATAAGAAGTCTTACAGTAAACCCCTCTTACGATGCTTGGGGGTTGACGAATCTCAAATAGTGCTCTCTCAATTACATGATGGTGAGGGATCAACTCACTGTGGATTCAGAGCTCTAACAAGGAGAGTTTTGTTGGCTGAGTATTATTGGCCCTCTATAATGCAAGATTCTAAGGAGTTGGTGAGGAGGTGTGACCCATGCCAGAGATATAGCAATGAAATTCATATCCCAACCATCCCTTTAGAGTCAATTTCTGAGCCTATACATTTTGCTCGATGGGAGTTGGATTTGGTGGGACCTCTACCCATGGCGTCCGGAGGACGCAGAACAATAATTTTTTCTATTGATTATTTTTCGAAGTGGATTAAAGCGGATCCATTGGCAGGTACGACATCGAAAGCTATTATAAAATTCATTTTATCCAATATCTGCTGCAGATTTGGAATTCCACAAAAGATAACAGTAGACAATGGACCACAATTCGACAATAATGAAATGCAGAGTTTCTGTGCCTCCAAAAGTATACAACATTGCTTTTTTTCCCCTTTCCACCCACAAGCAAATGGTCAGGTCGAAGTAGCCAACAGGATAATATTGTCCGGTCTAAAGAAGAATCTAGAAGGAGCTGCTGGAAAGTGGCAAAGTTATTTGTAAGACGTTTTGTGGGCTTACCGGACTACACCTGGGGCTGCAACACAAGAGTCTCCTTGTGCCTAAGTCTATGGGATGGATGCCATAGCTCCCATATGAGCTACTCTCCCTTCATTTCGAGTTCATAATTTCTACGAACAAACTAATGAGGTGGCTATCAGAAGCCAGCTTGACTTAATAGAGGAAAGAAGAGTTAAGGCTCACCTTAGAGCTGTACACTATCAAGGTTTGATGAGAAGCAGGTTCGCTTCTAAAATTAAGAGGAGTGATTTTCAACCGGGGGATAAGGTATTAAGAAAGTCTTCCTACATACTAAAGAGAAGCAGTTCGGTAAGTTGGCTCCAACTTGGGAAGAACCCTATGTGATCATTGAAAAGCTTAAGCCTAGGACACACTGGCTCCAAGGAAAAAATGGAAGGGTTTTGAATCACCTCTGGAATATTGAGCACCTCCGGATGTACTTAGAGTAGAAACTATGTAAATATTTACTTGTTTAAAAGTTCATGTAAATATTTGGGGGCATACTCTTTCCTACCCTGGTGGCGCGGGGAGGTTTTAATGAGGTGTCCGAACTTTTTTATGAAATTCGATGGCTTCTTAAAAATTCGGATTGTTTATACTTAAATAGTTTCTTGTGAAATTATTATTTAAACGAAGGCCGGATTAAATTAAAGGAGTGATGACTACTTGAATATTTGTCATTGAGAAATTAAACACTCTCACTTTAGAATGTTTATGAAATAACTAAAGGTTGTTTAAACATTAGCCACCATAATTGAAAAAGTATGAAAAAATGCAAGAGTTGTGCAAAATAAAGATACCCATTGAAACACACGAAGTGCCTTGGCCATCCAAGGACTTTAAATTGTCAAAACAAAAAGATTTATCCGGACAAGGACGGGACACAGTTACAAAAAATGCCTTGGCCTCAACAGCCCAAGGACTTTGGTTCATCAAAACAAAAGTGAAAAGATAATTGATACTCTAAGACTGAGCCTTTGAAGATGGCTCAGCCTCACTTGTTTCCTTCTTCTTGAGATCATCATTTCCCTCACCTGGACTCTCCCCGGTGTTCTCTTCTTCATCGGATGAGTCAGCACTGGAGTAATCATGCTTGTCTCCATCAGCCATCGTGTTAAAGGGAAGGTCTTCGTACTCTACATAAGTCCATAAATCTCCCAGATTCCTCTTCGAAAATTTCTCATGAAAGAGTAAGACCATGTCCGACTTCACCTTGTCATACATTTCTTCCTGAGTGTCTATCACTTGGTTGGTATAAGCATCAATATTGGCTTGGACTTTTGCCTCTTTCTCCCTTAGCAGATCAGTTTTTTCTTGTGCAGCCTTGGACACCGAGTCCTCGAGCGAGATCTTGTCATTGGTCAAAGTATGAATGACCATTTCCTTAGCCTTCACCTCCTCTTTCGAAGAAGAGAGGTCTTTCTCCAACTCAGATTACCTTGTTCGGAGTTCTTTGATAGTATCTTCTAAAGTAGCTACCTTTGTGGCCCAACCCTCCTGGTTCTTATTTAACTCCTCATTCTCCCTCTTCAAAACATCAGCATTTTGGTTGGCAATGAGGAAGTCACCGGATAACTTCTCTTTGTCAGAAGTAAAGGCGTTGATAATATCTGACTGACCTCGCACTTGCTTCTCCAAACTAAGCACTGGCTGAATATTACTCAATATAGAGTGAGTTATAACATCTCTTTCACTTGAGACAGAGAAAGACTTACCGTTGAAGGTAACGATGTTCAAAGTACTCGGAGGGAGGTAAGGTCCAGCAAAATCATCCTTAGGGAGGTTTTCGAAGTAAAGACTAATTTCTTCAAGACCACTAATATCAACACCATCAATGCTGATATCCCCTCCTGCACCCCCTTCAGTTTGGAAGTCACTAGGGATACCTTCTGCTTGAGTTGGGTCCGTAGGATCAACAGGAGGAAGGGGCTCCAAGAGCCGGAGAGAAATCTCATCACCCTTGGAGGTCGTTTTCTTCTTGGCCTCCCTGTCCTTGCTCTCCGCCCCCCGTTTCCTATCTCTCTTAGGAACCCTCGGAGGTTTTGGAGATCCTGCCCCTTCCCTAGTACTTTCATGCTCCGCTACTTCTAGAAGAGCAGCATCAATCTGTCCTTGAACTGGCCCCTCTTGGTTGGTTGGAGCAGTTTCCTCCGCTTCAGTGGGATTGGCTTCAATCGCACTCTGCTTGCCCTTACCTTTCTTTCCCTTCATCTTACTTTGGGCCTTGGCTCTACCAGGCAGATACAATGCCCCTTCTGGCGCGTGTGTTCTTTTGAAGACTACTTCCGGAGGGGGTGGGGTGGTAAGTTCCTCCCAGGATAAGTCCCTCCGGTCAGTAGTATTCCAGAGGTAAGACCTTGTTAGATTGCCTCCGATAAAGGCATTGTGGAAAAGATTCCCCCACTTCTAAGTAGCCCAAGTATTTAGCTTGGTGCAAGTGGTATGCCCGGCCTTCAAGTAGTCATTAAAATCTTTAGGCAGCACTGTCAAGAAACAAAAAAGAAAAGATAAGTCAGATAAAAAATTTGTAAAATTAAAGATGGGAATGTGAGATGGGATTCTTACCATCGCTTCGCCATCTGCTGGGAATGAGACTCGGGTTGGCACCGGCTTTGATCTTCCTCCCATTCTCCCAAGCACCACTCACAAACAAGAAGTGGGTCTTCCAATTTCTCTCCGACTCGAGCAGATCGTCCACTGCTTTGTAATTATCACCCATGTTGAAGTGATAGAAGGGAATATGGTGGTTTCGCAGAGGCTGACCACAGCTGCAAATTAATCCATTGGGAGAGGAATTCCGGAGAGCCTGAAGGCCATGATACAGGCCATGAGAGTGTACCAGGAATTAGGGCTCAGTTGACTTGGGCAAAGTTTGATGAGATAAAAGTATTTGACTATCTCCGGGTCTAAGGGAAACCTTAGTCCCCAGTTGAAGAGCTCAGTGAAGAAAACTATTTCACTAAGCTTACAATCCATCGGTGTTTCTGGGTCCACTGGGATCCTTATTTTGACGTTCTCAGGGATCCCCCATTTTGTTCGCATCCGACCCAGTTCGGCAAATCTGGATGAAACCATAGTTAAGTTTTTGCACATCTATCAAATAATTAACACTAACCTTGTGGAAACAAGGTCCCACTAACCTTTGTCCTATATAAACGACACCAAATCTGTGGTTTACACTCATGTTAGTGATTATAGCTTCGAGACTAAGCCAGCCCCCTCTCTCCAGTAAAGATTTCCTTGCCATGACTGGTCTTTCGAAATGACCAATACTACTATTTTACTACCTAAAACTGGTTGATGACTTCAAAGTAATCGACGATTTACTTGAGGCTGACAAATTTTAGAAACTAGAATTTATCTTTATTTCAAAAGCTAGGGAGAATGGTAAAGATATATCTGAGGCGAACCCTTCCAAACTTAATCTTGTTTGGAGAAGCAACAATAAGTATTTTCAGTTTTATCTCTTTTTATCTTTTATAACTGAAATAAGCATTCCCACACATATTGACATTGTTCTTAGGAATTTCGAAGAAGTACAAAAGTCGAAAAAATGATGCGAAAAATATCTTCAACTGACCACCTGGGCAGAAATTTAATGGGGCAATGGGTTTCACTCAGCTTTCCAAACCATAAATTTCATCAACATTCATTTGTGAAGGATTTCCTTGCGTGCCGACCTCCCCAAAAATTTAATGTAGCAACCAGACCCAAATCTTATTGTAAAGAGATTGTTTATGCCTAACAATAAAGTTATATTACTCGTGCACAATAGAATCTGACAGTCACTTGCCTTCGAAAAAGAATGGGAACAAGTAAAAATAGCTAGTACATATGGTGCTAGCCCTCCCACTAAACCAAAGCCGCAAAAGAAAAAAGAACCAAAACAAAAAAGAAAGAAACTCAAGTTAGCCTTCCAACAATCAAAGAGGGAGTCAAGACTGAACCTTCTTAAAAAATAAATAAGACTTCTACAACAAGAAAAATGAAAACTGCAAAAACATCACCATCTAAGGGAGAAGCAAACACCCCTGAAGCCACTGTCTTAGAAATTCCTCCTACCGAAGCTGAAGAAACTGCAACGAAATATCTTCGAAGAGGAGTTGCAGTACAAAATAATCAAGGAGAAACGACAACAGAAACTTACCGAGGGGATGACCACTTCTTTCGTGATGAACCTGCTAGTGAAGAGGTGCTTCAAGCTCTCTACAAAGATATGGCTCCAAAGGTTCAATAAATTCAGGAAAAACTTCGACAAATTGATCATCAACTTAGTGCTCATCTTTTGCATGAACTCGTGCCTTCTTCAGATGCTCCCCTGACTTCCTCATTTTCTCTCATGCCTTACAAAAATGAAAGGTTTATCCATATCCAAGAGCCATCCGAAGAGGTCTTACTTTCTCTGCAACCTTTTTCCAACCTTGAAGCAGCAAAAGCATTATGCAGAGAATAAATTCTTCTCGAAGCCATTTAGAAAACATGGCTAAGAAGATTGTACGATATAAAAATGATGCTGCTGCAGAATAAAGCATGAGAGAGATATTTGGCAAACATCTTTAGGAGTAATTTCCTATATTCCAAATTGGCAGGTCATAATATATCAATGGAGCCATCCAACTCAAACGTCATCTTTGCTTCGTGCATGATCAACAAATGGAGGAACTCAAGACTTCTCATCAAGCTGAGATAAATGAGCTTAAGAACAAACATGTCAAGGAATTATCCTAGGAGCAGTAAAAATAATCCATTCTTCAAGAATCTTTAAACAATATGGAAGAAGAAAAGAAGAAGCTGACAAATGATATGACTGGTCTCAAGACTGCACTTAAGAAACAAAAATAAATTATTGTAAAAGCTGGGAAGTCCAAGTGTGGAAAAGACACACTAACCGCAATAAAAAATACTGAGGAGCAGCAATCAATCAATTTGCTTCGAGAAATCCATGCAACGTTCCCTAAGTTAAACTTGTCAAGCTTCTAGGAATTAATCCTCATAGATAATTGACCCAACGAGGCCTTCGATCATGTCTTCATTAATTCTCCTAAGAGACGGAGTCAGAAGAAAGTGATACTGATGAAAGTGATTCTTCCAAAGAGAATTCCGAAGAAAAATAATTGATGTTTTTTTTTGTCAAAGTCATTTGATGTTGTATGATGACTTATTTTTGGTGAATGCTTAGTTGTTTAACATTCAAAACATCTTTTGTCAGATCAGACTAATTTTTATGAATTAGTACTTTTCCTTTCTCTACAATCATTTGCCTTCCCATAAAAACTTATAACTTCATGTATAAAGTCATTTTCACCTCGAATTCCAACATATGTCATAAATAAACTTGAAATTTGTTGAATAGTAATAGTGCCCTTATAAAGTATTAGCACGTCGAATACAATTGGTGTGTTTAAAGAATATTAACACCTCATATATATATAGTATGTTTAGAGGATGTAGCACCTCGAATATATACACCGCGTTTAAAGAATGTAGCACCTCGAATATGGTTGTTTTTTCAAAAAATGTTGATAATAAACATATAACACTTCAGATAATTTACTCTTGGTCAAAAAATTCAAAGATGATTAGTCTTTGACTAGTTACCAAAGTTATTTAAATAATTATGTTTAAAACAACCATTGGCAAAAAAAGACTTTTATTAATATCTTCGAATATTTACATGACACCTTATTAAAATATCAATGAGCCAACAAGGTAGGAAAGACTATGTCGTTTATTCTAAAAAGATTCAAAACAAAAAATCATTCCCGGTATAGCTTCAGGTGATCTATATTCCAAGGATTTTAAAGCATCCTACCCTGCTCATCACAAAGGCGATATGTACCTGACTTTATTCTCTCTATAACCATATAAGGACCCTCCCAATTTGGGACCATTTTTCTGAGGCGTTTGTCCTTTATATAAAAGAATAATTTTCTTAAGACTTTGTCTCCAACTTTAAAATCCCACCTTCTCACCTTCGAATTATATCGGCTTCTCATCAACGTCTGATAATGAGTTATATTCAAATGAACTCTAACTCTTTTTTCTTAGATCAAATCTAACTTTGTTCTTTTTGCCTTTTCATTTAACTCTTCTGAATATTGAAGTACCATATAAGAAGATAGATTAGAATCTGTAGGACTAACAACATCCATACCAAAGACCAGGGCAAAAAGAGTTCCTTGAGTAGCCTCTCTGTGAGTTGTACGATAAGCCCACAACACCTCTTACAAATAGTTATGTCATTTCCCTACAACAGATGTTAAATTCTTCTTCAAACCTTCCAAAATAGATCTATTGGTCACTTCTACTTGACCATTTTCTTGGGTATGAAATAACATAGAAAAACATCGTGTTATTCCTCTCGAAGCACACAAAGAAGTCATTTCCATGTTGCTAAATTGAGGACCATTATCTGTGGTGATTTTTCGAGGAACCCCAAAGCGACAACAAATATTATTTACAATGAACTTAATAACATCCTTTGCTTTTGTTTCAGACAATGGTTCAGCTTCTGTCCACTTTAAAAAGTAATCAACTACCACAATGATCATTTGATGTCCTCCAGAAGCCATAGGCAATGGTCCTACCAAGTATATTCCCCATCTATTAAAAGGGATAGGTTCACAAATAGACGTAATTGGTATTGCTGGTTTGTGAATAGAATGGCAAAAACACTTACAAGTATCATAACCTCGAACTAGAATTATAGCATCATTCATAATTGAACGCCAATAATACCCTGCTAACAAAACCCGACGTGTCAAAGACTTGAAACTAAAATATGCTAACCCTCACCATCATGCAACTCAGATAAGATATCTTGAGATCCTTGTTTTCCCAAACAACGTAGCAATGGTCTACTCAAATGTTTGTCTAATAACACTCCATCCAATACAACATAACCATGGGTTTTATATCTTAATTTTTTAACTAGCTGCGGATCTTGAGGTAACATACCCTTTAGTAAAAAATTAAAAATATCAGACCTTCAATCACCTCGAACTGTATCTGGAGTGACATATACTTCCTCAACATATTTATATTGCTATGATCGTGTCAAAATGAAGGGACTCTCCTATAAGAATATCCAAGGATATTCTTATGTATAAACAATTATTGCTAAAGAATCATCAACTGTATTATCCTCTCGATTAATATGTTATATTATCACTTTATCAAACATGAGAGCCAAATTTTGAAGCTCACGCAGATACAAAATCAAATATATTTCTATTTCCAAACGAACTATTGTTGCTCGACAAAGTTTAAGAAGTCTTAAACTAGCCAAAGCATCCTCATATTCAGTTTCATTATTCGATGCATGAAACCCAAATAGAAATGTTTGATACATTGCCTCCCATAAGGAGCAACTAATTGAACTCATGCACTACACCTCAATATACGACACCCACCATCTGTTTGATCTATCTACACCGAAGTTTCTGGCAAAGTATCTTTATATGTCTCCTCATCTGACCGACTTCAATGAAATTCGACAAGAAAATCAGCTAAAGCATGAGCCTTAATAGCTGTTCAAAGAGTAAAAGTGATATCAAAATCTCCCAACTCTACTGACCACTTGGTCATCCTACGAGAAATAAATGGTCGTTGTTACATATTCTTTAGTGGGAAAGAAGTTCATACCACAATAGTGTGAGCTTGAAAATAAGGATGCATCTTCTTAACAGCCACCACTAAAGCGAAAGCCAATTTTTCAAGTCTCAAATACCTTTTTTCTGCTGCCAACGAACTTTTACTAACATAATACACCGGCTTCAAAACTCCTGTATCCTCACTTATCAAAACAACACTCACATAAAACTCTAATACTGCTATGTATAAAACTAGTTGCTCTGCAATTCGAGGCTTGGATAAAATTTCTGGTGACAACAATAGTTCTTTAATGTTTGAAAAAGTTGTTTCACAACTTGGTGTCCATTCAAATTCTTTGGGTCTTCGCAACACTTGAAAAAAAGGAAAACGTTTATCAGAAAACCTTTAAATAAATCGATTAAGAACAACTAAGCTTCCTATCAAGACTTGCACCTCCTTTATAGTTCCAGGTGATGTTATCGAAACCAAAGCCTTTAACTGTTCTGGATATGCTTCTATTCCGTTTTCACTAATAATATATCGCAAGAAACTTCCTGATCGAACACCTAAAATATATTTCTCAGGATTCAGCTTCAAACGAATGGCTCTCAAATTTTAATAGTTAATATAAATCTTCGAAGTGTTTATCATCTGCAAAAATCTTGACCAACATATCATCCATTTATACCTCCATATTCCTTCTGATCTGAGTAAAAAAAACCTTATTTACCAACCTCTAATATGTGGCTCCAATATTCTTCAACCCAAAGGGCATAACCCTATAACAATGTAAACCTCGATCAGTGATGCACGTACTGCTTTCTTGATATTTTGGATCCATTTGAATCTATTTATACCTTGCAAAAGCATCTATAAACCACAAAATTATATTCCTTGAAGTAGAATCAACCAACTAATCTATCCGAAAAACAGGAAATGGATCTTTAGGACAAGCTCGATTCAAATCAGTGAAGTCAACACACATTCTCCATTTCCCATTCTTCTTTATAACTATCACTGGATTTGTTGTGCATAAAGGATAATGCGCCTCCCTAATATGCCTGACCTTAGAAAAAGATCCACTTCTACCAGGATAGCCTTTGATTTTTTAACAGAAAAACACGTCTATTTTAAATAACAAACCTTGATCATCAAATTTATAGCTAAGTTATGGCATATCACTCCAGGTGGAACCCCCACTATATCTTCTATTTTCTAAGAAAAAATATCCAAATTAGCAAATATAAGTTGTAACAATTGATGACACAAACATGGTGGCAACAATGTTCCTATTCGAAGATTCTTTTTATTGGAAAAGACATACTCTCCTATACTTTCACTCACTGTCAAAGAACCCCGATTTCTCTCAGATCATCAACTCCATCTTCTTCATTTGAGGTTAACCCCCTAATTACTATTCAACCCTTCAATCTTCATAATTAGGACCTCAAATACGAAGAGTTGTTGCATAACATTCTCTGACTACTTTTTTTTTATCATTTCAGACCACCCCAACACTGTCTCCAATGACATACTTCAGACACTAATGAACAGTACAAACAATTGCATACATCCTCGAAAACCACGATCTCCTAAAAATAGCATTATAACTGGTCGGACAATCCACTACCATGAATAAAAATTTAAACTTCTTTTTAAGGGTCCTTTTCCCAAACAAACTTCACCCTCAAATTCTCCAATCACCTGAGTTGTTACACATGTAAACCCAATTATAGTATGATCTGGATTCCAAATTTGAGTTGGATTATGCATCATGTAAACCCAATTATAGTACGACCTGGATGCCAAATTTGAGGTGGATTATGCATCCTGTAAACCCAATTATAATATCTATTAAAACACTCTAAATTTGCATCCATCTATTTCTGCCCCAATGACCACTGTATCTTCATGAGGTCTTGTAATACCCCTCAAATTATCCTCATAAAAAACAAATGAGTATCCTTTTTACTATATAGATGTGTAGACATCCTCCCCTTAATTTGAGTAGTTAAATTCACCACATGTCTCTTCATAGAACAATCAGGTTTTACTAGTCATAGAATCCCACCTGAAAATTGTTAAGGATTCGATTTACTTACACAAACTTCGAACCCGTTCTTGCTCCACTAGTTCATCTACAACCATCAAAATCAATTGATCCGGATTAGTATCCAAATATTCTGAGGCTGCATCAAATTTCTCACACTTAGAATCTAGAATCATAAATGAACTTTCTTCCTTTATATTTGGATTAGTTGTCTCTTATGTTGAAGTATTTTGAATTTTTGAACCACTGCTTTGACTTTTAACAAAAATGGCTAATTTTTTATTTTCTATCAAAACCTGTACCTCAATCTTTAAAGTAATGCAATTTCGAGTATCATTCCCAATATCATTATGATACTTGCAAAATCTGTTGTTATGGTCTTAGTCTGTTCATTAGAGCTAGATTTTTACAGCTCACATAACCTTTGGCCTTTTCATAAATTGTAGCAATATTCTCAGTCAAATCAACATAATAATATGGTCTTATCCATTAATTTGGCATTGGTCTGTGAAGCTGATAACTTATAGCTTGAACTAGATACCTTCCAATTTAAGGAGGAAAATAATTGTTATTCATTGGACGAAGTGGGTGATAATTTGAAGAATGTCCTTGATTATTTGACAGTTGCCCCAAATTATTTTGACTAGGTCCAACCACTCCTTGAACCGTAGTTGATTCCTCCACTTTAATTTGAACTTGAGCCATCAATGCTCTGATAGTCAAGGCTCTCATTTTTGTTGTTTCATTTGCCAAATAACCTGGCAATAAACCTTCTCGAAATGCATCAATAGCAACCAACTCTTCACAATTATCCAACCCTGCTTTTGTCAATACAAAATGCTTTGTATAATCCTTCAATTTTTCTCCCACACTTTGTTTACATTTTATTATCGTATCGCCATTCACTTACATTTCTTTACTTCGCACAAAATACCATCGAAAAGCTTCATAGAAATCTCTAAAGTTGGAAATAGATCCCCTCGAAATCCTGTTATACCACTTCAATGGTGTACCCCTGAATTTTTGAGAAAAACCTTTGCATACTAGCCTATCATCATCTTTGAAATTCATCATATAGTTTTTGAATTATTCGATGTGATCATCTGGATCTTGCATCCCATCAAATTTCTCGACCTTATAAATATCAAACCTTATAGGAAGAGTAATAGACCTTATCTCAGTTTTTAAAGGAGTATTTCTCCAATCAACTCCTTACACGTACTGGCCATCTCCTCATTTTCCCATGACAGCGTATCAATTATGATCATATAAAATTGTGTATTGGTTATATGCATTTCGTTTACACCACTCTGTTTCTCTTGAACAATGAGGTATATTATCTCTTTTTTACCTATTTTTCTTACGCGATTGTCGAAACTGAATTCTTTCTTCTGCTGTCAAAGATTCTCGATATCTCTTTTGCTTGGATGATTCTTCCTCAAATTTCGAGCTATCAAATCCATAATCACTAGACAAGATATACCTATATTTGTCTTTC
Source organism: Limnanthes douglasii subsp. nivea (assembly GCA_036936605.1). Taxonomy (NCBI): domain Eukaryota; kingdom Viridiplantae; phylum Streptophyta; class Magnoliopsida; order Brassicales; family Limnanthaceae; genus Limnanthes; species Limnanthes douglasii. Next base: position 115,025,371 of record JAUPFV010000001.1, read on the forward strand.
ATTTCTTTTGGAAAAGTACTATGCTCATTTTCAGGCTCAAAATGTGTTTTCCTCCGGTCACTTTGAATCTGATGAGCTTTATAAGATCGATTAGATGGATTTTCCAGATCATACTTCTCTTTAACTTGTCACACCTCATATTTCACTTTACTTGATTGAATATTTTTCTCTTTTTGAACATACTTATCGTTTAACGCTTTGATTTTATCCAGCAACTGATTCATTTGAGCTTCGATGTCTGAATGAGTCTGCTGAATCGGAATTTGATCATCATCATTATCTTCACTTCCTCCGCTTTATATATCAGATCTCAAAGTCTAGATCACGTTTCGAACCAAAAGATCATCTTCTTTCCCTGGCTTCATTATCAATAAAGAACAGTTGTAACTGATCTAAAATTCGATTTTCTCTGGTTTTATATTACAAAATCAAGGTATCGATTGACTAAAACCTCCTATTGTGGTTGCCAGTTTGATATGTATAAAACTACTTCTTGAGAGAGAAATAGAGAGTTTTATTTTAAAGAGAGAAAGTAAAAATGAAAAACAAGACTGAGCTAATGAAAATGTCATATGCTTTATTCAAAGCCTTAGCTATTATTTATAGGCGTTCAAATTTTGTGTAACAAAATTGGTTACACAAATGGGTTAATTACATTTCAGCCCCCAATCTTTACAAATAGTCCAAAAACTATCTTATAACTATACAGTTGGTCATATGAGACTTTAATTTATTACATTTAAGCCTCCAACATTCTATATCTTTATCAGGTTTCTTTCCAAAAATTTATTGAGTATCTATATAATAAGAACGCTTATTATCCATATTGCAAAAGCAATTGGATTTGCATTTGTCAATTTGGGCTCCATCTTTTAATAGAGTAAGTTACAATCATTGTATAGCTATGATTATCTCTGATCTTTCCAAACCTCACCCCTAAAAATTATGGATATAATATAGGGATAAGGATGGTTTTTGGCAAACTTTATTTTATGGAGACTTTCCAAAGTATTGTCAATCTCGTAAACATTTGGGTCACATGGAAAAATTGTGTTCCAAGGGTCAGCATAATCCTCATGGGTTATCTGAAAATAAAATCAGTTAAACTTTGAATCCACCCACCAAATTATAAATCTACCTTCTCAAACAAAAGTGTGGATAAAGAAAGTTAAATCTGTCATTACGAGTAACAATCAGCCTACATCAAACAACACTTTTACTAATAATGTTCTTAATAAAGATAATAAAAATCAACAACACCCAGTTGTTTCAAACCAAGTCACTAAACTTCCAAACATTAAAAATAATAATAAGGTCACTAATACTTTAGAAGAAGAATTCCAAAACAACATTTCTAGAAAACAAGTATTGGATTCTTGATATTAATCAAAGCAATATTGAAGTCTAAAAAATAACATCATTGATGCCCTCTAAACAATAGAGTTAAGTAAACCTGTCACCTTACACCCATCACCTAAATTGACAACCTCATGTAGTCTTCCATTATCACCTGTAATGGAAAAACAATCTCCTACAAATGAAAAGAACAAAAGCTAAAGTAAAAGAACAATAAAAAAAGAAACAACCTAAAGGGTCCCCTATCTACTAGGGCTATCAATACCAAAGGATCCAACAGATCCTCTTTCTCATCTCTCAAATGACCATATTTATTCTTAGCTGGAATGGGTGTGACATTAATAATAAGGAAACAATCGTGCGACTTAGGATTATTTCTAAATCTGAAAAATTACCAATGATATGTAATGAAAACCTGGAATTAATAACAAACAGATTAGGATTAATTAGAGTATCTCAAATTCATCTAATGAGATTTGGATTGCGTAGAAACATAACTTCAAAGTCTAAATTATCATCAACAATGATCAGTTTCGTCATATGATGGTGAACTATTCTTCTTGTAATAAAGAAATCATGGTGACCATCATATATGGAAAATGCACCAGATCCCAAAGACAAAACTTTTTGGGATAATCTTCGTGAAATATTAACAACTATGAAATTCTTGATTGTTGGTAATTTCAGTATCATTTTAAATGCATTTGAATTACCGTCATGCTCTTCATTAGATTTAAGAGGCATTGATGATTTCAACAACATGATCCTTGATTGCAAATTAGAGGATCCAATATTCACCGGATCCAAATTCACATGGTCAAACAAAAAAAGGAAAACAATTAACATGACTTTGCACAATATTGCTTGGAGAAACAACTTTGACATTATAAAGGCGAAACACATGGGCAGGACATATTATGACCATTCACCTTTGTGTATAACCATGTCCTCTTACAATAATACTACTAAGTGTCATTTTAAATTCCAAAACATATGGTTACATTATTCTGCTATCCTGAAAACTGTTAAAAACACTTGGAAAGAAACATTAACTAGACTCTCTAGCACTATTTTTTGGTCAAAATTAAAAAGGCTAAAACAAGAACTCATAACATGGAATAAAGTTGAATTTGGTAATATTTTTGACAGTATTGTAAATGCTGAAGATAATGTTAAGTATGGTGAAAATTATTTTAAACTTTCAAATAGTTTAGAAAAGTAAAATCTTTTTTCAAAAGCTAGGTTTAATCACTTAGACTTACTTACTATAGAAGAAATATTTTGGGAACATAAGAGTTATTCCAATCGGCTTAAATCTGGTGATATAAATAGTAAAAGTTATCTTAAATTTGTTAATAAAAAAATCGAGAAAAACAGAATTCGTGGTATAAAAACAAATTATCAATGGACAAAAAACCACTCGCAAGTAGTATATTATGTTATTAATCATATCAAAGCTCTGTTAACTTGTCATGAAATTAAAAACATCTCTATGGATATTAAAGATATAATTCAAGAATCAATAACTCCTCAAAACAATATATTTTTTCTATCATTACCAAATGATGAAGAAAACCTCAAATCCATCAATTCAACTCCAAGTTCAACCAACCTTACTGGGATATCATAAGAGATGATATCTGTAATGCTATTAAATATTATTTCAAATGTAGTTTGGCCCATGTTGAAATCTATTCAACTACAATCTGTTTAATTCCTAAGACAGGCTGCCCATCGAACCGTCAAGACTAAAAACCCATGATCATTTGCACAGCCCTGAATAAAATCTTATCCAAACTCATCAATAATAGATTGACAACAATCCTTTCTAAGATAATTTCTATTGAGTAAGGGGTTTTTGTTGAAAATATATCCATCCATAAAAAATATTATTATCACTCAAGAATTTGTTCATAACATCAATAAGAAAGTTAGAGGTGGTAATTTAATTCTTAAGCTTGATATGGGAAAATCATTTGACTGTGTCTCTTTAAACTAATATTCTCAATTATGAAAATCTTTGGTTATAATAATTACTTAATTGACTTAATAAGACACAATTATTGACAATGCGAACTTTTCAATTTTAATAAATAGTGTCTCTCATGCATATTTCAAATCCAATAATGGTGTGATCCTCTATCACCCAACCTTTTCATCATTGCTGAAGAATACCTATTAAGAGGTATTAAGCATATCTTTCAATTTCATCCTTCAATGTACTTCAAATGGTACTATTGATAGCCCTTTCTAAGCTTATGCAGATATACAATAGGATTCACGAATGGTTCCATTTCTAATATTAAAAAGCTACTAATTTCCTTGATCGACACCAACACATCTTTGGTCAATTAATCAATAATCAGAAAACTATCTTTATAACTATACACAATCTGAAAAAGAACAAAATAAAAAATATTGAAAACCTCACAGGTTTTAAACACACTAATATCTCTCTCAAATACCTTAGTACAAACATCCATCCTAATAACAACATAAAACATTTCGATTATCTTGTTACCAAAATCTAAAACAAAATCATGGATTAGGATTGTAATCATCTCTCTTTCAGAGGCATATTGATTTTAATTCAATATGTACTTATTTCAATGCCAACTTATTACATTCGATCTAACAACATTCCTAAAACTATTAGTAAAAGAATTAACAATCTATTTAATAAATTATTATGGAGTTTCAAAGATAACGATCATCCAATTATATGGTCCAAATAGTCTTCATTGTGTAAACCATTTGAAGAAGATGAGCTCAATATAAGAAAAATGTATTATATTCAAACAATAGCTTAATGTAAGTTATGTCTGTGTTTCAGAAAAAACAAAACCATATGGTATGATTTACTTCATTCAATTTACTGCCCTTCTAATCATCATCTCCAAATTAACATTAACTCAAGGGACTAAAAAAGTTGGAAAATTATCATTAAGGTTATGTAAATTGCTGAACCATTCATATACTGGAAAATTGGCTAAGGTCACATGGCTTGAATTAAATCATTTCCTTTCTCCCTCTGATATTGCCAAAATTAACAACATTAAAGCTAATGAATCCATTTAGGATATACTTCCTTTTAAAGATACTTGGCAAAACATTAGAGAACATAATGACTCCTCAATCATATACAACAAAATGTGGAATACTATAACTCTTAAAAAGTGTTCTTTTTCACTCTAGAGAATCCTAAAAATATGAATCTCTATGGACATTATCTTACAAAAGAAAATTTTATGCATGGTATCCAAATGCCAACATTGCAATAATATTAAATCTTTAAACTATCTTTTTATTTCTTTTCATATAACTTAGGGAGTATGGAAATACTTTACAGGTTTGTTTGAAATTCTAATTGATCGAAACATATCCATAAATTATATTATTAATTGTTGTTTTTTTGTCAGTTGCTCAGTATGTTCATATTAGATCAATCATTCCTCCAATAATTTGTTGGTCTATATGGTAATTTAGGAATAAAGCTAAATACAAAGATCATAAAACTATATCTAAACATATTATTGTGAAATTTTATTTTTATTCTTGTTCGAATACAAAAATTGGTCTGGTGATTATAAAGTAACTAAGACCATTAGTTGTTTTCACCATTTACATGTTCAAAACAAATCTATTTATTTCAAATGGCACCCCATGCTCCCAATATATTAAAACTCAACTATGATGGTTCTTGCTTGACTAATGGTGAGTCAAGTGTGGGATTTATTATAAGAAATCAGTTTCGTGATATAGTCAATTCAAAAGGATTTTGTATGACAAGAACACTCATCTAATTTTCGAAATTAGAGCCATGTTAGATGGTTTAACTGCATGTAGGGACAATAATTATATTATACTGGATATTGAATCATATTCAATTTTTTTAATTGAAATGTTAACCATTGGTTTATCTCCATGGTACCTTATACCTATTATTAGTTGCTGTAGAGGGTTAATAAAACCTAAAATATCTATCAAGTACATCTATAGAGAACAAAATTTTGCTGCTGATTGGATTTTTAAATTGGTTATTAAAAGAAACCAATGTAGAAACACTAAGATTATATACATGTAGCTGTGATTCTCAAGCTGGATCATGCCAATTTTATGCTTTGGAAGGTTATGATAGTTCCCATCATCAAAGGAAGTTGCCTCTTTAGTAATATTTTAGGGGACACACCAAGCCTTCCTAAGGTACCAGCTAACTCTATTGGTATTATTCTTTAAAATCTAGCCTATACCGACTGACAATCTAAGGATCAACTCTAGTTTGGGTTGTTTTTCTCAACCACCACCACTCATGAAATAGATGCATGCACAATTATTGGACTATGAATCTTCAAATGAACTTTGAGAGGTTGTAACAAAGATTTATGGCTCACAAACAAGAGCCATAATCTCCTATTTTAGAGGAGAATTTAAAAAACCAGGAAATAAGAGTCTAGTATGGAAGACTACCTAGCAAAAATAAAGTATATTTCTGACAACTTGGCTTTGCCCAGTAGTTTAGTTGATGTTGGTGGCCTAGTGTCATAGGTTTTTGCTTTCTTACACTAAGATTATATCATGATTCTAGCTAACAAACAAGTTATTACTCGGATAGACCTGCAAATATTATATTTTCTTTTTTAGATGATTACAATAGGCTTTCCTTGGTATATCCCTTTAAACATAAAATTTATGCCATACTTATCTTTTTAGAGTTCAAGAAATTGGTTGAAAATCATTTTGAAAGACAGATTAAGGTCTTACAAACTAATAGTGGTGGGGATTACAACGTTTTTTTTGTTTTTTTACTAAAGGTTGTGGGATTGACTTAATAATTTCATGTCCTCACACCTCGTGCTAAAATGGTAGGGCATATAAGAATTACATGCACATGTTTAGACTGACCTAAATCTATTAGCTCAGTCTCACTTGTTTTTTTCTTACTATTTTGATGCTTTCAGCACAATCACTTACTTAATAAACATGCTACCCACTCATATCTTAGAAAAGAAGACACCCTATGAACTAGTCTACCATAGGCAACCATAATATTTTATTCTTAAGGTATTTAGCTTAGCTTGTTATCTTTATCTTAGACCATTCCAAAATTATAAGTTTATCTTTGACTCCTTAAAGTGTATGTTTCTAGGGTACATTGTCACTCACAAATGTTATTAATATGCTACCCCTACTAGATAAGACCTCATATTTAGATATGTTGTCTTTAATGAGGATGAATTCTCATGTACTAGTCATTTTTCAACACAAAAAGGTTTGAGTCGATACTTCATATGTCTTCCTTTAATTGGTTTAGCATATTCCCTAAGATTTCTAGTACTACTCACTTTACACATAATGCAATGCAATACAATACAATCCAATTGTCTATGATTCAACTGAAAAAGTATTCTTACATGTAACTCATGCTCTCATAGATGCTCATCATTTTCTCTACTCTTTTGTTCAAGCCAACCATTAACAGAATAACAACAAATTTTCAAATCTAGTTCATCATTCATTAGTAATATGTAAATATAATTTTTTTAATATGGGTAATATAAAAGGATAAAAGAATAAAAAATGACAGTCAAATATAACAAAATTAGGTCTAGATCGAATGAGGTCTAAATTTAATAAAACGAGGTCCAAATATAATCTAGCCCTTTGTTTTTTCTTATCATTACGAAGGTTCAGTCCCACACTCTAACTTTGATGATGGAAAAACGATTGCACTTTGATGTTTTAATGAACACGAATTTTCTATCTTATTATAATTCAATTGCTTATATTTTGAGATGCGATCCTATGTACGACATTTCTTTTGTTTTCATATTTTTCATGTACCACAACATATCCTCCAAACAGTGTAATATATTTATGCGTGTTCTTTTTTGTTTTTTTTATCCTGATGTAGAGGCGGATTTAGAGGATAGTGAAATATGTCATGACATACCCTAGATTAGAAAGAGATGTTTAGTATAGGGGTAAAGTGCCTCAAAAAATATATTTGCAAAATGATTCCTTTATATATACAATATTTGTCAAGAAATAAAAAATATACTTGGTTATTTCTTGTTGATAATTAATTTTATTAAGCAAAATTATTTTCTTTTCTATATAAATTTTATCTATGAATGATTTATATAATTTTATTAATCATTAATTTTGAATTGTATTTAAGTAATATTTTTTATACCAAATTTACTAATTATATAATTATATTTAACGATAAAATGCTATAATAAGACTAAAATTTAAGAATATAAAATGTGTTATGGAATGATTTGATTACTAATTGTATTTTTTTTTCTTAATTTCACTTGTATTATTAATAACTGAATGGGTACAATTTGGAAACAAAATTCATCTTGAAAAAGAAGAGCGCCACATGACAAAATGTGCAACCAAAATTTGTTCGTATTCAATATTTGTCCTTAGGTTTGAAAGATTACACATGGAAAGACTAAATTTGGTTGGATTCAACCGAAAAAATCTTGAGAATAAGGAAAGAGAAATTGAATTCGAAAGAGTTTGCCACTCTGTTTCGTCGATTCCTATATAACCGACTTCAATGCTTTCCAAAAATACTATTGCACTACGCCGATTGGGAATACAATTAGGAGTTAAGTTGATATCTTTACCAGTTTTTAAGGTGTGCTTCGCTATGTAGTCGGCAGCTGAGTTTTGTTCCCTGAAGATGTGTGTTAGATTCATCGAAGAGGATATCAAAGACCTGCAACACTTGATGATTCACTCTAGATACCAAGGTGAGTTCCCTTTCAAAATCATTTGAGTGAGAAGAGTTGAGTCTGTTTTAATGTCTATCATAGAGATCTCTTGATATTTATATAAGAGCAGTCCGTCTAAAAGCGCTATACTTTCAGCAACTATAGCTGAATGCTTATTATACAGCCTCCCATACCCTGCTACAAGCTATCCTTCACTATCTCTAATCAGCCATCCTCCGCTAGCTTCTCCATTTTAACTACTGGCTCGATCAATATTAAGTTAAATCTGGTTTTTTTGGGTGTTTCGAGTGAAAAGATAAGGTAATTCTAGGTTTATCTAGATGATTTAGACAACCCAAAAAGTGAGCTTTACCAGAATCATTACCCCGGTGCTTTCGGTTGAGTAAGTGCGCTTGATCGAGCCCAATAATCATCTTGATTATATTATCAATGATAAAACTGGAGGATGAAATTTGGTCTGAATGTTTTTTTTGTTTTGAGCAGCCCAAATGTTCCACGGGATAATTACAAGGAGAATAATTATGATATGAACTTCCTCTGTAGTTGACCAAAACCACGAACGAATCATGTGAGGGAATGCAATATTTATCTTAATAGGAACATTGAAAATCGATGCGAAGAAGAACCAAACATCCAGTCTTTTAAACAGTCATAAAGGTGTGATAGGTAGTTTCAACACTCTTGCAATGTTGACACTTAGAAGCCAGTTAAAAACCATTTTTCTGCATATTTGAGTCAGGAGGAATTCAACCATGTATAGTTTTCCAAACTAAGAATGAAGATTTTTTCGGAGTAATAGAGTTCCATATATTTGCAAATAAGGAGGATTTGTTGGATTTTAGCCTTATAAAAATCCAAATATCTTTGGTGCTGAAGTTTCCAGTCTTTGACAAAGCCCACTTAATTGAATCCTTTGTTGAGTTTATAGAATTCTTATTAATCAGATCAATTGTTAGATAGGAAAGAATTCCTTGAAAACTTTCAAGATCCCACTGACCATTTCTCCAGAATTCCTTCACTTTAGTAGATAGATTCCAATCTCTATTGTCAAACAAGTTGAAGTGCAAAAACGGGTTCAGAAAAGCACATCTGGGAACTTCTTGTTTGGTGTGGAATGATGATAGGATGATCGGTTGTGCAGTAGATAGAGTCCATGAGGTTAGCCCATAACGTTTTCTTTTCTCTGAAGTTAAATCACATTTTAAAAGAGAACACAATCTGAATTTCTTCAAGCTTTCTTAGATTAAGTCCCTCCTCTTCATATGGTCTACAAAGCTTAGACCTTGATGCCCAAGATATGGCCTTCTTATTTTCAGTGAAACCCCACATGAACTTACTACAAAGCATGTTTATTTTTTTCATAGTAGATTTAGGAAAAGTTGAGTGCTGAAGAGAATATATAGGAATTGCGTTAAGAACAGCTTGAGCCAAAACAAGCCTTCCACCATAGGATAGATGAGTACTATCCCAATCTTCAATCTTTTTTTTTATTTTAGTAATGATTCCTTCAAAGTTGCAGACATTATTACTGTTGCTAATGATAGTGCCTAGGTAGGTAAAAGGGAGATAACCATGTTTGAAACCCAAAAACATCTCAATCTTTAGAATTCCAAAGCAAGGCATAAGCTTAGGAACAATCAGTTTTGACTTTTCTTTGTTAATTTCTTGACCATAAATGATCCAGAATTCGACTTATTTTGTTGATTGCAGATGCTTTCCCGTTGCAGAAGATAATCAGGTCATCTTCAAACACCAGGTAATGAATGCTAATAGACCCTCTCCTTTTGAATTTCGGAGAATGATTTATATTCACTAAGTGCTTTAAGGCTCTCAGTAAGTATTCTTCTGCGATTATGAATAAACTAGGAGATAATGGGTCCCCCAGCCTCAATCCTTTTGAATACTTGAAATATCCTTTAGATTCTCCATTGATGACAATGAAAGAATTAATATTGTTAATGTTGTTAAGGATAAACGTTTGAAATTGAGCACGAAATCCAAATGTGTCCAGAATCTTCTTAAGGAAATTGTGGGAGAGCTTGTCAAATGCCTTCGATATGTCAAGCTTTATGAGCATATTATTACCCTTGGTTTTGTGATTCAAATCAAAGCATATCTCTTGAGTGATGAGTATATTATCATGAATGCTTCTGTTCTTGACAAAAGCTATTTTTGGCAAAATAACAGAGAGCCTGTTATTGATCATCTTAGAGTAGATTCTGTTGAAAAACGTGGTAAAACTTATAGGCCTGAATTTTTCCAACCAATCAAAGAGTCAATTTTAGAAAGAAGGCAGATTAGAGTAGCATGAATACTAGGAGGGATAGAGCTTCCATTAAATATATCCCTTATAGCTTCACAAAGATCTATTTTTATGATGCCTCATCAGATTCGATAGAAGAACCCATTGAAACCATCTGGTCCAACAACTCCATTAGGATTGAGAAACTTAATAGCATTTAGGATTTCACTGTCATGTGGATTTTTAGTCAGCATTGTGTTGTCTTCAGGAGAGATCAAAGAATGAATGATATTAAGTAAGTTAGGTTCATCTCTGCTGTTTGAAGTGTCAGAATAATAATGCTTTAAAATATTGCTCTACAGAAGCACCAACATCTTCTTTGTTTTCTAACTAGTTCAGCCCAGCTTTAATTTTGGAGATTTTGTTTCTCTTGTGCTTCTTCTTAACAAGAGAATGAAAAACAACTGTGTTTCTATCGTTTTCTCTTAACCAGTTAGCATTAGCTTTTTGCTCCCAAAAACTCTCTTTCCTTGCCAGTAATTCCAGATGGTCAATATTTGCTTTTTTCAAGTAAATCTTTGTTAAATTCAGAATTGGAAGCCTGGTATTTGGATTCATAAAAGTTTATGATGTCAATTCGCTTTAGGCCTTCAAAGACATTCCCAAAAGTAAACCTGTTCCAGGATTTTAGTTCAACTTTTAGGTTATTCATTTTAGACCAGAAAATTTGAAGAAGATTACCATAAGTTTATTTCTTCCATGTTCTTTCAATTAGCTTTAGAAAATCTTCATGCCTAGCCCACATATTCAATAATTTAAAAGATGCTTTGAACTGACCTGAATTGGAGTTAATTGTAATGATAATAGGGTTGTAATCTGAGCAAGTCTTGGATACGTGTTTAACACTGGTGTCGTGAAAGAAATGAATCCATGCTGCATTGTATAACACTTTGTCTAATCTCTTCCACTTCCTTCTATTAGACCAGGTGTATTTTGATCCAGAATAGCCTGCATCTATAAGGTGACAATCCAAAATCATGTTACCAAATTCATCCATACTTTTGATGCTGGTAGTGACACAACATAGTTACTCATCAGGATTTGCGACCGCGTTGAAGTCACCAAGAACAAGCCACTCCAGGGTAACATCTTCAATAGATCTTATCAAGTTCCAAAACAAGTTGCTATATTTTCTATTGCATTTCCCATAGACAATAGTAACTCTGAAATTTTTGTTCAGATTAAAATGCTTAAAATTCAAATGAAGTATTTGGTCGTCATTTTGCAAAATATCAATACAGTAATCATCATTTGCCATCATCCAAATTTTGTTATTTATGTTGCCAGTATATCATAGAATCTCAGCCTGTTAGCAATAGAGCTCAATTGACATTGAGAGATCAAAGGCTCTTGAATGGCCAGAAAAGTATTTTTTTCAGAGTTTTTAAGAGATTTCAATCTTCTCATTGTTTTTATGTTACCCAGACCTCTTGTATTCCAATTGATGATTGTAATGGTCATTTTGTAGAGTTGTTGAAAGGTTTTAATGCACGTTTCATATGCATTAGTTTTGATGATATTAGAGTTTTTGGTCTCTTCACTTTCTTTCTTGTAGTTTTTTTAGACTCTATATTCTTTTCTGGTTTACTCATTCTTGGAGATGATTGTAAAATCCAATAACTTGTGTGGAGATAGATTTTCAGTAAGATCAGAGTTGGATGCTCTAATAGACGAGAACATATCTTCTTTTTCAATCAAATGGATTGCACTGATGATTTCTGATTCATCAAAGGTTTTTATTGGGCCATTGATACCAAAATTTTCAGAATCACCAGCCATTTTAATCATTGTAGCTTCTTTGTGAGGTGACCTTGCAAGAAGTTTCTGTTATCCTTACTCTTACTCCCTCTTTTTTTGTCTTTCTTCATTTGATTATTTGGATCATGAGACACAGTTGTAGGCTTAACAATTATAGATTTTATTTGCCCAGTTCCTGTTTCTTGAATGAAGTTTTATTTAGAATTCGCTTCCATCTGACTGTCATTAGTTGATTCTTGAGTTTCATTTTTCATAGACTTCTTGCAATTGCTTAAGTTGTGCCTCATATGATGATAGTCATAAAAATACTCAGACTTAGATATGTAGATGTTTTCCTGCCAAAATCCCAATTCATCTTCAAAAGAAATCCATATTTTTTCTTCTAACTCCTTTGATAAGTCTAGCTCTAGCCAGATTTTACAATAATTAAATATGGATCTATTCCTATGGGGTATCTATACAGTTAAAGGATAGCCTATAACCTTTCCAATGACTCCTATGGTGTCTTCATTGAACATATAATCAGGTAAAATTAGGAAGCGAAATCCATACAGGAGTTACTGGACATTCTTTGTTAGGATTGAAGTGTGGCGTCCACTTGAGTAATCTCATAGTTTTCGATCCAACATACGAGACATTTCGTTTTTAAAGTTATTTTAAGTCTTCAAGAGAGCTGAATTCTATGAAGATGTGCATGTAGTTCCATGTAGAAACGTTGAATTTCCTAAGAAGTTGAAAGATTCCAGAATTTTTCTCAGAGATTCAATACTTGGCTTTCTTGAAGCAAATTTCTGAATTAGAGTTTTCTTTGCTATTATGTTTAACTCATCTTTATCTTTTTTGTTGGAGTTGATCCCAAACACTTCTTCATTTCCGATTATAGAGTAATCTTCATGTTTGAATCCAATTGTGCTTGTTTTATATAGGTTAGCAAATGATTTACTTGCAGGTTTTGCATCATCTAAATTCGAAACGAAGGTTGGATCGGTTCTTATTATAGTTCCATAGGAGGGAATCATCTAATTCTTGAGTGGAGACTCTGTTTTCGGCATTTTTATCGATAACAAGGTTTAGCGAAGGGAAGCATGTATTGAATGATGGATTTTGAAAAGCTCGTTTTGGAATGATTTGATTACTAATTATATAAATTTTCAAATTATTTGGTTATTGATTTTAAGTTTTTTTTTATATTAGTAGTGAATTTTGCTTTGTTTGTAAAGTGTTTTAATAGAGAAGTTATATTGATTTGTTTATCGGTGTTTTTATAATATTAAAAAATATAAATGTGTAACTTGTCCGATAGATTTGTGGTTTTGCGTAGCCTTCCATTCTTTTATTTATAAATTTAGATAAGAGGTCCACTGTTTTGTTTCTGCTGTTTACATCATTGATTCGACCACACCAAATATTAATAAGGTCAATAAAACAAGCGCCTGCTGTTTGTACAAATTTATTATAAGGAAAATGTGTTAGGTGAGGTACAGAATATAAAACGAGCGATAAAGACCGGTCATCTAAACTTGTGAAACTTCAATACTTGTGGTCAAAATAATAAGCTGTGGTAGTCTTCAACTACCAAATATTATAATAGTTTTGATGACTCTTTTTCAAGGATGTCTACGCCAGAAGATCAGTTAAAACACAGCAGTAGGCAAGTTGTGTTAAACTTGTCGAGGTTTTTCGGTTATATTAATAGAAAGCAGATCATGAGTCATGTGTTGTGGATAAACTTTGTTAGCAAGAACGAGAGAAAAATGAGAAAAGACGGTCTTCTTCACGTAGTGTTGCTGCCCTGGTCTGCTTTTGGCCATTTGATGCCATTTTATCAACTCTCATTAGCTTTAGCCAAAGCAGGAGTTAAAGTTTCATTTGTCTCCACTCCAAAAAACATTCAAAGATTACCGGAAATCCCTTCAACTCTGTCGAATCTGATTAGCTTTTTGGAGCTTCCACTTCCAGTCCTTGACGAAGGGTTGCTACCACAAGGTGCAGAGGCAACCGTTGATATACCTTTTGAAAAAGTTCAGTTTTTGAAAACTGCTTGTGATCTTCTTGAACTACCTTTCAAGAACCTTGTAGTTGATCTATCACCGGATTGGATTTTTATTGATTTTTTTCATTATTGGGTAGTGGATATAGCTCGGGAACTTAATATTCCACTACTTTTTTACTCTTGTTTCTCGGCTGCAACATTGGCTTTTCTTGGTTCTTCTGAATTTCTCGTTGGTGATGGCCAAAAAAGGTTGCGTTCCTCTCCGGCTAGTCTCTTGTCACCACCTGAATGGTTTGATTTCCCATCTTCTGTATCACTTAAGGTGCATGAAGCAATCCCTATTTTCAATGGACTATATGTTTCGAGTGGTACTGATAAAACTGATGCTCAACGTCTAGCGATGATCCTAGATTCGTGTCAGGCTGTTGCTGCCCGAACTTGCGTTGAATATGAATCAAACTACTTAAATTCATACAGAAATATGCTCAAGAAGCCGGTGATTCCAATAGGTCTTCTCCCATCGGAAAGACACGAGGGATCATCAACAAATTTAACTAATGGTTCTTGGGGCAAGATCTTCAAGTGGCTTGATGAGCAAGAAACTAAATCGGTTGTGTTTGTAAGTTTTGGTAGTGAGTGTAAGCTTAGCAAAAATCAAATCTTTGAGATAGCATATGGTTTAGAGCTATCAAAGGTTTTGTTTTTATGGGCACTAAAAAAACCCTCCTGGGCTAATAATGATCTTGATGCTCTACCGTCAGGATTTAGGGATCGAACGGGAGATAGAGGAGTTGTGACAATGGAGTGGGCACCACAGAAGGAGATTTTAGCACACGCATCGGTTGGAGGATCATTGTTTCATTCTGGTTGGGGCTCGGTGATTGAGACATTACAGTTTGGTCACTCTTTGGTTGTGTTGCCATTTATATATGACCAGCCACTGAATGCGAGGCTTTTGGTCGAAAAGGAATTGGCAATCGAAATAGAGAGAGGGGAAGATGGATCTTTTAGTCGGGATGGTATAGCTAAGTCACTGAAACTAGCAATGATGTCAGAGGATGGAGATAGGCTGAGGGCTAGAGCTAAAGAAGTTGGATCTATGGTTGGAAATCATAAGCTGCACCAAGACTTCTACATCGGTGAGTTTGTTGAATTTCTGAAAAATGGATCGACGAAGTAGTAGTGTAAGGAAAAAGGTGATTTTTTCCAGAGTTATGTCTATTTCCTTTATTTTATTACCGCATATTAAGGAGTATTTCAAATATTGTATGCAGAAATTGGAAATTATGAGAGCATTTTAAGGATTTTCTTTTAAAATCTTTAAATTATATGAAACTTGTGGTATATTGAAACTATATATAGACGATGCAATATGTACATTTGTTTTTCATAACCATATTTTGTTTAAGGACATTTGATAAACTAGTTTCATGCCATATTGTTAGTTCAAAACATGTTAAAGTATTTGTCAACTGCGTTTTGTTGTAATTTCTAATGGTTACATCTCAATTTTAATCGTATAACTGAATTCCACGACTCCATTTCAGAAAGGCTACGGGCTAAATAAGGGCAATTCGCGGTAACCATCTCCAAAATGTAAAAACTTACCAAAATTATTTTTTTATTCCGCCAGTTGAAATCCTTTCGACCGGTGGATAAGTTTGATCCGGCGGGTGAGAAGGTCCCACCAGCCGGTTGGGGAAGATTCAACCGCCGGAATAAGGATAAAATAATAAAAACCCAAAAACACTTCATTTTGTGGGACTAGTTAAAAAAAATTTGTCCGAATTTAACCAAAGCTTTTCAGAAATAGAAAACTATTCATAAATATTAACTTAACTATTTTATAAATATTAACTTAACTATTTTATGGCTATGGTTATATCTGATCATAAGAAGATAACCCGTCCCAAATTGACCTCCTCACCCGACGAAAAAAGTTTCCGTAGTGTGAAGCTAAAAAGTCTGATGAGGAGGTCTCAAACGGGCGATGACTTTTTCTACCGGATAACCAAACGGAATCTAAGATAATATAGTAAAAGATCTAAAATCTTTCATTTTTAGGTTGCTTATAGTTTTTTTTACCATATTTAGCTAAGCCCTATTTTATTATTACTTAATATTCAAAAATTGTATTGATAGATACTTCGACCATAATAAAAGTTCACAAATAACTTCTTTTCTGTTTTTAACGATTTTTTTTTTCTTTCGATTGTTGTTTAAAAAAATTCGTATCTTTCAAACCGTAGTCAGAATAGAAAAGTCTGAAAGTACCATCGGTTTTGTTTGTTTAAGACGAATAAAATTAGATCAATTATTAATATTTTTAGAATTTTATTTGAGAATTTTATTTTTTCATCCTTAGCATACGAGACCAGTCATAACTAACAATGCGAGACCAGACATACCAACTATGTGAAACCAGATATAACCAACCATGCGAGACTAGACAAAATCAACCATGCGAGACCACCATAACCAACCATGAGAGACCAAACAAAACCAACCATGCGAGACCAGACACAACCAACCATGGAGACCATACATAACCAACCATGAGAGGCCAAACATAATCAACCATGCAAGATTAGGCATAATAACCTAGGCGAGACCAGGCATAACCAACCATGAGAGACTAGGCATAACCAATCATGTGAGAGCATGTATAAAAAGCACGCGATACTATGTATAAATAAACATGTGTGACCAGGCATAAATAAAGATGCGAGATAAGTACTACTTGATGATAAAGATGTGAGACCATAGTTATTGGGTCTCATAAAAAAATCATCAATGTGTCTAATTTTGTTCGTCTCCAATTTTTTTATTATGCCTGATCTTGCATGTTTATTATGTTTAGTCTTGAATGTTTTTATACCTTGTCTCGCATGTTTGGTTATGATTGGTCTAACATGCTTTTATGCCTGCTCTCGCATGTTTGGTCATGCTTAGTCTCGCATGTTGTTGGTGATTTTGTTTTTAAAAAAATAAAAAAATGTCGATCTATTATTAGTTCATTTTATGATTCATATTACTCAGATTTATTGGCTTTTGGAAGTCGAGTCTGCATCTCCTTTCGATCACCGAATAAGCATCAATATTTATCAAAATAACTATTTCGGGTTCTGAAGATGTATTCGACTGAAAAACAGAAGAGCTAAACGTTTGGCAACAATCATAAGGTTTTTGCTTGAACTGTTCGTCAGCAGAACCTATACTAAACATTATATCCATTGGGAATTACAACTATCAAGTTCCGTCCACATTCCGGAGAGGTAACAACCTTATTTGTTTTGTATTTGGTTAGGATTATCAATTATAGGTAATGGATGTTGTCATATGTCTAAACTTTCCAAGCTGGTGATATCGACAATCTTACTGCAACATTTCTTACTTCTCATAATATAGCTCATGGAATCAACTTGGAAAAATCACATGTAATCAGTATATGTTGTATCTGGCACATGTGAGAAGGATATGTACTATGCTAATGAACTGGTCTTAGTTACCAAGATCTAAGTAAACATCCATTTTTTGTTATGAGATTGGCATGAGAATGTCTTATCTTAGCAACAATTCATTATTTTTAGACTACCATCACAATCCTTTACTACCTTTTTTATTTGGGGTCTGAATATGAACCGCTCTAATAGCTGCTTCTATTAGTCTCTTGTCGTTCCTCATTCTATAGTTACATATTTCCTGCACACTGATCAATTATACGCTTATTATTTTCCTATTGTCCTTCAGGTCTAGAAGCTGAGTGCGCGTGATCCGTCTGAAATCGCTATAAATTCACTATACAAGTCAAGTTTCTCAGATGCTCTTGTAAGGGAAATACACTAATTTTCCGGCAAATCACTACTAAATTGGCTTGAGGTAAAAATGGGTTTTGGGAAAATATTTTCCTGCAATCAACATAAAAGAAAAGAAAAGAAACACAAAACAAAAATGAAATCAAACACACAATTGTTAATAGAGTTCAGCAAATTATGCATACGTCTCCGGACCTGCTGCAGATCGATTTTATTAGAAAGACACATTGACTCTACCGTTTTCGATGCATACACAAAAAACCCTAGCTTTTTGTTTTTTTTGTAGAGACTGAAACACAAGGAAAAAAAACATTTTTAAGTAATGTGTAATTTATGACTCTCTAAATTACACTGTCTTTTTAAATTAACTCCATGTCTCTTTAATGTGTTTAGCACTTGCATCATCTTCACTGTCCTTTTCATCATTGCTAGTTTCACTGTCTTTTCATCTAACATGAGGAAGGTAACATGTTTAGATAAAATAAACTACACACGAGCTTAGTTATATTATTTGACCTAACAGCTCTCAAGGTACTTATTCATATATAACTTGATAAAGAGTGATATTAATATAAGGTAAATCTTTTTTAGTCGGAATATCGACAATGTACTTATTTAAATTGTAGATGTACGCCGTATATCCGCATTCTTCTTATTTTCCATGTAAATATCAAAATTCTCAAGTTTATTAATATAGTAGACTTCTACTAGAGTTTATGTTATTTTTTAAATTTTCATAATCTCTCATGATTAGTGTACTATTATGTTTCCTTCGAGTAATATAATTAGGAAATTGATGAGATTAAAACTTGATCCAACCTTCTGGCTATAATTTTTCAAAAGCTAAAAAGTTTTGTTCTACTGTGTGAACTCTTAGTGCCGCAACTGCGATTTAGCAAAATTGAGCATAATTGCATTGATATTTGTGAGATTTTTTTTTATTTCAATGCATAAGTGTGGATGCTCGAGATACGTATTTTTGATAATAAAAAAAAATGATGTAGTCTCGCGACAGTTCTTTGCCCAAGATCGCGCGTGTTTGCCTCTATGAATTTGTTCGATGTCTCTAGAAGATATAACTAGTCGACCAATATGGACCCTCTGTTGGATATTTTAGTGTAATTGGATTAACTAGTCGACCAATGTAGTCATAATATATTATCGAGCAAGTAAGAGAGTGTGGAGTATACGCTTGTTAGAATATATTATGATTAGTGGGTCCAATGGACGGATCCTTGTTCGGGTTTGACTTGTTTTGAATGATAAGGCTATTATGAAAATTCGCGGAAGTTTAAATTTGGAAAAATAATTCGAATTTGAATTTGAATTTTAGTCAGTTTATCATTTGAAATTTTAACCGTTTTCGGACATAAAACTATTTTACAGTTGGAGTATTTTGGTTAAATAAATAAGTATGGTTCTGTGAAAAAAGAGGATCACAACATAAATTCATTCTTGTTGTTCAAAAGAAACGCTCTAATTTTATCCGGTTAAAAATTTTGGAGAACCACCAAAATAATTTCAATGTGAAATTTTTAAAACAAGACTTCGGAGTTTATCCGGAAATCTCTAAACAATATTCGCAACAAAAGATTGAAATTAGTTGTTCTTGTTTTATGAAGAGATTTCTATGAAGATGTTCTTGTTTTATGCAAAGATGTAGATGAAGATTGTAATGAATATATTTTTTGTAATCTTTAAAAGAATCCATAATCAAGTATTAAAACAACAATGGAACTATGGTATCATACGTCCTGTAAGTTTTTCTCCCTTGACTTTTTATTTATGGATGTCTAAAATGGTGATAATCTCTGAACTGTTTTTAAATTTTGTAAATGATACACACTTTGGATTAATTATTGTTTTGGTTATTAGAAGTGTGTATATAAGACTGACATTGCTTGAAATCGACATTCGAAAGCATTTTAAAATATGACTATTTATGTTTATTAGTCCGATAAAAATGTGCATGCCCTGTTTCGGTGAATTGAAATAGAAATAAATATATTATTAGAGTGACAATTTCTATGGATGAACATAAATTAAAGAACAACACACTTGAAAACATGCGGTTATGGTTGTTCGTTTGGTTTCAATTTGCAGGTTTTTAAGTGATAAGTTACATACAAATTGAAACGACTATAATTACTTTATCTAACACGTGAATATTAGGGCATGTAGTGTGATTAAATTTTAAATGTTTCATTTTGCATGCAATATTTATCATAATTTTCATTATGAAAGTGAATTTGTTCAATATTTATCATAATTTTCATTATGAAAGTGAATTTGTATGCAATGGTGTGAGTCAGTTATCTATACTGCCACACAATAAATGAAGCAATTACATGCAGGGATTAAGAAAGAGTTTCCATTACACGAATAGTAATTGTCTGTGAAAATTATAAATTATATATTTTGAATAATAGGAATGCACGAAAGTATAATTTTAAATGAATTTGCATGGTGTATTGGAAGTGCTTTTGGTATGTAAAATAGGAGTTTATTATAACTGAGCATTGAAAGTTTATTTCTTTTCTCTAATATAAAGTTGATAGAAATGGAGCAAATTGCATGGTGTACTGGAAATGCTTTTGGCATGTAAAACAAGAGTTTATAACTCAGCATTGAAAGTTTATTTATTTTCTTTAATATAAAGTGGAAAGAAGTAGCTTTACTTAATTTTGCATACGGCCGTCTAAAGTGATTTGGTATACAAAGTTTGTTTACATGCTCACTCGTATAAAAGTGACCAAATTTGTAAATTAAGTTGTATATGATGAGTCCGAATTCGAAGTGCTCCCCGGAAGGGCAGCCCAAAGTAGATCTCTCCGTAAACCGGACAGGATCCAAGAGCTTAATTCGGACAGGACATTTGAACCGGGCAGGTGACTTCGAACACTGCAAGCCCAAAGCAGTTCGAACTATGACTAAAGTACTAAAAAACCTAAACACTATCTGACTAAGCTACCTGCCCATCTGCTTAAAACTCATGGGTCTTTAAACATGACCCGGGTCCATTAAACTTGACCCGAAAGCCCATAAGGGCCCAAATTACATACTATAAATACCCAACCACCAGCATTAACTATGGGTAACAAAAATTTACTGCTGCCAAGCTGCTCAATTCTCTCTCCACCTTGAAACACCTTGAAACACCTTCACACCACCCTGAAACACCCTCACGCCGCCTTAAAACTCCACTTGAAATTACCAGCCTACCCTCAGGCTACTTTTATCCTCACCAAATTGGCGACCACAGTGGGAGGCGACGGTGTCTGAATCCAGTATTCAAAACCAAGTAAAGAAATTCTGTCCGAATGAATCCGGATAATCCAGAGCTTCCACCAGCTTTGCTCGAAGTGGTGGAATAGAATGATGAGTATACTGTCCAAGAGCGCGACAGGTTAAAACTTGAGATAGAAGCTCTGAGGGCTGAAAAAGCCAAGATGGGCGTGAAAGAGAAATCCAAAGCATCAGCTGCTCACCACACCGATAACCCAAGAGAGCATGGAGTTTCCAAAACTCGTGAGAGCACTAAGAAGACGCATGCCAGCTCTAAAAAATCTCACCGGTCCAAGCCTGTGGAGAGTTCTGACTCGAGTTCGGAGTCTTCGGACAGCTCTTCGGACAGTGAGGGAAATGAAAAGTCCTTGTCCTCTAGCAGTGATGAGGGACGAACCAAGAAGAAACAAAAGCAAGTTAAAAAGTATTCCAGAAAAAGAGATCACCATGGAAGAATGAAGAGGCATATAGGAAAATGGTCATCTCACCACCGGAGGTATACGGACAAGATGCTGATGGATCCTTTTGCTTTCCACGATGAGCCAGGTATCTTTGCAACTCCTAATGAGGATACCGTGTTCAGTCGTGGGAGGAATTGGAGGCAGTCTCCACTGTCTTCTAAAATCCTATCCGGAAACCTCCCCAAGAGGTTTGACAGCACCAAGATGGAGAAGTATGATGGCAGTACTGATCCGGACAATCATCTGGAACAATTCAAGAACTTCATGATGAACTTTGATGATGATGATAAACTACTCTGTAGGGCATTCTCCCAATCATTTACGGGGATTGCTCTGAAATGGTACAACAGCCTGCCTCAGGGTTGTATTAAAGACTTTGATACTTTTTGGGTGGCCTTTCGAAGGCAGTTTGTGGGAAGTAAGGAGCTGAAGGGCAATGGAGACACAATAATCCATTGTGCCCAAGAGCCAAATGAATCGTTAAAGGAGTACATAAGTCGTTTTGTAAACACAAAGAATGGGTTGGCTGATTGCTTTGAACAGGTAGCAATAGCATCCCTGAGACAAGGTTTGAACCCAGGCAACCTGGCCGATTCGGTGACCAGGAAGAAAGCCATGACCTGGGGAGGATTGCTGAACCAAGTTGGCAAGCAAATAAATGTTGATGAAACGAAAAAGACCAGGGTGCACAGACAAGTGAGATCCACCCCGGTGGCACCAACTCCAAATCAAAACCAGTCCGGGAACAAAGCAAGAGAAACCGGACAGGGGCATGGAAGGGGAAAGGCTCAGTCTCAACCAGCTGCTCCTGCACAAAGTCAACAGTCTAGAAACAAAAGAGGGCCGTGGGTCCAACCGGAGTGGTTTGCAGAGCTCAAAGAAAGTGTGGCAACCATTTTCGAGAAAACAAAAGATGAAGTACACTACCGGAGACCGGCAACCTTGCAGTCTCCCAGAGAACATCGAAATAATTCCTTTTGCCAATACCATAATGATATTGGCCATACCACCGATGATTGCATAGCGTTGAAACAAGAGGTACAGAACTTGATTGAAAGAGGAAAGTTGGGTGCATACGTTAAAAGAAGAGGAGGCAACAGGCCTGACAACACTCATAGGGTTGGTCCAAGCAAAGCTGCCCCGGATGGGGGTATGGTAATAGTTGAAAGGTTTGATGTGGAGTCTGAGTACTTGGATCCTGATCCAACCAGAAACAGAGTTGGTACTATTGAGGAGCGTTCTAGATCAGTCTCCGGGCTCATTAAATTCTTCGAGTCATTGACAATTTTCGGAGGGGACACTATGACAGCTCCTACCACTTCTTCAAGAAAAAGGCATGTTCATAATTTGGCCTCCCAGCTAGAAGGAGGCATGACATCCTATCAATCTCCAAACCCATTCCCATTCATAGTTTTCGATGAGGATGATTTGAGAGATATTGCTGGCCCTCATGAGGATGCTGTTGTCATAGGAGAATCTATAGGGGGCAATGAGATAAGGCGAATTTTGGTGGATACTGGAAGCTCTGCCAATATCCTTTTTCTAAACACTTATAAGAAAATGAGAAATCCGGCTGTGATACAAAATTCGGACAGATCAATCGTGGGCTTCACGGGCAGCTCAGCCGATGTGATCGGGGAGTTTGAAGAAGAAGTGTTGTTGGGCAGGGGCCCTTTCAAGAAAATGGTTAGAATACTCTTCATTGTGGTGGATTGTCCCACCTGTTATAATGCTATTCTAGGGAGATCTTGGCTCTCTAGGATGCATGCAGTGGCTTCGACAGTCCATCAGTGTCTGAAATATGCTGTTCAGGGGCAGGTTGGGGTTGTCCGGAGCAGCCAAAAAGTTGCAAGAGAATGTTATGCCACTGCCTTGGCTCCACGAACGCTGGGGGCAGTCCGTATAAATGACCAATAGCAGTTTGAGGGCCTTTCTGGGGGTGAGGGTGAAATTGATGACCCCAGAGAGACCCCCGGAGTGTTGATCCCAGTTGAGGAGGTTGAAACACACTGCCTGGAAGAAGGAAAAAATGTCAAGATAGGATCCAAAATGCCATCGATGTTGAAAGAAGGAATGTTGAAATTCTTGAAAGACCATCAGCATGTTTTTGCTTGGTGCAATGCTGATGTTACTGGAGTTCCATCAGAGGTGATTTCCCATCACCTGTCAGTCCGGAGGGATGTGGCACCGGTGGTACAGAAAAGGAGAGCTTTCTCAAAAGAAAAGGCTGATGTCATTGTACAAGAGGTTGACAGACTCACAAAGATGGGGCACATTAAAGAATCTCAGTACCCTTTGTGGACTGCCAATCCTGTCTTGGTAAAAAAGAAGAATGGTAAATGGCGTATGTGCATTGACTTCACAGACCTCAATCGAGCTTGCCCAAAAGACTTGTATCCGGTTCCCCGGATAGATCAGTTAGTAGACTCTACTTCTGGGAACAAGCTACTCTCCTTCATGGATGCCTTCTCCGGGTACAATCAGATCCAAGTGGATCCAAAAGATCAAGAGCATACCACTTTTGTCACTGATAGAGGTTTACACTGCTACAAGGTGATGCCCTTTGGTTTGAAAAATGCTGGGGCTACTTATCAAAGGTTGGTCAATAAGGCATTTGCTGATCAAATTGGAAGAAATATGGAGGTTTACATTGACGATATGATGGTGAAAAGCGTGGACGAGCAGTTGCACTTGTCCGACCTCCAAGAGACTTTTGCCAACTTGGCCAAAGTGAATTTAAAATTAAACCCTGAAAAGTGTGTGTTCGGAGTGCAGTCCGGGAAGTTCTTAGGGTATATCATAAGTGAGCATGGAATACAACCCGACCCGGACCAACTCAATGCTTTGTTCCAAATGGAGCCTCCTCGAAACATTAAAGAAGTACAGCGATTAACGGGGAGGTTGGCAGCCTTGAACAGATTCATCTCCAGGTCTTCGGACAGATGTGCTCCATTCTTTCAAACCTTGAAGGGTGCAAAGTGGTTTGAATGGACACCACAGTGTGATGAGGCATTCAATGAAATCAAGAAGCATCTGTCCTCTCCCAAGACCTTGTTTAAACCAGTCGATGGGGAGACTCTTTTTGTATATCTGGCTGTTTCAAGTTGTGCCATCAGTGCTGTGTTAGTAAGGGAGGTTGATGGGTATCCTCACCCATTGTACTACATCAGCAAAAGCTTGATTGATGCTGAGAGGCGTTACTTGAAACTTGAAAAACTGGCCTTGGCCTTGGTGATAGCTGCGAGGAAGATGAGGCCTTACTTTCAGGTTCATCCTATCGCTGTCCGGACATCTTTCCCTTTAAAGAATGTCCTTCAAAAAGCAGACATTTCAAGCAGAATGACAAAATGGTCAGTAGAGTTGGGGGACTCGACATAGACTTTGCTCCTCAGACAGCAGTAAAAGCTCAAGCTGTGGCTGATTTTCTCGTTGAGTTCCATTCTGATAGGGATTCAGAACAACCTGCTGATTCAAAAGACAAAAAAGTGTGGATTGTCCGAACAGACGGAGGATCCAGTGCCATGGGATCTGGGGCAGGAATATGTCTCACTTCCCCCTATGGGGACAGCATGTTCCAAGCTATTTGTTTTGCTTTCAGGGCATCCAATAATGAGTCCGAATATGAAGCAGCTATAGCTGGGCTAAAATTGGCATACATCTGTGGAGAAAAAAGGGTCAAGCTCTAAGTGACTCCCAATTGCTTGTCCACCATGCTCTAGGCCTGTCAGAGGCCAGAAAGGAGCAATTGATCAAATACTTACTCCTCCTTTAAAATGAAGCGTCAAAGTTTAAAGCTGTTGTCTATGAGCACATCCCCCGGGCAGAGAATGAGTTAGCAGACTCATTGGCAACGATACCATATACGGAGTCCTACCCATGGATCCATGTGCTTGAAAGCCCTTCTATTCAACTTGATGAAGGTGAAAAAGAGGAAGTCTTTGAAATACAAGTAAACCGGCCTCAAGACTGGAGGTCTCCTCTTATGCAGTATCTGTCCGATGGCATCGTGCCCTTGGATAAATCACAACCCATAACATTGAAACACAGGGCTCGTGGTTTCATTATGATTAGAGAAGTCTTGTATAAAAAGTCCTATAGCAAACCTCTCCTACGCTGTTTAGGGGATCATGAGTCACAAATGGTTCTCTTTGAATTGCATGATGGTGAGGGATCAGCCCATTGTGGATTTAGAGCTTTGACAAGAAGAGTGCTTCTCTCCGGATATTATTGGCCATCAATTATGAAAGATGCTAAGGAGCTGGTAAGGAGGTGTGACCCATGTCAGAGGTACAGCAATGAAATTCATGTACCAGCCGTTCCTTTGGAATCAATTTCTGACCCCATCCCTTTTGCTCGATGGGGATTGGACTTAGTTGGGCCTCTCCCTGTGGCGTCCGGAGGGCGTAAAACCATAATTGTAGACATTGACTACTTTTTGAAGTGGATAGAAGCAGCCCCCTTGGCAGGGACGACGTCAAAAGCTGTTATAAAATTCATTCTGTCCAATATATGTTGCAGATTTGGTGTCCCCAGAAAATAACAACAGACAATGGGCCATAGTTTGATAATAGAGAGATGGAGAGCTTCTGTGCCTCAAGGGGTATTCAACACTACTTTTCTTCACCTTTCCACCCACAGGCCAATGGGCAAGTTGAGGTGGCTAATAGAACAATACTGTCCGGTTTAAAGAAGAACTTAGAAGGGGCTGCTGGGAAGTGGCCTAGTTATCTACAAGAAGTCCTGTGGGCCTACCGGACAACACCTGGGGCTGCAACACAAGAATCCCCCTTTGCCTTGGTCTATGGGATGGATGCAGTAGCTCCCATAGAGAAGACACTCCCCTCCTTTCGTGTTCATAACTTCTCCGGACAGGCTAATGAGATGACAATTAGAAATCAACTTGATTTAATTGAAGAAAGGCGGGTAAAAGCTCATCTTAGAATGGCACACTATCAAGGCTTGATGAGAAGCAGGTTTGCTTCTAAAGTTAAAAGAAGGGATTTTCAACCAGGAGATAAAGTATTGAGAAAAGTTTTCTTGCACACCAAGGAAAAGCTCTTCGGAAAGCTGGCTCCAACTTGGGAGGGTCCGTATACTGTGGTTGAAAGAATCAAGCCTGGGACATACTGGTTGGAAGACAAAGATGGCAGGGTTTTAACTCACCCTTGGAATATTGAACACCTTCGAATGTACTTGGAATAAAGCTTATGTAAATATTTACTTGTTTAAACATCCATGTAAATATTTGGGGGCATACCACTTCCTCTCTTCGGCGCCACGGAGAGCTTTCAATAAAGCTTGATGTTTTCTTCAATGATTTTCTAAGTTTTTGCAAAATTCTGTTGTTTGTCATACTACCCGGACTGAAAGGACTAAAGACTACTTAAATTCTAGCCAGAGAAACTAAACACTCTCACAATACAATAACTCAAAGCTACTTAAATTCTAGCTGTCTAAAGTGAGGCAAATAATAAAAGAAGAAGATGGTTGAGTAAAATAAAAGCATTCATTCAACAACTTAAAGTTGCCTTGGCCTTCCAAGGACTTTTTGAACAAGTTTGGGGCACAGTACAAAAATCTGTCTGAGTAATACGGACACCATCACAAAAAAAAGAGGTGCCTTGGCCTTCCAAGGACTTTAGTTCAAACAAAAGATAAATAGAACGAATTATAAATTAAGGTTGAGCCTTTGAAGATGGCTCACCCTCATTCTTTTTCTTGCCCTTGATGTCGCTCTTCTCCTCGACAATCTTCTTACCCTTGGGGTCAATCTCTTCCTCACCTGGACTCTCTCCGGTTTCCTCTTCGTCACCAGACGAGGACACATTAGTGTACCCTTCATCAACCATGGTCCAGTATGGGAGATCATCGTCATCCACATAGCGCCATAAGTCCCCTAGTCTCCTATTCGAGAACTTCTCGTGAAACAGGAGGACCATATCGGACTTCATCTTTTCGATCATTAATTCTTCACTCCGTATCATCTCCCTGGCATGAGCGTTGATTCTGGCCTTGATCATGGCCTCTTGATCCTTCACCAAAGCATCTTTCTCTTCAACAGCCTGAGTCACTGCACTCTCTAAAACAAGTTTGTCAGTGGTCAGGTTGGTGACAAGCTTCTCCTTGGCTGCAGTTTCTCCTCTTGAGGCTGTCAAATCCTTCTCCAGTCCGGACAGCTTAGCCCGGAGATCTTTTACGGTCTCTTCTAAAGAAGCAACTTTTGTGCTGCTTTCATTGTGATTCTTCTTTAGCTGTTCGTTCGACTCCTTAAGCAAATCAACCTTAGTAGCAGCAGTCCTGAGGTCATCGGACAGCTTATCCTTCTCAGACTTGAGGTCTTTGATGGTGGTTGCCTGACTTCGGACTTGCCTTTCCAAGGTAAGTACTGGCTGCACGTTGCCAAGGAGAGAATGGGCTATGATGTCCCTCTCACTGGAAACCATAAAAGTCTTACCATTGAAATTCACTGTGTTGGAACTACTTGGGGGAACATATGGCCCTGCGAATTCATCTCTGGACAGGCCAAGGAAATAATCACCTAGTTCACCAAGACCGGTGACATCCACTTCATCCATGTTAATTTCTCCCCTTTCGACCTCATCAGTATGGAATTCCATTGGAATCCCTTCATTAAGATTCCCTGGGATCTCTTCGGCTAACGTCGGATCGGTTGGGAAAGTGGGCTCCGGATCCCGGAGAGCGAGCTCTTCTCCTTGGGAAGTCTTTTTCTTTTTAACTTCCCTGTCAGCACTGTCACTTGCTTGCTTACGAGCCCGTTTGGGAGCTTTTGAAGGTTTTGGGGGATTCACTCCTTGTTTCTCGCTCTCCTGTTCTACCACCTGTAGAAGGTTTGCATCAACTTGAGCCTGGGCTGGCACCTCTGCGTCTGTTGGGGCCTCTTTCTCAGTATCCTCTACCGCTTTCCTGCCTTTCTTTTTTTTGCCCTTCATTTTACTTTGGGCTTTGGCCCGGGCAGGAAGGAAGAGGGTCCCATCCAGTTCATGAGACCTTCTCAGCACGACATCTTCATCAGGTGGGGTGGAGAACTCCTCCCAGGTTAAGTCTCTTCGACCTGTGGTGTTCCACAGGTGAGATCTTGCTAGGTTCCCAGGAGTGAAGGCTTTATGAAACCGGTTTTCCCAGTTCTCTGCGGCCCAAGCATTGAGTTTGCCACAGGTGACCTGTCCGACCTTCAAATAGTCCCCGAACTCCTTTGGCAGCTCTGATAAAACAAAAGAAAAACCGATTAGTGTAAACTTAAAAGAAAGAAAGATTCGAACAGAAACTTAAAATAAAAACTTACGATCGCTCCTCCATCTACTTCGAAGAATGCTAGGATTCTCCCCGGTTTTGATTTTCTTGCCATTCTCCTATGAGCCACTGACAAACAGGAACTGGCTCCTCCATTTACTCTCCGATTCTAGGAGATCATCAATGGCTTTAAGATCGTTCCCCATGTTGAAATGATAAAACGGGAACTGGTGATGCTTGCACAAATTAGCCACAGCTGCAAACTCTTCCATAAGAAGAGGAATTCCAGATAGCCTAGACGCCATAATACATGACATCAAGGTGTACCAACCGTTGGGGCTTAGCTGTGTTGGACATAGCTTGACCAAGTGAAAATAGCGCACTATCTCCGGGTCCAGTGGGAACCTAAGTCCCCAATTGAATAGCTCCGTAAAGAAGACTATCTCATTTCTTTTGCAATCCATCGGGGTCTCTAGATCGATGGGAATTCGAATCTTTACATTCTCAGGGATCCCCCATTTAGTACGCAGTCGTCCCAGATCTTTAGTATGGATGAACGCATACTTGGTCTTTAACAGAGATGAAAGATACTTGAACTCCACCTTGTGAAAGCAGGTCCCTACTCTCCCTTCGAGGCTCTCCGGCAGGTCCGGACGCCTCAGATACAAGTCTTCTTTGCCCTTCTTGGCAACAACGATAGCAGTTTCAGCCTGTCCGGAGGACTCGGACTCAAATCTAACCTCCTCAGTGGAGTCCTCCATCCTCTCCTCCATTATTGTTGGGGGAGCTTCTGTAGAAACAGCCCGGGGAGGGATGAAGCTTGGCATAGCTAATCCACCGGACTGTTGGCTCTCCGGATGTTTTCGACTTATCACCTCAGTTGGAGTTTCTGAAGTTGAAGTTTCTTTGGGAGGTAGAGGACTGCTAGCCCCCGGACCGGCCGGCCTTTCCCGGAGAGTCCTAATAGTTGCCCCGGACCCTGATTCACTATTTTTTGCCCCCGATTTTGAGGGCGTGCTTTTAGAAGGAAGTCCTTTAACCAACCTACTCGGCCTTTTCATGATTAATTTGTCTGGGGAGTGGTCAGAATCAGACCACATAGAAATGAAAGAGGATTTCTTCCTAACACTGGTGACAGTGACCCCCGGTTCGACAATATGAATCGACTCTTGAACTGAAGAGCCAGATACTATGGGAGAGAGTGTTGATTGAAAGAGTTTTCTAGGTTTTGTACCTTTAGAAGAAGATGAACCTCTGTCAGATTCTTCGATTGAAGGGGCTGGTTTCTCGACAGGCGACGCTGAAAGCCCTGCTGCAAGTCTTTTTTCTTTTTCAACTCTTTGAGCTTTCTCCAATTCTGAGAGATTAAGCCAACCGCCCTTGATCAGTGCTGTTCTTGCTGTGAACATAAACAACTAAGGAAATTTTGAAGTTTTAGAGAGATAAAGCTTTGGGTGAAATAGCAGAGTGAAAGAGATAATGAAGCTGTGAAAAGTGAAAAGAATTTATAGTAAATGTGAAAAACGGGTTTGATTCCTAGGAGAATCCGAAAAGTTGGGCAATAATTAAAAGACGGCGCTGATATCATTTATGGCATTTAAAAGAGGTAACTTGTTCGAGAAAGTGGTGCAACTTTCAAGGTGAAAAAACGGCTAAAGTAACCAACCAGAGAGTGACACGTGTCCCACTAACTCTGACAAGAACCGTTTGGAATTCGTAACGTTTGGTCTGTCCGGTTCTATCCTCAACTCTCTCCGAATTGATAAACCACTTCCTGAATCGGACTGTTTTTCAGTTCTTTGACAAGGATACTTGTTCAAATACCTAAAAAAGGGGCTCCTGATGAGTCCGAATTCGAAGTGCTCCCCGGAAGGGCAGCCCAAAGTAGATCTCTCCGTAAACCGGACAGGATCCAAGAGCTTAATTCGGACATGACATTTGAACCGGGCAGGTGACTTCGAACACTGCAAGCCCAAAGCAGTTCGAACTATGACTAAAGTACTAAAAAACCTAAACACTATCTGACTAAGCTACCTGCCAATCTGCTTAAAACTCATGGGTCTTTAAACATGACCCGGGTCCATTAAACTTGACTCGAAAGCCCATAAGGGCCCAAATTACATACTATAAATACCCAACCACCAGCATTAGCTATGGGTAACAAAAATTTACTGCTGCCAAGCTGCTCAATTCTCTCTCCACCTTGAAACACCTTGAAACACCTTCACACCACCCTGAAACACCCTCACGCCGCCTTAAAACTCCACTTGAAATTACCAGCCTACCCTCAGACTACTTTTATCATCACCAGTCTCAACACGGTCAATGGAGCACAAAAACAGAACGGAGTAACGACGCTATATTATATTTCTTGAACGGACCACGAAAACAAAAAAACAGAAGTTTACGGTGACAACTCTAACAACACAAAACAAAAGAAAAAGGCTTCCAAAAACAGTAGTTTTCGGAAGTGAAATTTATTGCATTTTACGTAAGAGTTCAAAATTGTGTTTTGTTGCCGAAGTGAACTACTCCAACCTAATTTTATTATATGATAGTCGTAGCGCAATCCTGCGGAACAAGTTGGCCGAGTCATGGAACCAAGAGGACGAGTGAGTTCGGGAAAATAATTTTGTATGGTTTACGCGGGTTTTAGCAACTGACGTTTGAAATGTACGGTCAGGATTACAACTGACCAACGCCGAGATATCATATGGTGCCTTTATGTAAAGGCGGCCGATAGAATCAGAAATATGGGGTGTTTGCTGAAATGACAAAATGGACTGCTTTTATTACATCACCAACGTGGACGTCTTTAAAATGTTTTAAATAAAAGTTTCCGTTAAACACGGCCTCTAAACTATAAGCGATTCCAAATTAAATTTATCAAACAAATTTATTTAAATTTATCCAAATTTAAATTTATTTTTTCTTTCTCAACAATACATTTTTTAAATTTTTTGGAGAACAAATAAATTTGTGAAAGAATTTGAAACTTTTATTTTCACCGTAAATTTCTCATTTCTTCTCCAAACAACAAATACATAGTTTAATCAATCAATGCAAAAAGAAAAATGATAATTTTTCTTGTTATTAATGGTTTAATTTCGTTTTTTTAGTTTTTTAGTGATTGTTTGTAGATTTTTATTTAGGCATTGAAACTAGTTAGTTGTAGTGTTATAATCTAGTTTAGTACGAAATATTAATGTTTTTGTGCTCAATTTGAGGTTTAACATTGGTGTAGCAGTTGATTTTAGAGACTTTACAGTGGTTTTGTCGAAGAAGACGAGTCTGGGTTCGCTCCTGCTCCTCGACGCTGCCAGTGTAATGCATCTACGTTGGCTGCTTTCAAAACTATAAGCGGTTCCAAATTAAGTTTTTTCAAAAACATTATAAGTTAATTCACAATTATTTCAAAATTATTTTAGTGAAAACTTTGAGTTTATATAATTTTTTTTAAATCACACGAGATTTATATTCATCTTTTATCTCTCAATATACACTATCTTCAACTCTCTGACGAACACACAGATTTGTGAACGAATCTGAAACTTCTATTTTCACTGAAAATCTATCATTTATTCAACAACAAAAACACATATCTTAATCAATCAATGGGCAATAAAAATGGTAAGTTTTCTTGTGTTTGATGGTTTAAATTTGTTTTTTTAGTTTTGTGTTGATTGTTGGTAGATTTTCATTTAGGTATTGAAATTAGTTGCTTGTAGTGTTATAATCTAGTTTGGTACAAAATATTAGGTTTCCATGTGCTCGATTTGTGGTTTCTATATGCTCGATTTGTGTTTAACATTGGTGTAGCTGTTGATTTTAGCGATTTAATAGTGGTTTTGTCGAAGAATATGAGTCTGAGTTCGTTCCTGCTCTTCGATGTTGCCAGTGTAATGCATATATGCCGGGTGTGTAACTATATTTCACGGGTAGCGTGGATATCTATTTGATATAGTTATTGTCTTGTTGTATTTTGGATATTTGTTAAATGGATTTTATTTCCAAGAAACAAACCTGTAAAACGGAAGTACGGTCGAAGTCCAGACATGAGGATCCTCATGTCGACCAAATGAGGTGGGAAAAACGCTTCTGCAACGGAGGCATAATCATAAAATAGAAGTCGGTTCCCTTTCGACCACATGGTAGTGTTCAAAGCAGACTATCCACCGTAATATGAAACTGTTAGAGGCCAAATGGTTGTCGACGGTGTCGAGGAACCTACTTTTGAAGGTTCTTCTTCATCGGAGGAAGATATAGCTTTAGATACTAATGAAGCACATCCAATTTAGACTCAAATGCCTCTAGCTTCTACCGAAGTATCTAATATGGCATCTCGCACATCTCAATCGTTCTGATCGTCTGATGAATTTGTTCTTAACGCGGAACAGTGTTGCACTTATTCCGTATTACATGCACCACGAGGCATACAACACGTTTCTTAGGAATGTAAGTTCCAATCCCCTATATTGCTAATAATCTATTTAATTTGGTTGCCACCACCCGATAATTAGATTATAACAGTCTGTTTTGTTTTGTATTTTTAGTCGCGACAGGGTATTAACTGTCAAGCCAAGTATAGACTTCTAGGTCAGTTGGACCTTAGTATATAACATATGGTTATATAGACTATCGTTTGAGGGATTCGGTTCTATCCTCTTATATGAAACTTGAACATGTTCAAATCAAACACTCACTTGAGCAAGGATTTCCTCGTACGTTAGCATCGGAGACCAACAGTTTGCAATTCTTCTTTGAGGAGATGAGCATCACTTTAGACGACGTGTACGTTATTCCTGACCTCATATTGGTGGGCTTCATGATTGAAACAAAGGCAATCGATAATTTTGGCTTCGTTGTTGAGAGTTATAGAGTTTGAGATCCACGATGAGTTAAAGAAGCACGATATGGTTGGTTTTGGTCTGAATTGGCTAAAGAATACTTATTTAGGGCCCAGTATTATTATGCAAATCCTGATTGTACCGATCAGATGGTCTTACAAACCGCACATGCGTATGATGGATACGTAGATTGGTTATGTGGTATAGCATGGAGTACTTGTGCGTTGGCATGATTATACAATGGGTTTGGATGAGCGTCAAATTTGTCAATGAATAGTTTGACCTGCTTTGACGCCTTATTAGATTACTGAATATACGATCATTTCCTGTGTTTGTGCCTTCAAGTTACCAGCGGTTATAGTTCATGTATGCCCAAGCTTTTTAGTTGGTGGCTAAAATAATAGATGAGGGGAAACGTAGGTCGAAGACGTACTACCGGGACCTCCTTTTTGGTCTCGAGAAGAGGAACGTAAACATTATATTTTTACTTTCATCAAGGTTCCAAATAGTTTCTTAGTTTATATGTATTTGTTTGCAGGTGATCTTTCAGCCGTATGCGGATATGAGGGATAATTTACCGATGCAGCCAGTATGGTTATATCACAATCGTGTATAGATTATGCATGACCAAAACGTATATATGGAATCAAGTGATACGACTTTTGGTTGGTTTAAAAAAAGAATCCCCTCGATATTTTTCGAGCTCGAACAGATCTGAAAAAAAAGTGATCACTAACGTTACCCGGTTAACATGTTACACTAGAATGATTAGTAAACTCATATTTTTTCCGTTGACAGGTAAACCAAGTCCTTTATGCCAAACCGTAGTTAGGTTACAACTCAGTACGAAGCCTATATGGCGAATTTCGGTTGGGTCCATACGACTTCACGTAATCTTGGCAAACGGAACATGTCATAGGTGCTTTAAACCATAAACCATATTATGCCTATTAATGATAACCACGATAAACTTCTCAACTTC
Organism: Limnanthes douglasii subsp. nivea; assembly: GCA_036936605.1. NCBI lineage: Eukaryota > Viridiplantae > Streptophyta > Magnoliopsida > Brassicales > Limnanthaceae > Limnanthes > Limnanthes douglasii. The sequence goes on from JAUPFV010000001.1 coordinate 115,060,167, forward strand.
AGGAATCGAGTCCGTACAATTACAAGTCCATGACTTCGATTAATATTATTTATTTTGTATCCTATATACATGATGTAGTTATTATATTTAAAATATAAGTTTTTTATAATGTTAGTTTAGCATCAGATGATGTTTTGAACAATTAGATATAATCGAATAAAGGTATAGTATTAATGCTGGCAGTGTATAAATCATGCCCCTCCGGTATATTATTAATGCTGGTAGTGGATAAATCCCGCACCATCGATGAAAGTATAAGAAATGTATGTGAATCAATGTGGTTTTTTGTTTATAACACCGTCACCATGTGCTATTTAGCGTCGTCGGTTTAATACTCCGCTGCCGTGTGGAAATTATGCAACGACAGCGTAGCTATTTTCACTGTTGGTGCATAAATCGTGTACTATTGATGGACTCTTATTTTAAATAAATGTTTAAATTTGATTTTTAAGGTCTACACCCATGTCATACAATATGTATACCGTCGGTGTAGTTGCTAGTTGTCGATGCGTAAATTATGCATTGCCGATGTATGTGCGCAAAAAACTAAATATATGAAAATTAAGATAACATAAGACATAAATTAGTTGATATAATTATGAAGATTACATAATTCGTACGTAATTCGTAATCAAAATACAAACACAAGCAAAAAAAATTGATAAATATTTAAATTATCGATGTTAACGGCGCGTCTATGGTGATGGATAATTCTATGTATGATCGAACCATATTTTGAACATATATTACTCATATTCACTAGTTCCATCAGAATTTGACTAATTTGATGCAATTAACTTCTGTATCTGCTTTATCTTTTAGTTCTTACACCACATGATCCAGCATATCTTTCGTAATAAATCTTTGAAACGTCATACTGAAAACATCACGGGTATCACGTTCGATTTGATAGGGGAGTGACGCAATGTGTATACTCATAACATTTTTTAATCAATCTAACTTGACAGTGACTTCTTCAAGTCCATATGCTAGGGGAATCATACAATCAATTTACATTATTTCCCTACCATGTATGAATTACATTATGCATAATCCACGTTCATACAATCATGGGTTTTTTTCGACATCGTGCGTTTTACGAAATCAACTACTTTCAATAGATGCGCATTTTCATGCATATTCTAATTCACATCACCCATATATGTGAGTTTTTAAGGTTAAGTGCTTACTGATGAGGGAAGAATCGAGCTACTAGAATATTTTTGTACATTATGGGTGTAATTTGACATCAAGAAATGATTTTAGGAGAATTTGACAGTCATGTAATATTAGAGGACTAATTTAGAACAAATAATGTACTTGAGGAAGGGACCAAAATTAGCAATTTGTTTAGGTATGTGGACCTTACAAATATACTATAAAAGCACACCACCTTTCGTGTGGAAAGTCGATTGATAAATGATTACTTGTGACTTTCTCTCTCTAAAATGTGGAGCTTCTATCTCTAAAACACATATATAATAACTGATATAACGAATTTGGCCTTCCAAGCATTATTTTACGCATAAACCTCCAAATATTTTTGGAATTATCATTGGCACCGTCTGCGGGAAACGATTTGGTACCCAGAATCGTCTTCCAAAACCTTGTTACATTTTGAAGAATTACCAATGGAAATTCGAGGAGAATTAGATATGAATAATGATTTAATAACTAGAAAAAAAATCGAAGGAAACCTCGTCGGTAATAACATGGAGGTTGATCAGAAGCATGACGATCAATATGATGGTAAGATTTTGGAAGAGTCTATCTTGGTGGCTCGAAGAAAAGAACTTCCAGAAGGAATTGAAAAGTTAAATTCTGAAAGACACGTTGCGATGGCCTTCAAGAAAATCCGACCAGCGGTTCAAAGGGAAAATAAAACTGAGAAAAAATAGTTGGATGACAACCGTTGAGTTGACGATAAGAAAGATAAGTTTGTGAGAATAATCACTATTCTCCGAGGAGGAAAGTAAAGCCTATGCATCGATATGAATCGTCAGAGTCGAGTGATTATTCACTATATGATTCAAGTGAATCTTCTCCAGAAAGATTTTATCATCGGAAGAATTGAATTAAAAAGAAATATTCGAGGAAACATAGAAAATAGTATCGAGTGGCTCATCAGACAAAATATTCAAGGGAAAAAAAAGGCTTTGTGGGCCATTTTCAGAAATAAAATGTTTATGCTCAAAATCCATCGGGTAGCCAATATTTTGAATATCGAGTGATCAATCTATACATAATTTCTTCCGAGGATGGTCTGTATATAGTGACAAATAAAGACCTTAGAGCCAATATTTACAGAGCTGATCATAATTGGAGGTCCTCTCATTTGTCGTCGGAAATACTTTCTGGTAATTTACCAAAGCACTTTGACATTTATAATTTTTAAAATTTTGATGGAATGCAAGATCCTAATACTCATATTGAACAATTTAAAAAATTTGTGACTAATTTTGATGATGATGACAAGTTACTATGCATGACTTTCTCCCAAAAATTTAAAGAGGATACTTTAAAGTGGTATAACTGACTTCCGCATGGATATATAAAAAACTTTGATATGTTTTGGAATGTTTTCCGACAACACTTTGTGGGAAGTAAAACGTTTCGAGCTAACGGTGATACTATAATATATTATGATGAGTCCGGATTCGAAGAGCTCCACAAAAGGGTAGTCCAAAGTAAAACTCCCCGGAAACCGGACAGACACCAAGATTTCAATTCGAACAGCCCTGTTTGAACCGGACATATGACTTCGAACACAGCGAACATAAGACAATTCGAACTATGACTAAAGTACTAAAAAACCTAATCACTATCTCACTAAGCTACCTGTACATTTGCTTAAACTTCATGGGTCTTTAAACATGACCCGGGTCCATGAAACTTGACCCGAAAGCCCATAAGGGCCCAAATTACACACTATAAATACCCAACCACCAGCATTAACTATGGGTAAGAAAAATTAACTGCTGCCAGGCTGCTCAATTCTCTCACCACCCTTGAAACACTTTGAAACACCCTAAAACATCTTGAAATATCCTTAAACACCACCACACCACCGTGAAACACCCTAACGCCACCTTAAAACTCCACTTAAAATTACCAGCCTACCCCCAGGCAACTTTTATCCACACCAAATTGGCGACCACAGTGGGAGGCGACGGTGCCTGAATCAAACATTCAAAACCAAGTAAAAGAATTCTGTCCGAATGAATCCGGATAATCCAGAGCTTCCACCAGCTTTGCTCGAAGTGGTGGAAGAGAACGATGAATATACTGTCCAAGAGCGTGACAGGTTGAGGGTTGAAATAGAAGCTCTGAGGGCTGAGAAGGCCAAGATGGGCATGAAGGAAAAGTCCAAAGCATTAGTTGCTCATCGCTCTGATAACCCTCGAGAGCATGAGGCTTCGAAGACTCATGTGAGCACTAAAAAGACACATGCTAGTTCTAAAAAGTCTCACCGGTCCAAGCCTGTGGAGAGTTCTGACTCAAGTTCAGAATCTTCGGACAGCTCTTCGGACAGTGAGGGGAATGAAAAGTCCTTGTCCTCCAGCAGTGACGAAGGGCGAACCAGGAAAAAACAAAAGCAAGTTAAAAAGTATTCCAGAAAAAGAGACCACCATGGAAGAATGAAAAGACACATTGGGAAAGGATCATCTCACAGCCGGAGACATATAGACCGGATGCTGGTGGATCCCTTTGCCTTCCATGATGAGCCAGGTATCTTTGCAACCCCTAATGAGGATACTGCGTTCAGTCGTGGGAGGAACTGGAGGCAATCGCCATTGTCTTCTAAAATTCTGTCCGGAAACCTCCCCAAGAGGTTTGATAGCACAAAGATGGAGAAGTACGACGGCAGTACCGATCCGGACAATCATCTGGAGCAATTCAAGAACTTCATGATGAACTTCGATGATGATGATAAACTACTCTGCAGGGCATTCTCTCAATCCTTCACGGGGAGTGCTCTGAAGTGGTACAACAGCCTTCCTCAGGGTTGTATCAGAGATTTTGATACCTTTTGGGTGGCCTTTCGCAGGCAATTTGTGGGAAGTAAGGAGCTCAAGGGCAATGGAGATACTATAATCCATTGTGCCCAAGAACCAAATGAATCGTTAAAAGAGTACATAAGTCGTTTCGTGAACACAAAGAACGGGCTGGTTGATTGCTTTGAACAAGTGGCAATAGCATCCCTGAGACAAGGTCTAAACCCGGGCAACTTGGCTGATTCTGTGACAAGGAAGAAAGCCATGACCTGGGGTGGTTTGCTAAATCAAGTTGGCAAGCAAATAAATGTTGATGAAACAAAAAAGACCAGGGTGCACAGGCAGGTGAGATCCACCCCGGTGACACCAACTCCCAATCCAAACCAGTCCGGCAACAAAGCTAGAGAAACCGGACAGGGGCATGGAAGAGGAAAAGCTCAGTCTCAACCAGCTGCTCCTGCACAAAGTCAACAGTCTAGAAACAAAAGGGGGCCGTGGGTCCAACCGGAGTGGTTTGCAGAGCTCAAAGAAAGTGTGGCAACCATTTTCGAGAAAACTAAAGATGAAGTACACTACCGGAGACCGGCAACCTTGCAGTCTCCCAGAGAACATCGAAACAGTTCTTTTTGTCAATATCACAATGATATTGGCCATTCTACTGATGATTGTATAGCCTTGAAACAAGAGGTTCAGAATCTGATTGAAAGAGGGAAGTTGGGTGCATATGTCAAAAGAAGAGGAAGCAACAGGCCTGACAACACCCACCGGGCTGGTCCGGTTAATGCTGCTCCAGAAGGGGCCATGGTAATTGTTGAAAGGTTTGATGTGGAATCAGAATACTTGGATCCTGATCCAACAAGGAACAGAGTGGGTGCAATAGAGGAACGTTCCAGGTCGGTCTCCGGGCTCATTAAATTCTTTGAGTCCTTGACAATTTTCGGAGGGGACACCGTAACGGCTCCTACCACTTCATCAAGAAAAAGGCATGTTCATAATTTGGCAACCCAACTAGAAGGGGGGATGACCTCTTATCAATCGTCAAATCTATTCTCATTCATTGTCTTTGATGGGGATGATTTGAGAGACATTGCTGGCCCTCGTGAAGATGCTGTTGTCATAGGAGCATCGATAGGGGGCAATGAGATAAGGCGAATCCTGGTAGATACTGGGAGCTCTGCCAATATCCTTTTCCTAGATACTTACAAGAAAATGAAAAATCCAGCTGTGATTCAAAAGTCAGACCGATCGATTGTAGGCTTCACGGGCAGTTCAGCTGATGTAATCGGTGAGTTTGAAGAAGAAGTTTTGTTGGGCAGAGGCCCATTCAAAAAAACAGTCCGAATACTTTTCATCGTGGTGGATTGTCCCACGTGCTATAATGCTATTCTAGGGAGATCTTGGCTCTCTAGGATGCATGCAGTGGCTTCAACAGTCCATCAGTGTTTAAAATATGCTGTTCAGGGGCAGGTTGGGGTTGTCCGGAGCAGTCAAAAAGTTGCAAGAGAATGCTATGCCACTGCCTTGGCTCCACGAACGCTGGGGGCAGTCCGTACAAATGACCAATAGCAGTTTGAGGGCCTTTCTGGGGGTGAGGGTGAAATTGATGACCCCAGAGAGACCCCCGGAGTGTTAATCCCGGTTGAGGAAGTCGAAACACACTGCTTGGAAGAAGGAAAAATCGTCAAAATAGGGTCCAAAATGCCACAAGTGTTGAAAGAAGAAATGTTGAAATTCTTAAAAGACCATCAGCACGTTTTTGCTTGGTGCAATGCTGATGTAACTGGAGTACCATCAGAAGTGATTTCTCATCACTTGTCTGTCCGGAGAGACGTAGCACCAGTGGTGCAAAAAAGGAGAGCTTTCTCAAAAGAAAAGGCTGATGTCATTGTACAAGAGGTTGACAGACTCACAAAGATGGGGCACATTAAAGAAGCTCAGTATCCTTTGTGGACTGCCAATCCAGTCTTGGTAAAAAAGAAAAACGGTAAATGGCGAATGTGCATAGACTTCACAGATCTCAATCGAGCCTGCCCAAAAGACTTGTATCCGGTTCCCCGGATAGATCAGCTGGTAGATTCTACTTCTGGGAACAAGCTACTCTCCTTCATGGATGCTTTCTCCGGATATAATCAGATCCAGGTGGATCCAAGAGATCAAGAGCATACCACTTTTGTTACTGATAGAGGTTTACACTACTATAAGGTGATGCCCTTTGGCTTGAAAAATGCTGGGGCTACTTATCAAAGACTAGTCAACAAAGCATTTGCTGATCAAATTGGAAGAAATATGGAGGTTTACATTGACGATATGATGGTGAAAAGTGTGGATGAGCAGCTACACTTGTCCGACCTCCAGGAAACTTTTGCAAACTTGGCCAAAGTAAATTTACAGCTAAATCCTGAAAAATGTGTGTTCGGAGTGCAGTCCGGGAAATTCTTAGGGTACATTATAAGTGAGCATGGAATCCAGCCCGACCCGGACCAACTCAATGCTTTGTTTCAAATGGAGCCTCCTCGAAATGTTAAAGAAGTGCAGCGGTTAACGGGGAGGTTAGCAGCTTTGAACAGGTTTATCTCTAGGTCTTCGGACAGATGTGCTCCTTTCTTTCAAACTTTGAAAGGTGCAAAGGGGTTTGAGAGGACACCACAGTGTGACGAGGCATTCAATGAAATTAAGAAGCATCTGTCCTCTCCAAAGACTTTGTTCAAACCAATTGCTGGGGAGACTCTTTTTGTGTATCTGGCTGTCTCAAGTTGTGCTATCAGTGCTGTGTTAGTTAGAGAGGTTGATGGGTATCCTCACCCAGTATACTACATCAGCAAAAGCCTGATTGATGCTGAACGCCGTTACTTGAAACTCGAGAAACTAGCATTGGCCTTGGTGATAGCTGCAAGAAAGATGAGGCCTTATTTTCAGGCTCACCCTATTATTGTCCGGACATCCTTCCCTTTAAAGAATGTCCTTCAAAAAGCGGATATTTCGAGTAGAATGACAAAGTGGTCAGTAGAGTTGGGGGACGTCGACATAGACTTTGCTCCTCGAACAGCAGTAAAAGCTCAGGCTGTGGCTGATTTTCTGGTCGAATTCCATTCTGATAGGGACTCAGAACAACTTGCTGATTTAAAAGACAAGAAAGTGTGGATTGTCCGAACAGACGGGGGATCCAGTGCTATAGGATCTGGGGCAGGAATATGTCTCACTTCCCCCTATGGGGACCACATGTTCCAAGCGATCTGCTTTGCTTTCAGGGCGTCCAATAACGAGTCTGAATACGAAGCAGCTATAGCTGGATTAAAATTGGCTTACATTTGTGGAGCAAAAAGGGTCAAGCTGTTAAGCGACTCCCAATTGCTTGTTCACCATGCCTTGGGCCTATCAGAAGCTAGAAAAGAACAGTTAATCAAGTATTTACTTCTCTTGAAAAATGAGGCAATGAAGTTTAAAGTTGTTGTCTATGAGCACATTCCCCGAGCAGAGAATGAACTGGCAGACTCATTGGCAACAATAGCATACACGGAGTCCTATCCATGGATCCATGTGCTTGAAAGTCCTTCTATTCAACTTAATGAAGGGGAGAAAGAGGAGGTCTTTGAAATACAAGTAAATCAGCCTCAGGATTGGAGGTCTCCTCTTATCCAATATCTGTCCGATGGCGTCGTACCCTTGGTTAAATCACAAGTCAGAACGTTAAAACACAAGGCTCATGGTTTCATCATGATTAGAGAGGTCTTGTACAAGAAATCCTACAGCAAACCTCTCCTACGCTGTTTAGGAGATCATGAGTCACAAATGGTTCTCTCCGAATTACATGATGGTGAGGGATCAGCCCATTGTGGATTTAGAGCGTTAACAAGAAGAGTGCTTCTCTCCGGATATTATTGGCCTTCAATAATGAAAGATGCCAAGGAACTGGTAAGAAGGTGTGACCCATGCCAAAGGTACAGCAATGAAATTCATGTACCAGCCATTCCTATGGAATCAATTTCTGAGCCTATCCCTTTTGCTCGATGGGGATTAGACTTAGTTGGGCCTCTCCCTATGGCGTCCGGAGGGCGTAAAACCATAATCGTAGCCATTGACTACTTTTCGAAGTGGATAGAAGCAGCCCCCTTGGCAGGAACAACATCAAAGGCTGTTATAAAATTCATTCTATCCAACATATGTTGCAGATTTGGTGTCCCTCAGAGAATAACAACAGATAATGGGCCACAGTTTGACAACAGAGAAATGGAGAGCTTCTGTGCTTCAAGGGGTATTCAGCACTGTTTTTCTTCACCATTCCACCCACAAGCTAATGGGCAAGTTGAGGTGGCTAATAGAACAATACTGTCCGGCTTAAAGAAAAATCTGGAAGGGGCTGCTGGAAAGTGGCCTAGTTATTTACAAGAAGTCTTGTGGGCCTACCGGACAACGCCTGGGGCTGCCACACAAGAATCACCTTTTGCCTTGGTCTATGGAATGGATGCAGTAGCTCCCATAGAGAAGACACTCCCCTCTTTTCGTGTTCATAACTTCTCCGGACAGGCTAACGAAATAACAATCAGAAATCAGCTTGATTTGATTGAAGAAAGGCGAGTAAAAGCTCATCTTAGAATGACACACTATCAGGGCTTGATGAGAAGCAGGTTTGCTTCCAAGGTTAAAAGAAGAGACTTTCAACCAGGAGATAAAGTATTGAGGAAAGTTTTCTTGCATACCAAGGAAAAACTCTTCGGAAAGCTGGCCCCAACTTGGGAGGGTCCGTATACTGTGGTTGAAAGAATCAAGCCTGGCACATACTGGCTGGAAGACAAAGATGGCAGGGTTTTAACTCACCCTTGGAATATTGAACACCTTCGAATGTACTTAGAATAAAATCTATGTAAATATTTACTTGTTTGAATATCCATGTAAATATTTGGGGGCATACCACTTCCTCTCTTCGGCACCACGAAGAGCTTTCAATAAAACTTGGAGCCTTCTTAAACAATTTTCTAAGTTTTCACAAAATTCTGTTGATTGCCATACTACCCGGACTGAAAGATCTAAGGGCTATTTAAATTCTAGCCAGAGAAATTAAACACTCTCACAATACGAAGTATTTAGGCAAACCGTGGAATAAGAGAAAGGTTGTGCAAGATAAAACATTCATTCAATAAACTTAAAGTTGCCTTGGCCTTCCAAGGACTTTTTGAACAAGTTTAAACATAATACAAAACTCTGTCCGGATAAAACGGACAGCATCACAAAAAAGGTGCCTTGGCCTTCCAAGGACTTTGGTTCAAACAAAAATTAAACAAAACAAGTTATAAACTAAGGAAGAGCCTTCGAAGACGGCTCACCCACATGTGTGTTCTTGTCTTTAATATCACTCTTCTCTTCGACTTTTTTCTTGCCTTTAGGGTCGATCTCTTCCTCCCCAGGGCTCTCTCCAGTTTCTTCTTCATCACCAGATGAAGGCTCATCAGAGTACCCCTCGTCATCAGCCATGGTCCAGTATGGGAGATCGTCATCGTCTACGTAACGCCATAAGTCCCCTAGTCTTCTCTTCGGGAACTTCTCGTGAAACAGAAGGACCATGTCGGACTTCACCTTTTCAATCAGTAATTCCTCACTCCGAATCATCTCTTTGGCATAAGCGTTGATTTTGCCCTTGATCATCGCCTCCTGATCCTTCACCAGAGCAGCCTTCTCCTCAACGGCTTGAGTCACTGCATTCTCTAAAGCAAGCTTGTCAGTAGTCAGATTGGTGACAATCTTCTCTTTTGCTGCAGTCTCATCTTTTGAGGTTTTCAAGTCTTTCTCCAACTCGGACAGCTTAGCCCGGAGATCTTCTAGGGTTTTCTCTAAAGAGGCAACTTTTGTGTTGCTTTCATTTTTACTCCTCTTCAGCTGTTCGTTTGACTCCTTAAGCAAGTTAACCTGGGTAGTGGCACCCCGGAGGTCATCGGACAGTTTCTCCTTCTCAGACTTAAGCTCCTTAATGGTTTCTGCCTGACTCCGGACTTGCCTTTCCAGGGTGAGCACAGGTTGCACGTTGCTAAGGAAGGAATGAGCTATGATATCCCTTTCGCTGGAGACCAAGAAAGTTTTGCCGTTGAAATTCACCGTGTTGGAATTACTTGGAGGAACATATGGCCCTGCAAACTCATCCCTAGACAAACCAAGGAAGTAGTCACCTAGAGGACCCAGGCCGGTGACATCCACTTCATCCATGTTGATCTCTCCCCGTTCAATATCATCAGTGTGAAGCTCCCCTGGAATCCCTTCGTTAAGGTTTTCTGGGATCTCTTCGGCTAATGTAGGATCAACTGGAAAAGTGGGCTCCGGGTCCCGGAGAGCAAATTCTTCTTCTTGAGAAGTTTTCTTCTTTTTTACTTCTCTCTCAGCACCCTCGCTTACTTGCTTACGGGTTCGTTTGGAGACCCTCGTAGGTTTTGAGGGAGTCTCTCCGTGTTTCTTACCTTCCACTTCTACCACCTGTAGAAGGCTTGCATCAACTTGAACTGGAATTGGCACCTCTGTGTCAGTTAGGGCCTTTTTCTCTGAATCTCCTGCTGTTTTCCTCCCTTTCTTCTTCTGGCCCTTCATCTTACTTGGGGCTTTGGCCCGGGCAGGGAGGAAAAGGGTCCCATCGAACTCATGAGACCTTCTCAGCACTATGTCGTCATCAGGAGGGGTGGAGAACTCCTCCCATGTTAAATCCCTCCGACCTGTGGTGTTCCACAGGTGAGATCTGGCTAAGTTTCCCGGAGTGAAAGCCTTGTGAAACCGGTTCTCCCAGTTCTCTGCGGCCCATGCGTTTATCTTTCCACAGGTATCCTGTCCGGCTTTCGCATAGTCTCCGAATTCTTTTGGCAGTTCTAGCAAAACGAAAAAATGACTAGTGAGTGAAAGTTTAAAGAAGGGAAAATTCGAACAGAAACTTACAGAAAGAGCTTACGATCACTTCTCCATCTGCTTCGGAGAAGGCTAGGATTCTCTCCGACTTTAATCTTCTGGCCATTCTCCCATGAGCCACTTATGAACAAAAACTGGCTCCTCCATTTATTCTCCGACTCCAGGAGATCATCGACAGCTTTCAAGTTGTTCCCCATATTAAAGTGATAAAATGGGAACTGGTGGTGTTTGCACAGATTGGCAACAGCAGAACTCTTCCATTGGAAGAGGAATTCCGGACAGCCTGGATGCCATAATGCATGACATCAAGGTGTACCATCCGTTGGGGCTCAGCTGCGATGGACATAACTTCACCAAATGGAAATAGCGCACTATTTCTGGATCCAATGGGAACCTGAGTCCCCAATTTAGCAGCTCCGTAAAAAATACGATCTCATTCCTCTTGCAATCCATCGGGGTCTCCGGGTCAATAGGAATTCGGATCTTTACGTTTTCAGGGATCCCCCACTTAGTGCGAAGCCGTCCCAGGTCTCTAGTGTGGGATACTTGGACTCTACCTTATGAAAGCAGGGCCCAACTCTCCCTTCAAGGCTCTCCGGCAGGTCCGGACGCCTTAGATACAACTCTTCTTTGCCTTTCTTGGCAACAACTATGGCAGTTTCAGCTTGTCCGGAAGACTCGGACTCAAATCTGACCTCCTCAGTGGAGTCTTCCATCCTTTCCTCCATTACAGTTGGAGGAGCTTTTGCAGAAACAGCCCGGGGAGGGATGAAGCTTGGCACAGCTGATCCTCCGGACTGTTGGCTAGATGTGTGTTTTTGAGTTCTTACCTCAGTTTGAGTTTCTGAGGTCGAGGTTTCCTTAGGAGGTAGTGGACTGCTAGCCTCCGGACCGACTGCCCTTTCCCGGAGAGTCCTAACAGCTGACCCTGACTCTGATTCGCTAGTTTTCTTTGAGGAAAGTCCTTTAACCAGTCTGCTTGGTCTTTTCATAATCAGCTTGTCTGGAGAATGATCGGAGTCGGACCCCATGGCAATAAAATTAGACTTTTTTCTGACACTTGTAGCAGTAACCCCTGGTTCAACAATGGGGATAGACTCTTGAACTGAAGAGTCTGAAACGATGGGAGAGAGTGTTGTTCGAAAGAGCTTTCTAGGTTTTGTACCCTTTGAGGAAGACGAACCTCTATCAGATTCTTCAATCGAAGGGGCTGGTTTCTCGACAGGCGATGCTGAAAGCCCTGCTGCAAGCCTTTTCTCTTTTTCGACCCTTTGAGCTTTCTCTAGTTCTGAAAGATTGAGCCAGCCACCCTTGATTAAAGTTGTTCTTGCTGTGAACATAAAACGATTAAGGAAATTTTAAGATTTTAGAGAGATGAAGTTTTGAGTAAAATGGCAAAGTGAAAATGAGACTGTGAAAGATGAATAGTATTTATAGTAAAAGTGAAAAAGGGGGTTTGATTCCTAGGAGAATCCGAAAAGTTGGGCAATGATTAAAAGACGGCGCTGACATCATCAAAAGCATTTAAAGAAGTTACTTGTTCGATAAAGTGGTGTAATTTTCGAGGCAGAAAAACGGCTGGAATGACCAACCAGGGTGTGACACGTGTCCCACTACCTCTGACAAAGAACCGTTTGGAATTCGTAACGGTTGGGCTGTCCGGGCCTGTCTCAACTCTCTTCGAATTGGAAAACCACTTCTCCAATCGGACTGTTTTTCAGTTCTTTAAACAAAGATACTTGTTCAAATACCTAAAAAAGGGGCTCCTGATGAGTCCGGATTCGAAGAGCTCCACAAAAGGGTAGTCCAAAGTAAAACTCCCCAGAAACCGGACAGACACCAAGATTTCAATTCGAACAGCCCTGTTTGAACCGGACAGATGACTTCGAACACAGCGAACATAAGACAATTCGAACTATGACTAAAGTACTAAAAAACCTAATCAGTATCTGACTAAGCTACCTGTGCATTTGCTTAAACTTCATGGGTCTTTAAACATGACCCGGGTCCATGAAACTTGACCCGAAAGCCCATAAGGGCCCAAATTACACACTATAAATACCCAACCACCAGCATTAACTATGGGTAAGAAAAATTAACTGCTGCCAGGCTGCTCAATTCTCTCACCACCCTTGAAACACTTTGAAACACCCTGAAACATCTTGAAATATCCTTAAACACCACCACACCACCGTGAAACACCCTAACGCCACCTTAAAACTCCACTTAAAATTACCAGCCTACCCCCAGGCAACTTTTATCCACACCATATTATAGGAAACATGTTTGAGAAAGTTTGAAAGATTATACCAACCGTTTCATCATAGTAAAAACTGATATGGAATATTGTGAAGACCCTGTGGCTTTGGGAGCTTTTGAAATGAGACTTCACGCAGGGATATTGAAGGATACTATGGTTGAAAGACAAGCAATGACATTTGGGGCTTTGCTTGATCAAGTTGAAAAAAGAATACTGGTGCAAGAGACTCGAGCTTCAGAAATAGGTTATTGTGATCACTTGGAGCAAAACCAGTTCCAAAGATCTCTTGTTACAACCCAACCTCCTCGAACGAATGTGTTACATAAAGTATCAAGACAGTTTTGTCTGAGGCCCAGAGAAAACTATCAAGCATATAACTCACAACAAAGTATTAGAGCAATGCCTAATAAATAGATTCGTCCAGCTCATTTTGCGAATTTAACCTATTGTGTGGCAATAATATTTGATAAAACTCAGAGTTAAGTACAATTCCGTAAGCCTTTCTCTATACAAATTCCGCGGTAAAATAGATACAATAAATATTGTAAGTATCATTAAGATGTTGGGCATGATACGAATGAGTGTGTGGCATTAAAAAAATAAATACAAGTATTAATCAAGAATGAGAAGCTAACCAACTTTGTAAAGAAGCATTCTCATAAAAATACGGCAACTAAAGAAGCATCAAAAGAAGAAAGTGCATTGGTTATTTTCTAGAAGATTGATTATTTGGATATTGCAACAAAATACTTTGATCCAAAAAAGGGAATAAATGATATTAGTATTGTTGAAGAAATTATTCCAAGAAAAACGTTTAGTGATTTATGTGCATTTTTTAGTCTTTAGCAATTTTTGGGGGTGATATTGCTGCAGGGAATTCGAACAGCTCTCGGAAGAGGCACATAGTTAGTCTCATTAACAACATAAAGCAAAGGCATCGATGCATTTATATCAAATTCATTCTCCAATGATTTGTTTTGAAGATGATGATATGAGAAATGTGACAGGGCCACATGAAGATGCAATGGTGATTGCAGCAGGAATAGCTGGTGATCAAGTGCAAAGGTTTTGATTGACATGGGAAGCTCTGCCAATATTTTATTCATATATAATTATAAGAATATTGTTGACCCTCCTACGATCTGACGGTCAGATCAAACTAGTGTGGGATTTACAAGAGTAATAGTTGAAGTTGTTGAAGAATTTGAAAGTGTGGTTGAGTTGGGTTAAGGTCCGTTTAAAAAAGAAGTTGTTATATTATTCATTGTGGTAGAAGCACCAATATCTTATAATGTTATTTTTGGAAGATCCTGGCTATCCAAGATGCATGCTGTAATATCTATCGTCCATCAATGTTTAAATTATGTTGTGGGGAATAATATTCACACAGTTAGAACTAGAAAAAAATGGCTAAAAAATGTTATCGAATTACTTTATCTTCTCAGAAAGTTCGAGGGAATGAATTAGAAAAAAGCATAACAGTTAACAAGTACTTCCTCGGAACCTACCCTATTGATGATCCGAGGGAGTCCCTCGGTCTTTTGGTCCTGATGAGAATTGTGAGGATTATACGTATCCAAGTGGTAAAGTTTTAAAAATTGGTACGAAATTATCTCCAAGTTTAAAGGAAAGATAAATTGAGTTTTTATCTACCAAGTTAGATATGTTTGCATGGTGTTCTGAGGATGTGACCGGGGTGCTCACTGAAATAATTTGACATAAGCTAACAATCAAGAGTAATGTGCGACCAATAATATAAAAAAGAAGGTATTTTTCTTAAGAAAAGTCGGAGGTAATAGTAACAGAGGTAGATCGTTTATCCAGAGTAGGTTACATTCGAGAATCTCAATATCCATTATGAGTGAAAATTCCAGTGTTGGTCAAAAAGAAAAATTAAAAATGGAAAATGTGTGTAGATTTCACAGACTTAAATAAGGTTTTTCCAAAAGATCCTTTCCGAGTCCCACAAATAGATCAGTTGGTAGACTCCACATAAGGAAATTGATTACTTTATTTTATGGATGTTTATGTAGGGTATAATCATATTAAAATGGATATGTGGGATGAGGAAAACACTTCGTTTATCCATGGAAGGGGTTTTTACTATTATAAAGTAATGCATTTTGGGTTAAACAATGCAGGGGAAACTTGTTGAAGTATATATTGACAACATGTTGGTCAAATATTTTTAAGATGAGGATCATTTTGATAATCTTGAGGAAACTTTTACAAACTTAAAAAGAGTCAACCTGAAATTAAATCCATAAAAATGTACATTAGAGGTTCGATTAGGAAAGTTCCTCGGATATATACTATGACACCCCCTCGAAATATAAAAGAAGTCCAAGTATTAACGAGTCGACTGGCAGCGTTGAACATATTTATCTTTTCTTATTCGAATATATGTGATCTTTTTTTCCAAGTATTGAGGCAAGCTAATTGTTTTAATTGGACAAAGTAATGTTCTGAGTCTTTTCATCGAATTAAAGAATACATTTCATCTCCAGAAAGCCTCACAAAATATTTTCGGGGGGGGGGGGAATTATATGTTTATGTAGTAGTGTGAGATTATGCTGTAAGTATCGTGTTAATTCGAGAAGAAAAGAATATCCCAAGACCAGTGTACTACATTAGTAAAAGTTTGTTGGATGCAGAAAAATGATATTTGAAACTAGAAAAGTTGGCTATTACACTAGTATTTGTTACTAGAAAAATGAGACCATATTTTCAAGCTCATTCGGTTATTGTACGAACATATTTTTCATTAAAAAACTTGCTTCAAAGGCCTATTAATTTAGGAAGAATAACCAAGTTCTCGGTTGAATTAGGAGATTTGATATTGAATTTGAACAAAAAACTGCAAGCAAAGCACAAGCCCTGGCAGATTTTTTCGTAGAATTTTATTCTGAACGATCAGACATGGAAATTAGAAAGCGGAGTTGGGCTACAATTAGTTTCTCCAGAAGGAATTACTATGTACCAGGTTATCCATTTTGCGTTCAAAGCAACAAATAACGAGGCAGAATACGAAGCGGCTTTGACAGGATTGAGGCTTGCACAGATTTGTAGGGCTAAAAAGTTGAATTTGTAAGTTATTCACAACTTATTGTTAATCATGTAGTTGGGTAAACCGAGGCTTGAAAGGATCATCTGGTGAAATATTTAAAGGCGCTAAAGGATTTAACTTTAGCCTTTGAAAATGCCATGTACAAACATGTTCGAAGAGAAGAAATTCTGTGGCAGACTCTTTGGAAACCACTTCATATTCGGGGTAGTACCCTTACGCAAGATTGCCCTTTAATTATCAAAAACTCGGAGCATGTGGTTGGAATAGTAGATGATGACCCTCGAATATCCATTTGCAAAAAAAAGGATTGGGGACTATACATTATCGATTGTTTAGAATACAATGAATTACCAATTGACAAGTCATTATCCAAAAAAACACGTTTTAATTCTCATGGTTACATAGTCCTTGGAGGAATCTTATGGAAAAAAAAATTTAGCATGCCTTTACTCTGATGTCTGGGCAAAAATGAGTCACATATTGTATTATCGGAATTACATGAGGGAGAAGGATCTGCACATTACGGGTATAAAGCTTTAATTCAAAGAATATTTTTGTTTGAGTGTTATTGGCTTACGATATCTGTCAATACAAAAGCGTTGGTCAAAATATATTATACTTGTCAAAGGTTTGCCAACATAATTCATAAACTAGGGGTTCCTCTTGAAAGTATATCCGAAGCATTTTTGTTTTATCGATGAGGTATTGATTTTGTTGGAATTTTACCAATGGGTTATGGGGACGATAAACAATAATTTTGGCAGTCGATTACTTTTCAAAATGGTTCGAGGCAGAACCATTAGCTGGAACAAAAGCTAAAGATGTATTTTAGATTTATCATTTTGAATAATTTTTGTCGTTTTAGTGTTCCAGTGAAAATCACTACAAATAATGGGCCTCAATTTGATAATATAGACTTGAATTTTTTTGTCTCTCGAGGAATACAACAATGCTTTCGGCTCCTTTTAACCCATAAGAAAATAGGAAAGTTAAAGTTACAAACCGAATAATCCTTGATGAGCTAAAAAAAATTTGGAATGGAATGTTGGAAAGTGGCCAAATTATTTGCAAGAAGTTTTTTTGGGCATATCAAACAACTCCTCGAACTGCAACTTAAAAATCTCCATTTGTATTGGTGTATAGAATGGGCATAGTAGTACCATCCGAGGAAAGTTTCCCATCGTATTGTGTTGCGGCATCTTCGGAAGAGTCTAATGATGAAAATAGGGCAGTTGAGTTGGGTTTGGTTGGGGGAAAAAGGAGACAGACACAAATAAATTTGTTACATTACCAAACATTGATGAGGAGTAGATATGCTTCCAAAATTAAACAAAGAGAATTAAAATTAGAGATCAAGTCTTAAGGATTAATTTTCTTAACACAAATAAAACATCTCGCAAAGTTATGACCTAATTGGGAATGCCCGTACAAGGTAATAAAAATGGTGAAGCCTGAAACGTATCGAATCAAGGATAAAGAAGGAAAATGTCTCAAATACCCGTGGAATATAGACTATCTTAAATTTTATTTAGAATGAGTATAAGAAATATGTGTTCTTATGTAAATATTGAAATATATGTTTAACTATTTAACTTTGGATCTAAAAGATCTTCTAACAAAAGTTGATCTTTAATTAAACTATTGGACCTAAAAGGTCTTCCAACAAGATTTGGTCTTTAATTATTGAAAACATAGTGAGAACATAGTTAAAAGTCCGATGTATTCTATAAAATACAGAATTAGTACACGAAATTTCCTCGAAGAATAAGAGGACTTCAACAAAATTGCCTCAAAATTTATGAGGTCTTCAACAAGGTTGCCTCGAGATTTATGAGGACTTCAACAAAATTTCGTCAAAATTTAGGAGGACTTTACAGCATGGTTTATAGTCTTTATCCTGAAGATTTATAGGAATTGCTTTCATCAGATTCTGTACTTCCATCATTACCGAAAGATATCCCAGAAGGACGATATTCAACGGGAACATGCTCCCAGAAACTACCCAAGTTCAAATCAGGATAGCGTTAATGAATTTCCATGATAAACCTGGATCTAAATGTTGTGTCCCTTGCGTTCAACTTATCCATGCATTTAGCAGCAAGCTTCAACAACCACTTCTTTATATTTTTTAGCTTGGGCTAAGATAAGTTGTTTCTCTTTTACAACCCTTTCATAGTCGTTTAAACATCTTGCAAAGTAGTCTGATGCCTTGATATTCCCCTTCTTATAAGTTGCGATGAGCTTATCCTTAGTGGCATTTTCTTTGGCACAAAGATCCTTTTCTTCTTGACAATACTTGTCACTAATTATAATATAATCCTCGGCGATATCCAGTTTTTCGTAAATAGCACCGACTTGTTTTTCAAGCGTAAAATATTCTTGTTCAAGCACCTTAATCATTGGCTTTTCTAGTAAAGCTTCGAATTTATAGTAATTATTTTGGTCCCGCAAATATTGCATCTTTTTCCAATAATAACCGAGGAATGAAGCATCTTACGAATACAAAGAGAACATTCATCGCCTTGGGGTATCGCAAATGAGTTGGACGAACAACTAGCCTCAAGAGAAACCAAAATTGGAGAATGAATATTTTGGATGTTGTCTTCAGGATCTTGAACGACTAGATTATTTAGTGGAAGCTGGAAAGAGTCAAATTCAATGACTATTTATTCTGGTGAAGATTTCACATGTTCAATAACTTTATTTTCCGGGGAACCAACCATCTCGGGGATTTTGTGGATCTTATTAAGGATGCCTTTTAACTTTCGTTGGCATTTTTTATTAGGGGAAGCTTGAGAGAGAAGCTTCTTATGAGCATACGTGGGGAGCTTCTTAGACCCTTCATGTTTTTCAGTTTTGGCTTTTTCAACCATGGTATCATCTTCATGAGTTTTTGTGCCATAAACTTCCTCTTTTCCAATAACTCGCAATATTCTTCGTCCATATGACTCTTGGCTATGAATCATATTAGAAGAAATATTATGATATTTTTTAGCTTCCAACCGATCTAAAACTTCTTGTTGAGTGGGAGGAACCATGAGCTCCTCCATAGATAACCGCTCTGATGGATTGGATCTTCATAGGTGACTTTTGGCAAGTTTGGTAGATGTGAAGCAAATACGGAATTTGTTGGACCAAGCACCTTTGGCCCACGAACTTAACTCGGCGAAGATGGTTGTTTCTTTAGGCATGAAATCAGCGTAGGGTTTGAATGTTCCAGTCATGGCTATTCATATTTTTTAAAAATATATAAGAATAGACAAAACAAAAATTCGAAGGAAAGTAAAATAAAAACTTACCTCTATTTTTCCATTTATGGGATAGTTTGTGGGTATTTTTAGTAGTCGTCTCATATCATATTTCCCAAAGAGTTAAGATAAAAAAAAAATCGTTGCTTCCACTTGTTGTCTGCTTCAAAGAAATCCTTTATTATTTTCTGGTTTCGACCAAAGTTCAAGGAGTAGAAGGGAAATAATAGATTTTTAGCCAAACTAGAGAGGCCGATCAACTCTTACAGAGAAAAGCTCTTCCCCAAAATTCTGGAAGCCATGATGCAGAGCATGAGAGTGAACCACATGTTGGGTCCAGCTTGGATGGGGAAAAGGTCAATTATAGCAATATACTTGACGAAAAAGGGTCTAAAGGGTATCGTAGTCCCCAATTCATCAGCTCGATATACACGATCGATTGATTATTCCTGATTTTATAATGGTGTATCCCCAACAGTTGGAAAGCGAATAGAAATAGTGGAATAAAAAACCCATAGGGTTCTCAGCTTTGCTTCTTTAAATGTTTCGTAATACTTGTATTGAAGTTTGTGAAAGGCTAAAATATGCTTGTTTTCGACTACTCGAAGATTTTCCCCAACTAGAGCATCGATTTCCAGGGAGAAGTAGAATATCTTCCTTTGGTTTCACCTTCTTCTTTGGAGAAGAATCACCTTGTTCAATTTGAAGAGTAGAGACAGCTGGTTCTTTATCGTCATTGGTAGGAAGTAAAGTAGCAATTGATTCTTTCTCTTCGATAACTTGGGGGGGAGTGCTAGCTGGGTTTTCTTCGACAACAACTGGTACTAAGAATTTCTCGGCGGTAATCAGTTCTTATTCATTTTCTTCTCCAAAAGCTAAGGCCAAAGCATCCTTAGATTCTACAATAGGAGGATCAACAAGGGAGACATTTGATTCAGTCTTTTGAATCGGTTCGAGGGGCCATTTTGTCATCAAATCTATATCAGTTTTTGTCAATTTACGAGGAGGGATTTCTGGTGTTGGTCAAGGAGTCCCGTGAGGTGTGGCAGATGGAGTGACAGGAATCTCCGAAGAAGAATATTTGGAACATTTAGTTTCTTTATATTGCATACTCTCTCTATCATGACATTTCATTTTCGATGAGAATCCCTTTGTATGCTTGTCTTTTCCCATTTTGTTGAAGTAAACCTTGTCAACTACTAGGCAAGCGTGACTGGAGGGCTGAGAAGAGATATTCGAAAGGGTAATTACAGTAGAATTTTTAGTTGGACGCTAAGCCCGTAGTAAGTGATAATGGGTGGTTGGGGCTCAGGGTTGACGTATAAGCTAGCGGCTCATCTTTCGTCTGCTTTTTGGTTAATCGTTAACCAATCTAAGATTTTGAAGTTTTTTTAGCATAAACCGCCTTTCTCTGTCTAGAATTGTTTTTTCAAAAGTTTATCTCTCTAAAACGATTTTGTATAAGATCAACAAAGAACTAGAGAATTTATAGGAAATGTTTGTGCTTTAGCAGGTGTCGAAACCCATGTTTGTGAAGGGTTGTTTTTTTAAGGGCAAACTGTCCAAAGTAGGTGCAATAAGTGCCTAGGGAAGGATCACGCCGCTTCTATGCTGATTTGTGTCTAAAAAAAGCCACACGAATAACAGTCCAATCGAAACCTGACAAAATAGAAATTATTTCATCGGTAGTGTCAGAAATTCATGACATCACTAATAAAGAAAGGTTTGATAGAAACGATTGATATGGACACTCAGAAGGTCGAGTAAAGTCTGAAGGTATCTTTTTGTCTGACTCAATAAGGAGTAAAACTTTGAGGAAAAATTTAATGAATGTTTCTTTTCTCAAGGGATAAATTGAGAGGAAAAATCCATGGAAGAAGTTTTTATCCAAGAAGACCGTTTGACGAAATTCGAAGAGATGTTCTCTCATGCTCTAAAAGGTGGTAAAAAAATGTCCGATTAAATTTTTTTGTCTGACAGATTAACAGTTAAAGTGTCAAGTACTCTGACGAGGATAAGCTTCGTCATACAACAGTCTTTGTTCGAACAATTTCAGAAGGATTAGGGGCTACTGATGAGGGAAGAATCAAGCTACAAGAAGACTTGGGTAAATTAGGAGTGTAGTTTGACATAAAGAAAAGGCTTTTATGATCATTTGACATCCATGTAGTATTAGGGGACTAATTTATAACGAATAATAAACTTGAGGAAGAGAACCACAATTAGCAATTTGTTTACATATGTGGGACCCCTACAAATGTACTATAAAAGCACGCCAAAGGTGATTGATGAATGATTACTTGTGACTTTCTCTCTCTAAAATGTAGAGTTTCTATCTCTAAAACACTCATATAATAATTGATATAACGAATTTGGCCTTCCAAACATTATTTTACTCACAAACCTCCTCCATAGATTTCTGGAACTATAACTTACAAGATCTAAGAGTCTATTTATTAAGATTTTAGGCAAGGATAGCGTAATCTATATAGACCTATCAAAATTTTACACGTGTAAGTTATGGATAGTGTAATCCCCTTAACCAATCTGTATGAGACATATATAGGATAAGACTAACGCGCATCACGAGATATATCAGAATGAATCCACATGATGAGCTCCAATTAAAACATTTTCCTAAATTTCACTTGATAATTATATTAAAATATAGTATTATATTACATATAGATCATAGAATTTAATAAAATGAATTTCAATAAACTTCAAAAAACTACTAAATCCGTACATTTCATTCAAGTTTTACCCGTGGAAAATGGTACGTAAATTACAATAAGAAATAGTTGAATGAAAATAGTTTACATATATTAAACAAAGTTGATAGATCAGTTATTTCTAAACTGCATTTTTTGAATTTCAACATATCTCTTGCAACCTGGAATAATCGGTAATTCCCAAGCCCAAGTTGTATCATCTGTTTTCCCCAATTCTGTATAAGACTGATGTGTCTTGTTACATGGACCATCATTTATAATGGTAAATTGTATAAGTAAAAAAACTACAATATAAATATCTAAAAAATGTTGTAACGAAAACCAAATGTTTTAGTATATATTAAATATTTATATTGACAAAGTGGTTGTCATTAACCCAAACCAATCCAATTTCTTTCCTCTCTGACATCGGATGGGGTGCTCATCGTAAAAGTAAATAAGTCTAACTAACATTACTTCTCCCCGATTGCGCTACAAAGTGTATGATGCAGTTAAACTTCGATGCAATCTTTGATTCACATTTCAAGCATTATCATCTTATACTTAAAAGTACCGATATCATTTTGGACTTCACAGGTTCTGTAATATTAGATAACTCTTCCATATTAACATATATCCTTATATGATTGGTCGGATAATCCATAAGCTTGTGGTAGAGGATATTTCTAATGGACTTCGATCAATTTTGTTGCCTATACATACCAAAACACTATCGATTGGTATCTGTTATGCTTGTATGCTTTAATGTCGCTGATGGCAGTTATGAAAAGTTTATAAGAGATAATGAATCGTTTAAGTAACCATCCATATGAGAATCCCATTGTATTTTAAAAAGTTATTATACCTCTTGAGCTACAACTAACCATTCCTTTCGATAGTGAATGCATCGTACGAGTTCCTAATGAAAATTCAACTTTCAACGGTTTGTCAGGAGGAATTATATAACCACTTGATCATGTATTAACTCTGCTCATTTCCATAGTTTTATTGGAGCAGTTATGTTCTCTTGCATAATGGCCGATCGATTATTGAAACTTTAGGTCTTCGTACACCTTAGGCAAAATTTTATGTAGGGCTAAAACTCGACCATTCTCAAACGAGCCTCTACTTACTCCATGTTGCAAACCGAGAAAAGTATGAACCTTCAACCAAAACTACTTGAAGTTATCTTTATTCATATCAATGGTCCAATTAAAGGTGGAATGAGCGCTCTCAATGCAGTTGGTGGTTTGGTTACCAAAATGCAAGAACTTGTTAGTTTTTCACGTGATAAACTTATCACTTAAAATATCTAACCAACTTTGTTTTGTATTTAATTACGTTCAGATAATATTTTAAAGTCCCGGAGAACTTTGGGCCAATAATTATCAAACGATAGTTTTGTGTCCTTCTAAATCATGTTATTCCATAACTTCATAAATACACCGGAGACTTTTTTATCGTTGATGATTTTTTATTTATTTTAACTAGGTAGTTCATGTTAATATGATATCGACATAACAAGTGGGTTGCTTTTGGAAACACTTCATCGACCATCGTAGCCAAAGCTAAAGCTCTATCGGTCAAAATAATGGACGATGTTTCGATGGTGTGAGTTACCATTAAATATTACAAGCATTCTAATACACATTGTAGTTGTTAAGTTTCTCCCTGGTTATAAAAAAAGATGCGATGTAAAAAGTCTTACCGGTACAAGTGGCTCCAACGACCTCATACAAAAGTATCCCATACTTGGTTTTCTCGTAGGTGTTATCCATTATTAGTAGATTCGGAAACATTTGTAGTAATTTTAACTAGCCTGGTGTGCGAAGAAAAGTTCACTTATTATACCACTCTCGTCCGAAGCCGATCTTTTCCATTCGAAGTAGTCTAACCGTTTAAGTTCACCTAACAAGTATCGCATTTGAAAACGATTTCCTTTCTTGACCTTGTGTTATTTTAGTTGAGCATTATATACAATGCGCAAGCAAGACAAATTGTTAGGGTTCATATTTTTCACTGCGTCCAAAATAACCCAAGGAGTCGATCCCATTTTGGTAGAACTAATTAAAAATTCCAACTATTTCTTTGATAATCGTGCCAAATAAGATTGATCTTTAATGTATTTTGTGTTCTCGTACTTATGCCTGCACACAATATTTAATGACCATTTGTCATAAATTACCATTTCTCCTTTAAGCTTTAAAGAGAATTTGCATTTCTTGACCTCCTAGAATCACAAATTAATTTCCCCTAAAAAATTCTTCGCAAAGTGCCGAGAAGAAGAAGACTATTACTGATATTGTTCCAGGCCTTCTAACGGTGGATAAGATGGAAGATTGAGAATTTTTTAACTACTATTTTGATTCTCTGACTCCTCAATATAGATATTTGGCCTATGAGCCGGGTTAACAGCTTCATCATGATCGGGAAGGTGAAAAATCCTTTTATACGAATCTTTTATACTGAGGTACATAACGATATGTATCACACAACTTACATCTAACGGTTAGCGAGTGACGCTAAGCATACTAGTTAGCTCTAAGGTTTTAAATGTTAAAATTTGCTTAGCCAATATTTTAGCTAGTATCGATATTTAGAAGATGTTCAAGACCCTCCACTATTACATATCTATATATATTGGGAACAAGATCGTTAACTTTCCTGAATCTAACAAAAACTAGAAGTATTCATATGTGTTTGTTTCTTGTAACTGGGAGTATCCCGTTGGGGCGAACAATTTTTTATTTGAACAGAGATAGATGGGTACATCTAAGCTTAGAGCTCGTTTTGGTTTTACTATTTGTTGATATCTTATTGATAATGACTTTTCAATACTGTGATTTTTTTTGGTTAAAGGTACAAATTATGGAAGGTACCAATAATTATGGAGAAAGGTTTACATAGAACCAGACGTAAACCCTTTGGAGAAACTGTCAGCTGTTGCATTCTCTGCTTGGTATCTTGAATACCCATGCCTATTCAATCCCGTTAATTTTTGTTGTCAGGTTGTATTTTGTGCTCGAATCACTATGTCAAAGGATGGATATGTGACTATTACTTCTATAAGACAATTAACTACTACTAATCAAGTGAGGTCGATATTTCTTGAAAGAGTGTATACGAAGAGTATAGGAAAACTTCGGCTGATGTTGGGTTGGAGCTTCATGTGAGGAGGTTTGGTAAAGATTTTGAAGAAGTGCCCATAGTTGAGGGTGCTAAGAAGAGGTCCTGTCGGGATATGGGTCTGTTTTAGCCTAATTTGAAATAGAAGAAAATGATGGTTTATACGATTGAAAATACATGCTCGTCTAAGACTACAAGTATTTTAATGTGTCTGACCAAAGTGGTTCAAGTGAATGTGTGGTGGTGTCTCTTTCGAGGATATAGGATGATGAAATAATACAAAGAATCCTTTCTCCCAATGGGTTTATTAGGAAGATAAAGGTATTAAAGAAAAATAGAGTTTGGGGGACAACATGAGAGCGTCGATAACTAGAAAGAAATTTCTCTGGATAAAATATCGAATGTGGTAAGTTAGAACCCTTTAGTCGTGCATAAAGACCAACCATTAACAATAGGTTGCATCGGTGATGGATCAAATTTCCATGTTGTTCTTGGAGATCGAGATCTTCCTCCCACCCTCAATGATCAAAGTCGTGATGTTAATGAGGACCTCCAAAGTAGGGAATTTAATGTCAAACACTTGGCTCCTAATTCTATCGGTGCTATGAGTGATGGTGGTAATAAATGATATGTTTCCAGAGGGGTGAGTATTATAAGCAACATGGGGTGAACGCCCTATCTTAGTTAGCATGCTGAAGCCCTCTGTCCTTATCTACCGCCAATTAAAAAAATGTCTATAGCTGACGTTTTTAACAACAAATCCATGTCATACATTCTTCAGCGTCAATTGGAGTTGGTTGTAGAGGTAAGCTTACTTATACATGTTTTATTTATTGATAATTTTGAAGTATCACAGTCATATTCATGTTTTTATCTTTATGTGATTGTGTTTTGTAGATTCATCACAATTTGATGGTGCTAGCCTATCGCAAGATGGCCCATGTTGACATCAAAACTATGGAAGAGTTCAAACCAGAACCCTTAATATTTGGGTTCGGTAAATCCCTCAATGCTAAATTATTGTGATATAAGTGGGCCTACACTGCTTCCAAGTTACAATGTGACAAGATTATGAAAGAGAATTCAAAAATAGATGAAGTCATAGCTTCTCTTACTTCAGAGAGGGATGGTTTGAAGGCACAATATGCAAAGCTAACGAAGAAAAATGATATTCTGATAAAACGTTGTACTGATCTAATTGAGCAAAATTTTAGGCTATTAATTAAGTTGGCGAATTAACTATCAAGTCTTGTAACCTTTGTTTGGAATTTTTTACTATTATAGTTAAGCTCGCCTGATTAACATCAGAGATAAATGAGGCCAAAAAGGAATGGTCAACTGTGCTGCTAAATCTTACATTGATGGAGAAAAGGATACAATAGGGGTTGCTCAACATTATCTGGAGAAGGTTTGAAAAGATGCCATCATAGATGTATGAAAGATGAACCCTGATTTGGACTTGAGAAAGTTGAAAGAACTAGTACTGAAAAATGAATGACCATTGGAGACAAATAACGAGGAGGACAATGAGGTTATTAAAAGATTTCAACATTTACGAGGGGGTGTACGACGTTACTAAAGAGTCTCAGATAAATATATTGTTTTGGTCGACGCTGAGGGACCCCAAGACAACATTTCAAAGGAGAACGAATCGAGGAAGGATGGTGGTGAGGATACTAGTGCGGATGATGGTTTCTTGGAGTAATTATATCTTTTTTTATTTAGAGGATATATTTTAAAAACTGAGGTTTCAACTTGGATTTAAATCTTCTTCTCATCAAACTTCTTTAGTGCTTTGATCAGATCCTTGCTTGGAGTCTTCTTTCCTCGATTAGGTCGATAGATGAGTGTTGTTCTTGCTTATTTAGGTCCTCTAAGTAGTTCTATATGCGATGAATCAAATTATGATTCCATTCCATATACTAAAGAGAATGGTGTATCTTCGTTGGCTGTCGGGGGTGTAGTTTGCAATGCACATACCTTAGCGAGTTTGTCTAGTCATTTTCCTTTTATAGTTTTCTAGATTTTTCTTCATTCCTGTCAGGATTGTTCGGTTGGTGACATCGATATGTATGTTGGCCTACGGGTAATATGGTGTTGAAAAATGTTGGCTTATTTCATGATGCTAATAAAATATTATTATGATTGCGTTTTGAAATTGTGGCCCATTGTCGGTCATGATGATCCGTGGGATTCCAAATCTGGAAAGGATCTGATTCTGAATAAAATCACATATCTCATGGGCCCTTATTTTGGGTAAATCCTTAACTTCGACCCACTTCGTAAAATATTCCACCACCACTATTGAATATTGTCGTTTACCTGTGGCCATAGGAAGAGGTCCAACTAAGTCCATCCCTCATTTGTCGAATGGGCATTGTGCGGACACGATGCTCATTGATTTGCTCGATATGTGTCATTTTTTAGTGAATTGTTGGCAGGGGCGATAACTCTGTACATGAGCTTGGGTGTCGCCCACCAACTTGGGCCAATACAATCCTGCTAGTAGAAAACGTTTAAATAAGCTTTTGTATCCATAGTGTGCACTGACCTCTCCTTCATGCATATCAGTTAGCATTAGTTATTATTTTTCTTTATCGATGCAGCATAACAGGCCGAGTAGCACTTTTTATATACATCATATAATCTAAAAGTTTATATTTAGTCGCACGAACCTATAGAGATTTTGTCTCCGCTTTATCGGTGGGGAGGGTTTGGTTTTTGGGATATGTAATGTATTTGACCCTCCAGTCGGTGTTTGTTGTTATTACATGTACATATAGTGCCTCTGCACTCACTGCCACCTTCAGACGGTCTTGAATAATTACCACAGGGTTGTCAAATTGGGTAGCCATCTTGGCGAGTAAATATGCGATAGAGTTATCAGACCGAAATGTCTGCTCGAACTTAAAATGAGGGAACTTTCGTTCTCATTCTCTTAAGGACTCAAAGTACCCCCTGTGTGCTTTCTTGTTTCGATTCGAAATAGCCCATGGCTTGACTAATGACTAATTATGAGTTTAATCATACAATTGTTTGTTTTACTCCATAGATGTGGGCTAATATTAGACCCCCTGGCTTGACTAATGACTAACTATGAGTCCGATCATATAATTATTATTTTTACTCCATAGATGTGGGTTAATTTTAGACCCCCTAGTACATATTCATATTATGTTGCGTTGTTCATTACTCTAAATTTAAACATAATTGCTTGTCGTACTTCCTATTCGAAGGCTGCTTTCAAAATAATTCATGCACCTCCCCCTCCAATAGTGTATTTCCTCTTCTGTTTGATTTATATTTTTGCCTGGTCCTCTGCATCCTATATGGGGTTCGGCTAGTATCATGTTCAAAAGAATATATAACAGAATAAGAGGTGTTCCAGAGTTAATCTATTCATAAATAATTTTAACTAGATTTACGGGAGCAGATGCACAAGTATTAAGAGAATACAACATGGATATAACTTTCGATAGGCAAGAATTCGGAAAAAAGGTATGATATTTGTTTATAATTGTAAATTCTCATTCTTCCTACAATGTAATCTTTGGAAGATTGTGGATGGGCTAAATGCATGTTCTGGTTTCTACATTCTATCAATGTTTTAAGTACCATGTCAATAGGAAAGTATGAGTAATCAGAGGAAGCCACAAAATACCCACGGAATGTTATGCATATTCTTTAGTACTCGTCGCTGCATACATAAAGGTAATATTTCCAAGTCAATTAGGAAATGATATTATGAAGAAAAATGTGTTAGAATTGGTAACTTATTAGCTCAAGTAGAATATTATATTCTGGTAGAGTAAAAAAGCAAGGCTTGAAGAATATATTATCACTTCATCATCATGCATAAGAACAGCACAAGAAACAATAAACCACATCATAGTACAAGTTAACTATAAGTCGCACGTGGAATCCACCAAGAATAACAACCACGGGGGATCATCTCAATCAAAGCATAACAACCAAAGCTCTTGGAGAAGATATAAAGGAAATTACGATAGAAACTGAAGACCTGAGCGCCCGACCATACGCCCTTATACAGAACTGGCCGGGGATCTATGGATAATCACAAATATATACTCATATATTGATGACCAAACAAATTACAAGGGTCATGAGATATTAGAGATAAGGGTAAGTATTATAAATTTCATGGTGATATCGATCATTATATAATGAATTATTGAGGTCTACAAGATCAAGTCCAAAACATGGTAGATTAAGGAAAAATATTGTAATTTGTTAGAATAAAAATGATGATGAATCAAGAGTAGCTCATATAATGGAGGACAGTCATTAAGGAACGAGTGACTAAATCAAAAAAGAGCGGAAAAATGTATTGAAGTCGTCATAAATTTGAGAAAAAATTATATTAGAGATCTAGATATCCAATAGTACGACCAAACTTACAATATTTGTATAAGAACCCATGCCCTTTATTGATATTTTATGATAACGCAAGGGTAGTGGTAGGACCTCAAGGTTATGCATTGTTAATCAACTTAGAATTTTCTGGAATGAAGGTCAATCGAGTAATACTTTACACATGAATTTCGGCTAATATTTTATCTAAAAGTGGATATGATATAATGAGAGGTGTTCTAGATTTAATTCATTCATAAATATTTTTAATAGGATTTACAGAAGTATATGAACAAGTATTATGAGAACTCAACATGAATATGCCTCTTGGTATGTAAGAATTCGGGGAAAAAAGTCTCATGTTTGTTTATGATTGTAGATGCTCATACATCCTACAATGTAATTGTTGGAAGATCTTGGTTAGGCAAAATGCACGTTGTGGTTTTTACAGTCCATCAATGTCGTAAGTACCATGTCAATAGGAAAGTATGAGTAATCATAGGAAACTAGAAAACATTAAGGGAGTGTCACACATCTTTCATAGCGTGAAAAAAAGCAAGAGCAATAGTAACTAGAGGGGGATTCGATCATGGATGACCCTAAAAAAGCCCCACTCCATTTAATAATGCTTGGATGACAAATAGAAGTTGTAAGAATGGGAGGAGAAAATACATTATGACTCGGCAAAGATATTCGAACAAAATTGAGGTACAAATTACTTGATCTATTCCAGAATTATCTCTATTTATTTGTTTTGAATGTTCAAGATTTTACCGGATTCCAACCGAAGTATATATCATAAATTTTCAACCAACAGATATTGTCTCTAGGAAAAACTTTTGATTACACTACCTAACAAATTATTATCCATTTATTAGCTACAGGCGTTATGGTAATTAAAGGAGAAGTGGAAGAGTAAGATTGGAGAACTAAAATTGTCAAATATTTGGGCCAAATGATATTGTCCGAGAACAAAACTAAAGCAAGGAAAGTCAAATTGAAGTTTGCAAAATTCGTAAGAATTTAAAAACATTGTATAAAAAGCTTCAACAAACCTTTTCTCAGATGATTCGGTCCATATGAACAAATTTTCATAGTTTAAAAACTTTATGATGAAGAATGAAGTGCGTATTTTACATACAAAGCCATGCAGAAAATAATTCTTCTTCAATGATACTATTTGCCTAAAATAATAGAAGATGCAAAAAGAAGGTTAAGCATTGTAACCCATGTCAAAGGTTGTCAAACTCTATCCAGGTACCAACTGTACGACTAGAAACAATATCTGAAGCAATTTCATTCGACAGTTGAGGAATATATATTGCGTGTCCATTTCCCAAATCTCTAGAGAAAGAAAGTTTCATATAGTGGAAATATATTACTTACCCTTATGGATAGAATCTCAAATAGTAACAAACATCTTAGCATGATAAGTAGTTAACTTTCTATAAACAAATACATTTTTTCCCTATGGGATACCAAGAGTTATCACTACGGAATTTTAAAATAGGACACAATTTTAAAATGATAAAGTACCATAGTTTTGTGGAAAAAGATGTATAAAACAAATTTCTCTCAATTTCATCTTTTTGAACATCATTATGGTAACTTTTACCATATTCTTATCCAAAAAAGAAGAACATAAACATTATCAATATATCAAAAATTAGGCTTTATTATCTAGAATAGACACCCACTCTAACTTTAAGAGCAATATTATCTTCATCAGAAGAATTATCGTCATGGGCTAGAATTTTCTCTTTTAAGATCTTTCAAAGCATCAATAACATAAAAACCTCCTTTCATAAATCTAATAAGAGGAAGCTCATGAGAATCACTTTGAGAACAGGTTTGAGACCTATCTTTTTTACTAGAAAAATTCACATCTCATCTAAAAAAAATTCAGGATGCCTCTCATGAAATTGAATCACTCAATCATACTCAGTCTTGCATACAATATCATAATCATTAGATATCATATATGCTTACAACTTTGTTCTAGTCTCATTCCAAGAGGAATTTTGCTTTCTAACATCACCTATAAATTAATATTCTCATCAAAATAAGGCGTTAGTCTTATCGTAATATATCGACTCACACACAAAGGCTCAGTCATTGATCTGTAATGACGTTGTTAAGTCTCAGCTGGTTTTTAGCAAGAATTTCCTCGACCTAACAAACTACCGAACCAATTATGGTATGACTCGTTAAATTCTTAAGGTATGCTATCCTCACACTCGTCTTATAAGAACCTTCATCGACCGAAACCTCTATTGGGAAAAAAACTATATTTTTCAGAAAAAAATAAACTACATTCATGAATATCATTATATATATATTGGTAGCCGGTTATCTCAAAGGCGTGGTTCACAACCGAATTCAAATTTTTAAAAAGTTAGAAATTTTCATTGGAAAATAGTTTTGTTGTGCTTAGTAAGATAGTATCCCCGTACTTTAGTTTGAAAAAAAATACTAAAGTAATTTCTTATATTTTTCATAGCTGAGCTCAACGACTGAACCATATAATGGACAAAAGTATAATTATCCATACTAAACTTATAACTTATAAAATCGTTCGAAGCCCAAAATGCTACTGACTAATCATGGAAACCTTAAGCTGGTCGAAGTTTTGATGTTTGAGGTAACATAAAGAAGTAAAATAAACTTATAACTTATAAAATCGTTCGAAGCCCAAAATGTTACTGACTAATCATGGAAACCTTACGCTGGCCGAAGTTTTGATGTTTGAGGTAACATAAAGAAGTAGCTATTTAGTTAATGATGAAACTTAAGCGTATGATTACGCGTTACAGAATTGAAGATTACTTCAATACGTGTTACTCGTGTAAGCAACCATCATTACCCTGAGAGTGAATGATATTGTCGCTTCATCTTTTGTGATCATGAACCCTGCGGTGCATTTTATTCATGCATCCATGATAGATTTAAGGCATCCGTTTGTTAATTCAATCAACGATTGAGATGGATTTACATTTTGTTTAAATAAAGTTTTCACCATTCATTTGACATAGCCTAAACTTTTTATTCCTCTCTGCCTAGGATTTTCAATATCTTTTTTTTTCTTTTTTTTCTTGAACCTTCCAATTTTAAACTTATCCACTTCCTCGGAAATATAAAATGGCCAGAACTATGAGAGCACAACTTCGTAACTCCGACAACAAACATTCTGATAGTTAGAATCAAGATCTCAAC
Source organism: Limnanthes douglasii subsp. nivea (assembly GCA_036936605.1). Classification (NCBI taxonomy): domain Eukaryota; kingdom Viridiplantae; phylum Streptophyta; class Magnoliopsida; order Brassicales; family Limnanthaceae; genus Limnanthes; species Limnanthes douglasii. The sequence continues at coordinate 115,093,037 of JAUPFV010000001.1, forward strand.
GATATCTTTGGAGAGGTTTCTTCAAGTCCCCACCAGAAGGATGAAGAATCCCAAGTGTATAAGGTGGAAATTCGCAAGACCACCATCATTATTGCCCAACCCTTGAGGGTTTTGTCGTTGTTCCAGAACTTCAAGACTAATGACTCAAATACCTTTGCTCTTGTATAGTTAGGCCCAGTTAGTGTTGCTAGAAACTTGGATGGTGTAGTCTAGTGGTTAGTACTATTGTAGGTACCCCGTCTGCTACCTAAACCACGGGAGCTTCAGGGTTTGGGAAATCCAACATGCCTTTTGTATTGCCAATCTAGATAATTACGGTCCCGACTCCCAACCATATTGGACCGTATGAAAAAGAAATGCAGACATTATGTACCAGAGGATCTGCAAATACTCCAAGCAAAATGAGTTATTCTGGCCAATGTGCATGTACGGTTTCCGAAGGCTGGGAAATCTCATACTGACACCACGACCGATAAGATGGTCTTCTTCACCATTATCGTTGACATTAGAGTATAATTCCCATTGTATGCCCGCCTTTTAGACTTCTTTGGCTCACTGCAATGTGTCATAGGCAACTACTGTCAAATAGATGGAAGCTCATAACATCAATAGTAGCCTGCAAGACGATGAGAGAAGAGTTTAACACTAAGGAATTCCTCGTGGTAACAAGTAGCAGCATGACAATTATCGTTACATACTCTTAAATAACAATGCACACCAAACAAAAAGTCATCACGGACCTCCTAACTCTAGTAAGATGTGGAATAAAGCTTTCATCTTTAACAATGCAAATTGGGAAATGGGTTTCGAGTCCCAACCAGTGGTATCTCGGTGTTGTTCGTACAAAAGTAAGTACTCTCACTTCTACTTTTATATTTCAGTTGGTTGTGTTGTGGATTATATATTTACGTGGTATATTTGTTTTTATTTTGTAAAATTCCTTCAACAGTTTCAAGAGCACCCGTCATTTGTGAGGGACAATTACACCACCCTCGGTGATTTCTCTACTATTAGTTGGGGAAACCAGCTCCACCTTCTATTGACCATAAAAACTTTGTAAAGACCGTCTTCTAGACAAAAGCTCCAATAAAGCTAGCCGAGCTAGTTAGTGGGGTGCAAAAAAACACGAACCAAAGTTGTTGAGCCTAGAGTAAAAATAATTATTTGGGTCCTTTCCTCCAAAGCTTTGGTTGTGGTCACCATCACTAGCAGTAGAGGTAGTAAACCATCTATAACTCCACCTTATCCTCCAATTTATTAAATTTTTATTTTTATCCAAAAGGAATGCCAAAACTATTAAAAAAAAAAAAAAAAAAAAAAAAAAAAAAAAAAAAAAAAAAAAACACACATCCTCCTACCAGGAAGGAGGGAATAGAAAATAAAAGGAAGTCTGATATCCCCAACGAACCATGAGGATAAGATGGCTAGGTAGACTGCACATATCAATTGCATGGCATAAGTATGATGGAAGTTGTAGCCTAAAATGCGATAGAAGTTGAAAAGATTAACGGTCGCGAGGGATTTCTATCGGGGAGGTGAGGCTAAAGAATGCAATAAATGTTGGCATATTGGGTAACAAAGGCACCAAAGCTAGTGGTGCAAGTTGAATATATTGATGTTTCTTTGAGGTTAGTGGTTGTTGTTGGTAAAGGTATAACCGATCATGTCCCTACGTACCTAACAATCGAGTCTTCAATACCATCCAAAGTTATAGATTTAATAGCCATGGTATGCATATCTCCAAGGATCGGCTGCATAAATCAGTACATATTATAGATGGAAGACCTTTACCCATTGACCAAGTGGCATGAATTTGTTTCTCTATTTGGTCTTATTGGCTCCGATTAGAGCATTAACTTCCCAATTTTTTTTGCTCGATCTGATAGGAAGAAAAATGAAGCTCGACAATGTACATATTTTGTTGCTCGAACACAAAGGAGTTTGTAGCTGACTCAGTTTGCTAACAGGTTGAAGATCGTTGGCAGAAAATATTAAACAACACTTTTTTAAGAAAAACAAACAACTTTGATATAATTAAAAAGGTGAAAATGTTATAAAAATACTCTTACAATTCACACTAAAATAGTTTTCTTTTACTCAAAAGAACATTTTTGTCTCTCTTATCTCTTCTATTTTTCTTTCTAAGTTTACTTCTTGGTGTATTTTTGTTAGGGGTGTCAAACTGTTTGAACCGCGAACCATCGGAACCATTTAAATCAGAACCACGGGTTGCGGTCCTAATGGGCCAGTTTCGCAGTTAAACCGCTAGTTCAAACCACCAGACAAACCGTTTAGGAACCGTTTATCAAAATATTTTATAATGTTATGTAAAATTAATTTGTAAGTGTTAATTGAATCTGATTTCAATAATTGAGATATATACCATATAAACGAGTTAATTATGCTATTTCATGTATTTTAATTTAATTATGTTATCATTTTAATCGAAATTTTATAATCAAGCAATTACATTCTAAAAAACTAATTGTAATTTGATTTGGATATGTTTGATTATATTTATGTATTTAAGATATTTTATTTAATATTAGGTAGATATTAAATAAAATATATACATCTAATTGTATTTACAACTTTCAATATTTGTAAAAATATAAAAATAAAAATTTGATTGTCTTAAACAAGATATCGTAAACAATATAATTGTAAAATGATTTGTGTATTGTTTGTATTTAAGATGTTATATTTAATATTAGGTACATATTAAATAATATATACCTATTAGACATATAATTGTATTCTGATTTTAAATTATTAGGTGATTCTTTATATTCTTTCAAGCTTGAAGTGTTTATGGTTAGTGAATTATATAGTTTATTGTATTTTCGAACTATTCAATATTAGAAGTTTAAATTTAAAATTTTTAGAATTGTATAATTATATGCATAAACTTAAATTACTTGTAAATAACAAAATAAAAATTGAAAGTGAAAGTGATTTAAATAACATTTAATAAAAAAAAGCAAAACAAACACTTCTTCAAACATAGTAGTTAAAAAAATTTAATTAAATTTCTAAAAAAAAGTCAAAATTCAAAAGTCCGGGCGTCCGGAGATTACGTCCGGACCATCCGGAGATTTGTCCGGATGGTCCAGATTTTTTTTTCGTGTTTTTCATTTTTTTTGGGTCTCCAAACTCATAAATTCATATACTCCTCTCTATGTCTCTCTAAATCTCTCTACTTGTTCTAAATATTCTAGAAAACTCAAATTTCTTATTTTACATATTGTAGTCCTACTTTCGGAATTGTTTGATTATTATTTTTTCGCAAATTGTTTCTATTTGATAAAAACACTTAAATAACGCTGGGATAACATTATAATAGCTCAATTACGAGCTTCGTATAATTTATCAAGTTATTTAATTGTTATAGTAATTTAAATTAGTTCTTTTAATTCTAATTTTATTAGTTGTTGTTAGTTGTTATTGCTTGTTATTAGTTGGTATTAGTCTAAATTTAGTTTTTATTATTTGCGATATTAATTAGTTTCGATTAGTATGTTATTGCATATTTAAAAAAAAACGTTGTTTTAAGTTTTAAAATGCCTATAAATCATAGACTTACTAATACTCACCAATCCGCTAATTTTCACTTGTTATGAATGATGTTTGTGATAACCAAAACAAATTAATACTAACCAAAATGTAATAATAATTTTGTAACCATTATTAAAATTACAATAATAAAATTCAAAATTTAATATAAAAATTATAACAATATAACTTGTAATCTTTTACCACGATAAAATATAATTTTGGTTTAAAAAATAATAAATAACATTTGTAATATTTAAAACCAAATCACAATAATAATATTCAAAATGTAATATTAAAATTATAACAATATAACTTAAAAATAATAAATAACACTTGTAATATTTAAAACCAAATCACAATAATAAAATTCAAAATGTAATATTAAAATTATAACCATAGAATTTGTAATATTTTAACATGATAAGATATAGTTTTGGTTTGTAATATTAAAATCAACACTACTAATATTAGATCTAAAACATAATAATAATATTCAGAATGTGATAATATTTAAAATTTTGGACTATATAATAATTAAAACATTAAAATATTAAAAACCAAAACAAATTAATACTAACCAAAATGTAATAATAATTTTATAATAATATGAAATATCTCAATATTTTTTAAATATAACATTTTGGTTATAAAATAAATAAAACATTTATCATATTTACAAATAAACCGCGGTTTTTTACAAATAAACCGTGGTTTCGCAGTCCTCGCGGTTTCCAGTCCTAATGGTTTGCGGTCCTGCCGGTTTGCGGTCCTGCCGGTTTACTCCTTATGCGGTCCTGCCGGTTTGCGGTCCTGCCGGTTTGCAGTCCTAATGGGCCAGTTTCGCAGTTAAACCGCCAGTTCATAAACAGATTGCCAGCTTTGAACCGCGGTTCCTGAACCATTTGCCACCCCTAGTTTTTGTGATTGTCTAGATGGTGGAGAGCTCCACTATTTATAGAACCATAGTGGAAACAATGATCCACCATCCAAGAGTTTATGGATACTTAAACACTCAACCTCAAGACTACACTCAAGGTAAAAGAGTATTTTGCACTCAACCTAAGGATGGTCTTACATAACCTCCACTACAAAAATATTAATATTTAATTTGTTTCTAGAACATGGTTTCTTGATGGGCCTTATTGAGAGGATTGGACCTTTTAAATGGGTCAAGTTTATGATCAAACACTACCCCTTAAACTTGATCACGTGATCCATAGTAGTTTCATTAATCGTTTGAAGTCTTCGCTTTTCAGTGGCTTTGTAAAAATATCAGCAACTTGATCTTCTCTCTTCACATATTCAACTTGCACATCCTGTCTTGAAATACACTCCCTTATGTAGTGGTAGCGGATATCGATATGCTTCTTTCGATCATAGAATACTGGATTATTGGCTAAGGCGATGGCTGACTTATTGTCGACATACACTTTAGTTTGCTCATTTTGTGTTAGTTCTATCTCCTTTAATAGATTTCTAAGCCAAATTACATGACTATCATATGTAGTAGCAGGAACGTATTCCGCCTCACAAGTGGGCAACGGGACAATCGGTTGTTTTTTTAACATCCATGTGAAGGTAGTGTTTCACATAAAAAATAAAAATCCAATAGTACTCCTTCGATTGTTTATGTCTCCACCCCAATCATTATCGTTATACCCAACAAGCTTGTAATCATTAGAAATTGAATCGAGTAAGTCAAAGTCAATTGTACATTTCAGATAGCGAATGATTCTCTTTGTAGCCTTGAAATGAGTTGTTGTTGGAGATTTTATGTAACGACTAACCAATCCAATTGCATGAAGGAAATCTGGCCTCTTGCAGGTTAGATAGCGTAGAATTCCTACCAAACTCTTGAATAATGTCGGATCTATCATATCGCCTTCTTCATGTTTGGATATTTTGACTCCAAACTCCATGGGTGTGCTTATGAGGTTACAGTTCTCCATCTTAAACTTCTTAAGGATATCTTTTTATCTCTTAACTTCAATACTGAGGTAGTACGCGATGAGCCCCAAGTCTTTGATCTCGAATTCATTCGTCATCACTTCCTTGAATTTATTAAACATGTTTGGGATGCTTCCGGTGAAGATCAAATCATCCACGTAGAGGCACACAGTCAAAATATCTCCATCTTTAATCTTGGTATATAGAGCATGCTCGTAAAGAAATTGTTTGGAGTCATTCTCTTAGAAATACTTGTCGGTTATACTGTTTCATGCCTTTGGTGTTTCTTTTAGCTCGTAAAGAGCCTTCTTTAGCTTCAACATCTTATCTTCGTGACCTTTGACCTCATAGCCTAATTGTTGTTGAATGTAAACTTCTTCTTCAAGGATACTATTTAGAAACGTTGACTTTACATCTATTTGTTGTATCTTCCACTTGTTTTGAGCTGCCAAAGAAATTATTTAGTCTAATAGTTTATAATTGGGCAACGGGGGCGAATACCTCATCATAGTCAATTCTCGTATTTTGACTATAACCTTTTGCAACAAGACTCGCTTTGTATATTGCAGTCTCCCTCTAATCATTTCTCTTTGTTTTGTATAACCATCTGACACATATTATCTTGCACCCCTTGGGAAGTGAGGTGAGTTCCCATGTGTCATTCTTCTCGATGGATCTAATTTCTCCGTCCATCGCGTCTCTTCATTGTTTCTCTTGTGTAGCTTCTTGAAATGTTATTGGTTCACAATCAGCAAAGAGATAAAAGAGTGTAAGGTTATCCATTGGTTTGGTTACTTCATAAAGACCATTAAGGTTTTCTATACGTTCCACAGCTCTCACTTAAACTATCATTTGACATAGATGAAGGTGGTGAATCTCCATGTACAGTTGATGTAGGTAAAGCATGTAGGCTTGCAACATCTTCTGATTGTTCATTCGGTGTTTGATCATCTTCTTCAATTTTGGGGAAAAAATATGAACTCATTCGTATGAGACCCAAACTCTCATTCACCTTCTTCATAAACTATCACGTCTCGGTTTATCACAACCTTCTTATTGTTTGGGTTGTATAACTTGTAGCCTTTGGAACTTGAGTCGTAACCGATGAAGATAAAACTCTATTTTTTATCACCGAGTTTGGTTCGTTGGTCATTTGGTACATGGACATGAGCTACGGTTCCAAATACTCTGAGATGGGAAATTATGGGCTTTCTTCCACGCCATGCTTATTGTAGTGTCTTTCCCCAAACATTTCTTGTTGGAGATAGGTTGGATAAATAGACCGCACATGTCATTGCTTCCGCCCAAAAATCCTTAGGTAGTTTCTTGGTTTTGAGCATGATTCGCGCCATATCAAGGATTGTTCTATTCTTTCTTTTTACAATACCATTCTGTTGAGGAGATCTAGGAACTGTCAAGCGGCTACGAATTCCATGTGCTTCATAATAATCTTGGAATTCATTAGATGTGAACTCCCCTCATCGGTCAGATCTCATGGCTTTAATCTTATTTACACTTTCCTTTTCCACAACTTATTTGAACTTCTTAAATATTTCAAAGACTTTGAATTTCTGTTTCAAGAAATATACCCAAGTTTTTCTTGAAAAATCATCAATGAATAGAAGGAAGTAGTTACTCTTACATGGAGAGATCGGCTTGATCGAACCACACACATTGGTATGAATAAGCTCGCGAGGTTTCTTGGCTTTTGATTCTCACTCATTTGGAAAGTTTTTTCTGAATTTATTTCCAAGTAAACATCCTTCTCATATTGGTCAGGATGATTGATACATGGTAACCCTCTCACCATTTCTTTCTTGGACAATAAATCTAAGTGTTTAAAATTTAGATGCCCAAATCAAACATGTCATAGCCACGATAAATCTTTGTAACAAACCTTAAGATACTATGCAACATCATTTTGAATATTCAAAGGGAACATTCTATTCTTTGACATGTGAACTTTAGCAATTAAATCTCATTTGTCATCTCTCATAAAAAAACTATTATTTTTCATGTGAATATCATATCCCTTTTCTATGATTCATACCAAGCTCAAGATGTTGTTTTTCATGATAGGTACGTAATAGACATTTGAAATAATTTAATGACTACTATCTTTTGCACGAACAAGAATGTTACCTTTTCCCTTTTACCGATATTTTTCTATTATCTTCAAAAGATACATTTCTACTCACTCCTTCATTGAGCTCTACGAACATGCTTATTTTCCCACACATATGGTTTCTTGCGCCGGTGTCAAGATACCAAGTGTTATCTTGACCTTCATTAGTGTTTTTGTATGTTAGTAGTAACATATATTTTTCCTCTGTTTTCTCCTCCACATAGTTGGCCCTCTCCTCAACTCTATTGTTGGGGCCTCTACATTTTGAAACATAAATGTCTAATTTTTTTACATTTATAGCATTGGATTAGAGATTTTTCATACCTCGAGTTTGGATTTCTTCTTCCACTACCTCGTGTTGAGCTTTCTTGTTTCTCGTAGTTGTAGTTTGAAGTATTGTTGTTGTAATTTCAACCATGTCTACGACCATGATAACTACATCGTCTGCGGCTTATACCTCTGCCTCGGCTTTTCTATCATCCTTTACTTTAAGGATTTACTTGGTGATCTCTTGCTTCTTCTTGTGCTTTTATTCATAGGCTTGTAATTAGATTTGGAGTTCTTAAATCATAATTTTCTCCAAATATTTAGTTTCTTCAATCGTCACGACGATATGTTCAAATTTAGGATCCAATGAACGAAATATATTTTATATTACTCTAACATTTTCTAACTTCTCACCACTTGTTTTTAATTTATTAGAAACGGTTGCTAATCTTGATAAATATTCTGAAATAGATAAGGACGGTTTCATATGTAAGGATTCAAATTCACCTCTTAATGTTTGGAAACTTACATTTTTCCCCTTTTCGACTCATCTCTAATTTCTCCCACGTTTGTTTGGCAGAAGATGCCCTTGATTTGTTTTAATCCATCATCATATAATGCTTGATAGATGAGGACAAGAGCTTTTTTGTCTCTCTTTCTTAAATCATTCAAAGTTGTTTTCTCCTCTTGAGTAAGGCTTGCTTCATCTTCGGCTTCGTCAAACCCTTTTTCTATGGCATTCGCACAACATATGCTCCAAGGATAGCTTTCATCTTGATACTCCAATTGTCGTAGTTGTTGTTGAGTGTTGGAACTTGGAAGGATCATACACCATTTGCCATACTTTTCAATATGTTGAATATTTTAAAATAAAATTTCGGATAGAGCTTGTGGCTCTAATACCACTTTGTTGGAAAAAATTAAGAAAAACAAACAACTTTGATATAGATTAAAAATGAGGAAATGTTACAAAAACACTCTTACAACTCACACTAGAGAAGAAATATTTTGTTCTTTCACTCAAGAGAATATTTTTGTCACTATTTTCTCTCACTCTAATTTTCTCTCTAAGTTTACTTCTTGGTGTGTTTTTTTTATTGTCTAGATGGTTGAGAGCTCTACTATTTATAGAACCATAGTGGAGACAAGGATCCACCACCCAAGAGCTTATGGATACCTAAACACTCAACATCAAGACTCTACTCAAGGTAAAAATGTTTTTTACACTCAACATAAAAGAGTATCTTGCACTCAACCTAAGAATGGTCTTAAATACTACCTCCACTACAAAAATAATTAATATTTATTTGTTTCTAAAACATGGTTTCTTGATGGGCCTTTTTGAGAGGGGTGGACCTTTTAAATGGGTCAAGTTTATGATCTAACAAAGAGCTCATAGGACATGTATATGTTAGGTTTTTCCAACAATATATTGTGTCACCATAAAGCTATATAAAAAGGGGAATAAGTTTGTAAGCCATGTGCTTGAGTTGTTGGAGTGAAGATATTGTACAAAGGGTTTCACAAGTTGTAAGCTGAACTCTAAAGACAATTTGGTTCCTAGCTTCCACCTGGATTTCTAGACTTGGACCCAGAGTGGTTTTGGTCCTATGTTTCCCATAAGCGAGTACAATGAGGCATTCTACACAATCTTGAGCATGAAATTATCATTGCTGAAGAAAAATACATAAGAGAATATGAAGGTGAGATCAGGCTTGTTGATGATGTTCTTCCCTAGTTGGAGCCAAAGTAACTAATGATATTTTTCCTGCATTTGATGTCGGATTAATCTATATTTTTCTTACTTCCAGCCAAGTTGTATCTAACTTGAACCAACTTTTGTTTTTTATTCGGGATTGTTAAAAATCTACTAAGTGTTGGATTCAAGTTAGTTACTGAGAATTTGAACCAAGCCTTTGTAGTTTATGTTTTGTTGGTTTTCCTTAATTTTGAGCTTTAGGTCTCTAGGAGTACACTAAGACTAGAGATTATTTTTGTTTGAGTTATACCTTTAAATTATTAATAGGTAAAAAGGGTAATATGTTGCATGTTTCTTTGAATGAAGTATTTTTTTAAGTTCGATAATCTTGATGAATTAAGTATTGGATGTATCATCGACATACTAGAAAAGGAAATGAATTGGTAGTTGTTTCAGATGAAATCTTTTAGGGCATCGTTCATGGATAAGCGAACAAAGTATTATTTTAAATGTGTTGTACCTAGTGGAGTTATTAGCTTTGAAGTAAAAATTGATGCATGTGTTAGGGAGCCATGCAACATTTTATGAAATTATACTTAGTAAAAAACTCAAATGATTGGTTGCAATAGCCCTTGATCTCTATAAAATGTTTGAAATGACAGAGTTTGTTTTAGGTTTTAGGGAGACAAAAAAACATTGTATGAAATTATACTTGGATACATTTTCAAACAATAGATTGGTGGTGAGAGCTCGTAGTTTCTCTAAAGTGTTTAAAATTATACTTAAATAAAATGACTCAAACATTGAGTTGGTTGTAGAAGCTTGGGAATTCTTGTTATTTTTTATATTATATATAGAAAAAATTACTCAAACACTAATATGGTTCTAGTAGCTTGTGACTCTCTATAGTATTTGAAATTATACTTAGAATAAATCACTTATACACAAAATAAAATGGCAAACATATTTTTATGGATGTTGGATTTCTTATTAAAACCTTTATGTGTCACCGGAATGGAAAAAGTTCATCCCAAAATTATAACTATTTAATGTAAAGAGAGATGAAGTCGGAAAAAACTTTTTAAGATGTATACAAATTCAGATTCTCGATATTCAAATGGTGAGGATGAGATTGTCATTCTTCATTCAATAATATATATGTTCTAAATTTAACTCACTTTTTCTGTTTAAATATATGAAAATTATAATATATATTTCAGGCATTCTTGTGCAAAAAAAATAGCATAGCTATCAAATTGCCAAAACAAGTATATTTCAATAAATCACTAGAAAACACCATATATTTTTTCTTTATAAAAATGGGAGTCAGTTATAGTTTATAAGGAAAAATAATCTATAAAGATGTATCTTGATAGTGTTAATGATGATTCTTGGAAGATGATCCATTTGATTATAAATCATTCGGTTGCAAATACCCCATATATGATAAACTATGCAAGAAAATACCAAATATTTTGCTTTGTTCATCCAAGAAGTTCATTTATCTTCTTAAGCCATTTAATTAAACTTTTTAATGTATTCATTTCTCTTCTTATATTAATTAAGTCTCATATTTACTCCAAATTGTATTCTTAAACGAGAAGGCAAAAAATACATTTCAGGTTTTTTCGAGATAATCTCCAAATATGGGTTATGTTTACTCAATCTCAACATAGTGATTTTTATTTCATTAGGAACCTACATTTCATGTCAAGCCGTAACATAGATTATGTTTCGAGGTTCTAGGTTTGACCTTTCATGCTATTATTTAAGGTACCTCCTAGTTCGGACTGCTTGTCGAGTGTTTTGTTATTAGTGTGGATGAACACATGTGTGAGCTCTTGGTCACCTACTTTGAAGATTTGGAAGCATACTTAGAATTAATATTTACTTCTCATTAGAGTTTTGTAATGATTTGTGCGTAGGTGAGATTTCATATATTTCTATTTGATTAGGTAAATCACATACCTTCTGCCAAACGGGGAGTGCGGAGAGCTGCTGCTTGAGGGAATAACTATAGCCTCGGGGGTTCAAGCGCCAGACGGTTCGGGTAAAGTAAAGGATTCGGCAGGGATCGGATCAGGAAGGACGGGGTCGTGGGGAAGCGGTACGGGCGTAAAGAGCTTGGTGTCAGAACTCCAAATCCGTCCCGCGGCTCGATACTCTTCAGTGCGGTCACCAATACTAGCCCAATCTTCAAATCCGAACAATGGCTCTTTCTTCTTCTTAGTTTTTGGTTTTGGCTTCGGGTTCCTATTTCTCATAAAACTTGCTCTCTCTCTAGAATGGTCCGGACAATACTTTCTCTCTCTAGAATTCCTCTGAGAGTGATTCTTGCTTATGAGGTATTTATAGGCACCCTCCCTTAACCGTTTCACGTACGGGGGAGTCCAAACGACGGAAAGCAGCGGGAAGTCGAAGGGCCTCTTGGAAAACTGTGCAGACGAGCACGCTTCGAGTACTCGAATGACACGTGTAGCTCTTAATCAGACTAGTGTTGTAAGTCTGCACCAGCTAGCTCAGGTAGATACGTTAGGTGGGCCTAATCTACCCGGTTTATTTCCCAAAGCCTGATCACCGGTTTAGGCTCATGTGCAATCTGCCAAAAAGGGTCGGAAGCAGACCCATGATAAGTTGTTGCAGCATCGGGACGATTCGCGACCGTCCCAGTAACAAGAAGTATGGAGGGTCGGTCATCATTCAAGAGAAAACATTCAACCGAGGTAATCCGGTCAATCGGTACCGAGGTCTAAGAGACAGAGGCGTTTCAAACTGATTCTCTTACAAGTCTTCATTCCCAATGCTCTTGAAGACTGGGGGCTACTGATGAGGGAGTAATTCGTCGATCTTAATAGAAGATGAGTCAATTGTAAATAGAAGAAGATAAATATGCCTATTATTGTATTTATTGTTTATTAGAAGGCAATTTGTAAACAAAATATTTTGTAAATGACTAAAGGTGAAATAAAACAAGACCACCAAGGACATAAACGGGTCCACCCTTCCCCACTATAAAAGGGAGCCCATTATTCTTGGTAGGTGAGACAATTTATTATTATATTCTCTTTCTACTTTCTCTCCCTACATTTTGAGCTTTAGTCACATCAGGTCCAAGATCCAATATTCTTCTTTCTTGTCATTTATTCTCTCATCATTTATAGAGTTTTATTGTTGCAATTCATCATCCCGAGTTTGAACTACATTAATGTAAACTGTAAGTTTTAGAGATCTGCAAATGCGCTAAAATTATTTATCTTTATTTATAGGTTTAAATGCATTTTATAAGGAATACATGAAAAATTGTAAATCAAAAATAAAAAACAGACTCAACTAACTAAATTAACTCCAGTAATGATAATAAAATAACGAACATACTCAACTAACTCAACAATCCCTCCCTTGAACTGAACTTCATCAAGGGTTTTAGTGCACAGCATTCATCCCAAACGATTCTCTAATGCTTTGAAATGATGTCATCTTCAAAGGCTTTATTATTATGGCAGCCAGTTGCTCATTAGTAGTGCTATAATAGACCAATTTAACAACACCTTCCTTTATTAATTCTCTCAAAAAATGGTATCAAACCCTTATGTGCTTTGACTTCTCGTGCATGATTGTATTTTTTGACAACTTGATAGTGGACGTGTTGTCGCAAAACAAAACTATCTTTCTATCTTGTTTATGGCCGATTTATTTCAATATACTCTTCATCCAAATGGCTTGACAAACACATGTAGTTGTTTCTACATATTCTGATTTTCTATATATTCTGCTTTACTGGTTGCTTCCTTGAGGACCATGCCACAACTCCTTCACTCATCAACAAAACATAGCCTGAAGTACTTTCACTATCATCCACATCTCCATCATAGTCATTGTCGGTGTAGCCTAAGACTTTAATCTTCCCTTCATGCAAATATCATCTTCAAAATTCCAGAGTTCTATTCAAGTACCTCGTTATTCTTTTGCAATATCGAAGTGAAACTCATTAGAATTTTCCATAAAACGGCTAATAAGACTTACTAAAAACATGAAGTCAGGTCATGTGGTTGTAAGATACATTAAGTTGCCACCATTTTCTTATATAATATTGAGTCGACCTTTATACCAGCTTCATCTCGGCCAACCATATCGGATTGAAAACAGAGTTGTGATTTAGCATCCCAAACTCTCAATCAACTCGGCATCATATTTTATTTACCATATAAATATGCCATTAGCCTTCTGCATCACCTCAATGCCAAGAAAATATTCATCTTCCCTAAATCAGTCTTGTCGAATTCATTCTTCATGAAGCGCTTGATCTCATTGAGAATTCCTCATCATTACTAGTGAACAACAGATTATCAACATAAATGCTCATAATTAGGATTTTAACTACATTTTGTTTGATGAATAATATTTGTTCACAAGATCTTCTTATAAATCATTGTTTGACAAAAATAATCCTCAATGCAACCGAACCAAGATTTAGGCGCTCGTTTTGGTCCATAAAGAGCCTTATGAAAATTATAAACCATGTCATTCTTCCATGTTACTTCATAACCCGGTTGATCTACAAATACATCTTCATTCAACTCACCCTACAGAAAAAGCATATTTGACATCGAGCTAATATATTCATCATCATCTTTGTGTTGTAACATCAATGATAATCCTTACTATGTTTATTTAAGCCACTGATGTGAATACCTCTTTGTAATCTACTCCGTACTCTTGAGCATACCGTTTTAGAACCAGCGAGATTTGAACTTTTCTACATCTCCCAGTTCATTTAATTTAGTCTTGGAAATCCAGTTAAACCCAATACTTTTGGCTTCAACGGAAAGTGCAGTCACCAACCACGTGTGGTTCGTTTTATGGATTGTATCTCAACATCCATCATTTGTTTCCATCTCTAATGTCATGCTGCTTCTTGAAAGCTGGTTGAATCTGATATGGCCATGAAAGATAGGTTTTCATTCTCTACTTTAGCCACGTTTACTTCTTTCTCAGTATCTGATAGCCCTTCTCTTGTGATATAATTTGCATAGCATATTAGTGGTTTTCTGACCATGCCCGTCGTTGCTATCGTTTCATCAGTTCGTGAATTATTTGGTGAAGGAGTGTCATCGTTGTCTTTTAATGTTTCTCTCGTTTCCTTTGCATTCTTAGCATTTTCATAATCATTTCCCATTCAAGTTCACTGCTTTCTTCACCAGAATAACCAACATTTTCCTAATTCTACTTCTTATCTTCCTCAAATATTACATCTCGGTTGATATGAACCTTTTTCTCCCCTTGATTGAACATCTTAAAATCCCCGAATTCACTGCTGAAACCTAACATGACACACTTCAAGATTTTGTTATCGAGTTTTCTTATTTTAACATCGGGAATATGAACATATCTGATACATATAAAAACCTTAAAGTGTCTAATGGATGGTTTTCTTCCACTTCATGTTGATCTGAAGTCGTATCTTTTACAATGAGTATAGGATATCTGTTAAGAAAATGATTCACCTATTGCATAACATTTGGCGAGAAATCTTTTGGTACCTCCTTCTCTATAACAATGCTCTCCCATGTTCATGATTGTGCGTTTTTTTTTGCGTTCAACAACACTATTTTGTTGCGGCTTGAAAGCATTGGTCAATTGTCTTTTGATTTCATACTCCTTAACAAATTCTTTGAACTTATATGAGTTGTATTCTCCGTCTCTATCTCTTTCTAGACATTTGATGAATAATCCAGTTTGCTTCTCCACAAACACTTTGAATGTCTTGAACTAATGAAATGCTTCTGATTTTTCTAGCACAAAATATATATATCGTTCTTTACAAATCACCAATAAAGCTTATCAAGTACCTTAATTGACTGTTTGATGGTGGATTGATCAAACCACATTGATCAAAGTGGATAAACTGTAATCTTTTGGTGGCTCTTCGCGTTCTCTACTTTGAAAATGGAACAAGACGATGTTTTCTTTTACACACGTATCACATATGATTTTCACATCTCCAATTTCAGGTAAACCCACAACCATCGTTTTACTGCATAATGTATGAAGTCCATTGTAGCTAAGTTTCCCATATTGATGATGGCACAGCTCTGCCTTGTTTGAGATATCAATGTGTAGGCATTTATCCTCTTTTATTTTTTCATTTGTCACACCCACAATGATAAACATCTTATTAGCACTCATAACAGATAGAGCTGTTAGGGGGCCTCCCAACCCGATAACCCGCCCGGGACCGGACCGGTAAGGCCCGCCCGAGACCGGTCCGGATGGCTTAAGGAGGGGTTGGGAGCCAAAATTTTGGACCGACTCTCTTACCGGTCTGGACCGATCCGCCCGATAACCAGCCCGGTAAGGGAGATATATATTTTTTTTCCTAATCAATGTATATTTTTAACTAAAATTTAAAAAAAAATATTATGATAAACTAGCAAACCCGCCCGTTAAGAGTCGGACCGGACCGACTCGACTCTTAACGAGCCGGTCCCGGTCCATCATATTTGGCTCCCTTCGCTTAGCGGTCCGGCTCGACCAGCCCGGTAGCTTAACGAGTCGGTCCCGGTCTCGCCCAAACCCGGACCGACCCGACCCGATAACAGGACTAATTACAGATTATATTATTTTTCCTCTTGAGGGATGAAAGATGTTGTACGTTTTTTATCTCCTCATTTGAATAGCACATCGAAACCTTTTTCTTGAAGTTTCCAAACACTCAGCACGTTGTTCTTCAATTTTTGAATATAATACACATTGTTGACCATGTAGCTCATTCCCTTAAGCATTATCTTCACCACTTCTTTCCCACCAACCATGAGTTTCTGATTGTTCTCAAGCTTGACATTATGTGTGAAGTTAATGTCCAAGTTTGATAACATACATTTTCTCCATACATATGGTTTGAACATTCAGAGTCCACGAACCACACATTTCCTTTTCTAATACTTTGAAGTTCCGCATACGTCATGAGAAGAACTTCATCCTTTTCTTCGATTTTTACAAAATATGCTATATTCTCATTTGGACATTCACATTGGAAATGTCCAAGTTTAGGGTAGTTGTAACACTCGATTCTTGTTTTGTTTAATGTTCGCCATCTCCCCCGCCTCGATCTCTGTATGATCCTCTGCCTCTCATCTAGACAATGGTCGTCATCTCCCCGTTTCTAGACATTTGATGAATAATCTAGTTTGCTTCTCAACAATCTTCAAATCTAACATGTCTTCTTCATTGTTTCTCATCTTGTTTGAGACAGACATTACTCTTCCAAAATAATCATCGTTGTTGTGTTCATTCTTCATTTCAAGAACCTCAAATCTATTCTTAAGGTTTTGGAGAAGAGACCGTTTCACCCTATCGTTTCCTCCATACTTTCTCTTCATCGAATTCAAAATGATCTTGGATGTTTTGCGATCCAAGATTTGTTCAAACACAACCTAGTCAATTTTCTGGAACAAGTAGTGTTTCACTTGATGGTCCTCCATCTTTAGCTCCTCAAAATTCTTCTTCAGAACTGCAGTCACTTCGATTCTCGCTGAGAGGTTGAGTATAACCCTTACCACAAACTCATGTAACCCTTTTACCACTAGACACACGAACTTTTAGCATGAAATATCTTTCCAATCAATTCAAGGCAGTGGTTATAGTGATAATCAAATTGTGAAATCTTGATGAGTGTTTTGTCGTCACTCATCTTCTTTTTTATCTTTTTGTTTTGCTCTAGTTCTAAACCAAATGTAAACCTTTTTTTTTTATCATTTTCTTTTGCTCTAGCTCGGAACAAAATGATAAACAGCAAATTTCAAACACTTGTAATTGCACCGAAAGGATCTATATCTTTATTCATACGTTCCGATACGTTTTTTGTAGGAATACATGAAAAAGTAAAATAAAAAAATAAAAAAGAGACTCAATTAACTCCACTAATAACATGAAAATAGCAAACAGACGCAACTAACTCCACTAATAACGGAATTCAGCAGTCTATCCGGCGTCGTACGCACGGCGATGCTAGTCTGCCGGTGGGCATACATTGAGTGATACTGCTACTTTTAGGTGGGAAAAAGAGCAGAGAGATTGACGTAGAAATGGCGGGTATTAATGGAGAAAACAGAACAGTGTTGTTCTCCTATCAGCTGTCGCTTATATTTATTATTACTAAACAGTTAGTCCATTTCAATCTGTATTTTTTTCTTTTTCCTTTTTGCCTTTTTTCCTTTTTGCCTTTTTTCCTTTTTTTTATTCTTTTATTCTTTTATTCTTTTATTCTTGAGAAAAATACCTCTAAATACCCACTTAAGTAACAAATATCAAAATGGTACCCGTTTTTGGACTAGTTTCATAAAATACCTAGAGCCAAATTATGGACAATTATACCCTCTAGGGTATAAAAGGGGTTGTTTTCTTGAAACCCACTTTTTTTACACCTTTTAATCAGACTTTTAGGTTCCAATTCCCCCCACTTTCACATTTCTAAATTTGAGGAGAGAGAAACACGTGAAACGAGAGGGAACCCAAAAGTTTTTTTTGAAACGAAACCTAACCTTCGACAAAATTCCGGCAAAACCAAACCAAACTCTGTTCCGATATCTCAACCAACCACTTTCACCGTCTTTGTTCCGATATCTCGAGCAACCACCGGCGAGCGTCGAACTGGAACGAAGTTTCCTCCGGTACGAACGAAACCGTCGACCAGTGACTCTGTTCTTCCTTATTTCTTCGAACCGAACCAGGTACTGTCTACATATTGTCTCTGTTCTTGCTTAATTCCATCGAACCGATCCGTCTACATATTGTATCTGTTCGATGTTAGGTGTTAGAAGCAACCAATGTCGCCGGAATATTTTTAGAATAGTAGGTTGTTTATATTGATAGTCATGTTGTCTCACGTTTAACCCTCCGGTAGGCAGTAAGGGTATTTCGTACTGATGATCGACCGGACGACGTTGGCTTATAAATGTGTTGGTTAGAATGGTGTTGTGTCGATTAGAATGTTGTAACGTCGTGTATCGTAGGTATGTGGTTGCTGTTGTAAGCATTGTGAGTTTACGTAGGGTTGGTCCATATCTAGAAATATGGGTTGCATTATCTATCAGTATTTAGTTTACCTGTCCGACACCATGGATTTGAACCTGGCCTGGTTGAATCGTGAACGTGTTACATCGGCTATCACAGCTATAGGGCTGCTGTTCCAAATGTTGTGAGTGTACTTTGGTATCATCAACATCTAGCAATGTATCTTGTATTATATATCGGGGTATGATAATAGTTTACCTGTCAGACAGCACGTCTAGGGGAGAAGTATAAGATTCTGGTCACTTCTACCAATCTTCATACTGCAGTGGCTGCTTAGTGTTATTGTTTTAGTTACCATGTTATTACTAACTAGCTTATTATGTGAACGTTAACAGGTAAAAATGACGAAAACAGGAGTATTCTACCGCTCGGGGTTGGTTAGCATAATCAACGTACTGAGACGAGATATAATCAAAGCTGAACACATCGAGGCTGCTCGTGGAACCCCTTTCTACACCTTCCTCAAGACCTCGTATGACTTGAGGAACGAGGTTCTGAATCTTAAAAAGTTCCACCACTTGATCGAGGTGATCTGTGGTTTATACGACGTCAGATGGAAGGCTTTCAAGATTGGACAAAAGCATGTAAGGCTGACAAAGAAAGATGTTAAGGCGATCTTTGGCCTCAGACACGGTAACGAAGAGATGCCGATGAGCAAATCAGGTGGATTTATCGCTCGGTACGCCGATGGAGCCGAGTTAGATTCGATTTTGATGAAGAAATATTTTTTGAGTCCAAGGACGAGGAGAAGCGGGCCAACGAACGACAAATCAGTTTCCAACGCATTGATAAAGGTAAATAGAGTCTGTTAGAATGTAGTTGTTTTCTAGTTTATGCTGCAGGCTTAGGTTGATGATACAAAAACCTGCATATGTATATACATATCTAGCGTAGTAGTACATTATATCTATCAGTGAGTTGGCAGTGTAATATTACGTTGTTGTTTGGTTTTATGCATATAGCAATGTATGGAATCATATCTATCAAATGTATTATTAGGTGTGGATGCCTTTAATTGTTATTTCTGTATTGTTGGTATGATTTTGGATATTTTTGTAGGAAGCAATCGAGAAAGCAGTCAGCGAAGGAGGGGAGGATGAAGCGAAGGATGTGGCTCGGCTCCTGATACTTTTCATATGCTCGACACTGTTCTTTTCAGTGTCGGGCGACGTAGTCGGGTGGACATCAATCTTCTACGTGGAGAATCTCGACAAGATAAACGACTATGACTGGTCTGGAGCCATCTTGGATAAGCTTCACAAATCGCTGGACAAATGTATTAAGGCCGACCATCCTTCAAGAGTTATCGGATGCGTTGCTCTGCTTTTTGTAAGTATAGTGTGTTATGATCAGCATGTCTGTTACGAAAATGTTTTTTTTAATGGTTAGTTATGTTCTGTGCAGTCGTTTCTTATGGAGCATATTTCGATAAACGTCGACATACCAAGGCCAAACATAATCCCTAGATGTTACAAGTGGTGGGGGCTAGAGGGCAAGGAGTCGACATTCGAAATGATCCAGATGGTCAGTGAGCTCAGGGACGACGAGGTATGTAACCCACCTATCAATGTCAATGTTGTGGTATGAAACAAAGCGCATATGTTGATGATAAAAAAACCTGCATGTTTATGTACACATCTAGCGTAGTAGTATATTATATCTATCAGTGATTTGGCAATATAATATTACGTTGGTGTTTGGTTTATGCATATAGCAATGTCTGCGATCATATCTATCAATGTATTACGTACAAATCGAAGTCGTGAATATTATAAGTAATGATTATAATATTGTGATGCTCAATGTATATTACACTGTATTTCCTAGGTTGTCGGTGGGGAGTTGGTGTTTACAGCATCGGAATATTTTGTTTATGGAGTTAATGATTCGCGGAGACAGTGCGAAGGGGCTGGTGAAACAAGCGAACAGAGGAGTAGGAAAAGAAAGAAATCTGTTGCGAACAGAAGTACAAGAAGGAAGGTAGATGACGGAGCTGGTAGTAAGAAGAGAAGACGTTCGATGATTGAGGTTGAAGATGATGTTACGTTAGGGGAGTTCATTGTGGAGAGGAAGGCAACAGTTGGTAAAAACAAAGGGGAGAGTTTGAAAAACCAAAAAAAACGTAGGTCTAGTATGATTCCAAGTTTTGGAGTGCTGTCGCAGTCGGTTTTGCGTGACAGCAAAAAACTGAAGAAAAAAAAAAGAAGCCGGTTGCGCCGGTTGAAAGTTGAAAACAAGAGGCTTAAAACATGCCTTGAGGAAAGAAACGAAGAGGTTAGTGCTAGCATGTTTTCTAAGTACTAATAACATCTGTATGTTTGTTAAAATGAAGTTGTCTATCAACGAAGTATGCTGTATCTATCATTGTTAAAAATAATGTAACAATTTTGTATGCTCGTTTGATTCAGGTGGAAAAGTTGAAGAAAGATTTGGAGGACCTGAAACAAAAGCTGGAGATGGGAGGTGAAAGAGGGGATGGTGAGGATCAACAACTGCTGTTGAGATTATCCATGCCATTTTGCCGCGTTGATGAGGATGCTACTGAAACCGTAGATGAAAACGTTGCTGAGAAGGTGGTTAAGGAAACACTGGTTTATAAAAGATCTCGGAGGCATGTAGTAACTGACACAGAAAAAGCAACAGAAGAAGAGGGCGTTGATGGGGAGAAAAAAACATAAGAACAACAGGAGCTTGACAAAGCTGAGCAAAAAGAAAGGGACGTATCGGAGGAGGAGAAGGAAGAAGTTGATGGAGGGGGTGTTCAATCCGAAACACGTGTTGAACCAATGGAAGAGAGTACTACACAGGAAGCTGTTGTTGTTGATGTGTCTAGGAAGCCGAAAGGGACTACAACAACTGGTTGTGACGCTGGTAATGGGAAACGGGATGTGGTAGAAGAATTATCACCCCTAACTCATGCTGCCGGTGCGCAAAATGTAGTTTTGGTACCTGCACAGGGACCCGGATTTGGAAACAACGAGGTTGAACAACAGCAGCTGACGGTGGACAGAATTGATTTGTTAGACGAAGGTTCCAACGAAGGAACGAAAACAATGGAACGACAGTTGGAGGAGTCGCCAAAACCGTAGATGAAGGACAGAATGCAGAGAAAGGTGAGGACAAAGGACAAGATGACATAGTAGTAGCAACTACATTGTTGGAGATAGCAGCAACAGAACTACAGGTTCCAGAACCTGTCTCTCACAATGTGGTAAAGAATGTTGCTGAAGATGTAAGTGGATGTTAAATAGCTTAGTTGTATTTGAATATCATCTATCATTGATAGTTGTGCTAATCTCGCAATTTATGGTTTCCAATGTTATGTTTTTAGGAAGTCGAAACAGCGGAGCCTGAAGACACACGACACTCTAATGTAAAGACCTTGGCATTCACTGGCATTGGAACAGCAGCAAAGTGCGAACAACTATCGCAAGCTGTGTCTCCATTAAAGGTGATACAAATTTTCAACGGAGGAGATCAATCCGCAGAGAAGATTTAAAAAATGTCACAGGTTTAGCCATCTTCGTACACAACACCACAAAGCAGCATCTAAGGATCTGATTGTCCAATCGGTTACACCATTGGCTGACGATAGCTTTGTAGACTGCACCTAATCATTTTACGCAGAAGTTGACAAGGCTGTTGAAACTTCAAACGAGAAGAGACGTACAATGGACTCCATCGAGGAAGAACAAACAGACGTTGACGTAAGTAGATATTTGGTATTATCAATAAACATTTAAAAAGTAATGTTAACAGTTTACTATGCTGCTTTTTTTTAGGTGCCCGTTGATGAAATGCCTGGGTTCAACTTACTTACTCCGACGCAGGTTCAACAACAGCAAACTGAAGTTGTAGTTTGGCTGTTCCCAACAGAGACAACGGAACTGATCGATGTAAGTGAGTACGAGAAGGTGCTGAAACTCAAACAGGTAGAACAACAAGAAGATCCAGAAGTATGGTACTTGCCAACAACAGAGTTCTCGTACATGCTTTCCATTAGTGTGACAGAGATAATGGAACTGCCTAACGAAACTCAAGTTGACTTCAAGGTAAAAAGCTATTAGGATGTATTTATCGTAGTTTACTTGTTAGTCTAGCAACGTGTCTATATACGTCTATCAATATTAAATGCAACATCTATCATTGTGTCAACCAATAAACCGTTGGTTATTATTTTCAGTAATCCCAGTCACTCAACTGATTTGAGATTGTAATTGTGTTTTGATAGGTAATAGATGCTTGGATATATAAGCTGTTAAAGGATTCAGATTGGAAAGTCCCTGTGAAAGGGTTTGATGATAAGTATTCATTTCCTGTCCCAGCCATTCAAATAACTGGGATTGCAACTGTAAGTTCCCAGGGGATTATTGGTTTTATATTAGGTACATCTACTTCCTGTATTAATGACTTAAATTTACAGGGGACACTGGCTAAAAAGGGAGATATGTCTGTCATTGTGGACAAGGTTTTTGAGACAATGAAACCATACACATATGTTGCATTTGTCCCCCTATGTACCGTAAACACGGACGGCGTGAACCACTGGACGCTCCTGGTTATAGACATAGAGAATGGGGCTGCCAGAAGCTACAACCCAATGTTTCCGTGGAGCAAACACATTCCCGATAAGACGAAAAACACAGCCGATGCTCTGGTAAGGAATTTAAATTCCAAATAACCTATTTTGGTTGCCTGTCTAGCAATTTCGAATAATATATCTATCAAAGTGTATAGTAATGCATATCAATGACTGCTACTGTATCTATCAATGCAGCTCACCTATTGCATGAAGAAGAAATACATACCGCATGTAAAAGGTGGGTACAAAATTAAGACCATGTTAAATATCCCACAGCAAAAGAAGGACAACTATGACTGCGGTGTTTTTGTTTGTAAATACGTAGAAGACATCATTAGAAGAGGGTTTGTTCCACGTTCATATGGTGAGGAAATGCCGGCAGAAACAAGAGCTAAAATATTTAAGCATTTCATGAATGATCGTAACACAAACAAACGTTGGTAGTATGTAATTTATTTTTTGGTACCCATTTGTATTTTTCGGATAGATTAGCAATGGGTGAATTAGACAGCTAATATGATTTCCGTTGGTAGTAGAAAACTTACGTGTAAACGCACATTTTCACATCACTGTTACATCATTCAGTGTTGAATCTACTAATTTAGATATGTTGTATCCTTCATAGTAGTTTTCAAGTCGTTAGCAAAGTTTTTATTATTACCTATCGGGCTTGAGCCAAACATCTATCAATGTCTAATTGGTTAACTATCATAATAATAAACAAGTGGTGTATGTAGATCTATAAGAAATTCTTTTTTAAACAGGTGTATACTCAAGTAAATATGTAGGCCAAATATCTTTATAAACTACCTTGGCATATCCACCATTATTTCTCTGAATCAATTTCATCTATGGGCAGATATCTCTACTATTTCTACATATCAGAGATGTAATAAAAAACTACCAATAATACTTATATCAAAAGACATAGCAATGTCTACCAATTTATCTATCTGGGTTTAAGGAAGCATCTATCTGGGTTTAAGCAAGCATATATCGTAGTGCGAATCATATCGTACTACATATCTGTAAGCATAATTATCTACTAGAAATGCATGTCCACATGTTTAAATTTTTGGTTACTAACCATATAGTATAGTTTTACATATCGGTCAGACAAATTAGCTAGACCAAATAGGTTTTAAATTTTAAATATAATTTATCTACCATTGAAAATTACTCGAAAATCTCATATAACAGGTTAGTGATGCACAAAATATATATATATATATATATATATATACGGACTGCACAATATGGTTATTGGTAGATAAATGCAATTAATTTTTTGAAAGGACTTTTAACCACACCAATTACTCATTAGAAGTTAATGTGTTAAAACCATTGGTTAGATTGAAGTTGAAAAGACAAAGGTAGATGGACTAGAATGATTACATGCATTAAATATACGTGTGCCATTAAATTTGTGAAAGAAAGTATGGTTGCTTAATGGGACTCAGCATTGGGTGCTGTGTTTTGCTATAAATAGAGGGTCATATGTGAACCTATTCCTCACACACTTCCCTG
This sequence comes from Limnanthes douglasii subsp. nivea, assembly GCA_036936605.1. Classification (NCBI taxonomy): domain Eukaryota; kingdom Viridiplantae; phylum Streptophyta; class Magnoliopsida; order Brassicales; family Limnanthaceae; genus Limnanthes; species Limnanthes douglasii. Next base: position 115,117,811 of record JAUPFV010000001.1, read on the forward strand.
CAAAGCAAAAAAAAACCAGAACCTCTAGCATTTCCTCATTCAACCTATCAACCCTTCGAAAATGGTACCTTCCTCACCTTTCTCACCACCTAACTCCGGCGACGAGGGGTGGTCAAGTGACCAGTACTCAAACCCCAAGGCTTACAAGCAAGAAACAACATCGGAGTACTTCGATGATGAGGAAGACACGTGGTCCGTTTGGTCTGAGGACCAAGAAGACCCATATGGCTCATGGGATTCATGGTCGCTGGACAACAGCTATCAGTCGGAGGATGAAAAACTTCGCACACAGAAGAAGAGCAGGAGCAGTTTGGGAGTTGAAGAAGAAAACGACGATGAATCAGAGGACACAGACGACGAGGGTTCTAAAGACGAAGAAGACGAGGAAGAGGAAGAAGAAGAAGAAGAAGAAGAAGAGGCGGAGGAATCTGATGGAGATGATTCTGATTAGGGTTGAACATGTTGATGTAGTATCATGGAACTGTTGGTTTATATTTTGTTGTTTTTAACATTTGTTTATGCTTTTTTTGGACTGCAACGAAACACAAACCCTGTGCAGTAGTATCATTTTTTGACAGGGTGGGTGTATTTGGAAGATCTGTAGCAGTTACTGATTTAAATGTTAACGTTTGATTGCAATTTCCCTTCTCTAGCTTAAATTGGTATGATATGATATGATATCGTGCAGTTGAAGGAAGCAGTTTTACTTGCAGTTATTTCAGAGAATCGCAATGTATGAAAACTAAGATATCAGAGTTATGGTAACATTAAAAGAACAGTGTATGTAGACCTAATGTATAAGATGTAAGCATAGATAGCAAGGTTGAATAGAGTGGATATCAGAGTATAACAGCATAGATAGCAATGTATAAATGAATACATATCAGAGTCTTAACAAATGTAAGTAAAGTATTAGATGGATGTACAATGAAACATAAAACATACTTTGATTTATCTGTTAGATGGAAAAGACATAATCTATCAAGGTTGAATAGAGTGGCTATCAGATTGTAACAGCATAGATAGCAATGTACACATGAATAGATATCAGAGTCTGAAACAAACAGACATGAAACGTGTCAATGTTAAAAGTGTAAGAAACATAAGTCAAAATACAAGGAGTGCTTATCTTTGAGATGAATCAGGCATGAAAGATTTGATAAACCTCTTGAACAAATGTAAGTAAAGTATCAGATGGATGTACACCGAAACAGAAAACATACTTTGATTTATCTGTTAGATGTAAAATTCATAATATATCAAGGTTGAATAGAGTGGCTATCAGAGTATAAAAACATAGATAGCAATGTATACATGAATAGATATCAGAGTCTGAAAAAACAGACATGAAACGTGTCAATGTTAAAAGTGTAAGAAACATAAGTCAAAATACAAGGAGTGCTTATCTTTGAGATGAATCAGGCATGAAAGATGTGATAAACCTCTTGAACAAATGTAAGTAAAGTATCAGATGGATGTACACCGAAACAGAAAACATACTTTGATTTATCTGTTAGATGTAAAATTTATAATATATCAAGGTTGAATAGAGTGGCTATCAGAGTATAAAAGCATAGATAGCAATGTATACATGAATAGATATCAGAGTCTGAAAAAAAACAGACATGAAACGTGTCAATGTTATAAGGGTACAAAACATAAGTCGAGATACAAGGAGTGCTTATCTTTGAGATGAATCAGGCATGAAAGATTTGAAGTACATCTTTAACAAATGTAAGTAAAGTATCAGATGGATGTAAACCAAAACAGTAAACATACTTTGATGTATCTGTTAGATGCAAAATCCAGAATCTCTCAATGTTGAATAGAGTGGCTATCAGAGTATAAAAGCATAGACAGCAATGTATACGTGAATAGATATGAGAGTCAGAAAGAAACAGACATGGAACATGTCAATGTTAAAAGTGTACAAAACATAAGTCGAAAGATAAGGAGTGCTTATCTTTGAGATGTAAAATGTTACAAAAAAGTCGGTAAATAATGCTTAGAACGGAGCATCACATGACCTCCTATTATGCCCCGATTTGAAACATCGACCACAACGGTACTGGCTGCTGGAAACTTCGCCTCTTGATGGAATACGCTTCTTCCTCGGACGCCCGGGTCGTCTTTTAACGTTAGGGGGCAGCACCAAGGGCTCTCCATCACAATCTGCAATACTGGATTCACCAAACTCTGTTATAGCCGGTATGTTAAATGAATAGCTGGACAGGTAATTTTGGGTAGTGAAAAACGGCTCAACCAACGTCATAGGATCCTCGTTTAGAGATTCAATTGCAGCCAACGCATGAGCGCATGGGAAACATTCTTGCTGCCAAGAGCCGCATGTGCATTTGAAATCCAGTATGTTGACCACCATGACTGGGTCCGATAAAACCTCAAAATAAGCGGCAGAAGACTTGCGAACTAACCATGTCCGACTGCATTGTACATTCTCTTTGAACATCTTGTCAAACTCGGGGCACAAATGTGTGTTCCAACTTTGGCCCTCTCCTAAACGTCGAGACATTTGACTCATCAGAAGATCTCTAATCCGGTCGATTAGTTCAACTATAGGTTAATGACACAACTTCTTAATCTGGCCATTGAACGATTCAACAGCGGTTGATGCCATCGCCCCATACCGTTTGCCTTTGACATATGCCTGGGCCCATTTTTCTGGTGCCAGATTTCTTACGAAGTTAATACGCTTACCGCCTTCGAGTAAAAACTGACCATAACGTTCATTAAAAAGTTCCACCATAGGGGCATAAGCACAGCTCTTAAACATCACTAGCATATTTTGTTTGTAGACTCTGTTAGTGTGTTCAAGAGCTTTAGTCAAGTTCTGGATAAGATGGAAGATGCAATAGGCGTGGTAGTCAGTAGGATAAAGAGTTGCGACAGCGCTAATAATACCAGCATGGCGGTCTGAAATGAAAGTTATTTGGCGCCCTAACAGATGAGGTTTTAAACTTTCCAAAAACCAAAACTAGTTGTCCGAGTCTTCACTACCAAATATACCAAAAGCTACGGGGAAGAGACCTGAAACGGAAAAGATATAGCTTGAAACAGAACTACATTAACAGAACGATGTTGAGGTCGACTGTGTAATAGTAAATATAGAACAATCTATGTAACCTAATCTATCAGACATAGCCTCCCAAGCTAGCAATCAGTAATAACTAAAATACCAGGGTATGTAATCCAAACTATCAGACAGTCTTATTAAATCGCAAACTATGTAAACATATTTATCAGACTAAATGTATATTGAAACATGTACTGACCGTTGTTTCCATCTTTTGCCACTGCTGAAAGCAACACGCCAACATGCTTCCCTGTTAGGTGGGTTCCGTCAACGTACAGTAGAGGGCGGCACGAATGGAAACCCTGAAGACACGCCCCAAACGCTATAAAACAGCGACGGAAAACATTGTCGGGAGCCAAATCCAGATGACAGTCCGTAGTGATGTCACGACTCTTTAGCCTCTTGAAGTATGGTTTTAGCAATCCGAAAGAGGTATTGCTATCTCCAAATACAACGCGACGGACCTTCTCCAACGTATTCCAAGATAGACGATATGAAAAGATCTAAACCGTAGTCTTGCTTGATGGTGGACTGTATAGTCTTAGCTGTTATGGAATGGCTGTTCCGTAGAATATCGTGAATTTCATCAGCAATCAAATCGGACGACAGATGCCTACTTTTCTTCTTTGTGAATACGGGACTGCACGTGTGGGTACTGAAAAATCTTTTAATTGTCATCAAACCGGTCTTAGAATCAACAGAAGCGTAAAGCCTCCATTTGCAGCCATCCGAATCTTTTTTTACACAATAAACGGTGATCTTGTTAAAGGTATTGTGCATGTACCTAAACGCAAAACCGTTCTCTAATGCATAACGGGATAAGGATAACCTCAGACCTTGAGCACCGTCTGGAAATGACTGTCCAACACCGATGATAGCTTCTGCCCATCCCGTTGTAGCTAGATGTCTTTTTTTGGGGGTTGTAGTGGCCAAACAGCTACTGCTTTTACCGCTAGTTCGTTGCATGTGAGAGGATTCTTCGAACAGTTGAATGGGTTATTTACGTTTAATGGAGGAGCCTTTATCAGCAACATGTTCTTCGATAAGAAAACTAACACTCTTGAGACGCTCAACATCGAGGTAACATTCCAACCCAATAAAATCGGTCTCCTTATTAAAAATACAATTATGCTGAGCACCGCAAGAGTACGTAATGCTGTAGTTGCCTCTAACAAGCCCTTGCCATGTTTGCTCAACGTACTGTTGAAAAGACTCGAAGTTTTCGAATTCGGACAGCGGAACAATACCTGTTTCCGTACCAAATTTGAAAATGCAAACTTTTGGTCTCGACATTGTGTACCCTGAATTATAGGAGTTTTGGTTAGTTTGTTTAACGTTGGTGTAGAACAACTGAATGTGTTACTGATATTATAACATATCTAACAATATCCCGTAACTAACATATCAGTATATATGCATCGTGGTCTATTTTTCAACACACATAGCAAACTATCATACCTAAACTATCAAGGTATATGGACTATTGGTCTGTTTTCCAACACATATATCAACCTATTAAAACTAACATATCAGGGTGTCTGCAGCAAGAGGAAATGGTTGGAAACATCTAGCAATATCACGTACCTAAACTATAAGGGTATATGGAGTCATGGTCTATTTATCAACACATATAGCAACCTGTCATAACTAAGATATCAGGGTGTATGCAGTCAGGTTTATTCTACAAACACATATAACATATCAGGATGTATGCAGTGATCTAGCAACCTCAAACATACAATTGCAGGCGACAAATCGCAAAGTGTAACCATATAAATATCAGGGTTCAAAACAGAGGTGGAAAAATGAAATTTCTCACCGGAATGTGATCGGAGCCGGTTTGAATGCTTTGAATCGAGCAGAAGCAGATAGTAATAAGTTTCATGCCATTAACGTACATTATATGAGAGTCTAGAATCGATTTCGAAAATGGAAAACGATTTTGAAACTTAAAACTCAGCTCACTTACTGACCTGAAAGAAGTAAGGTCGGGCTACGATTTTGAAACTTAAAACAGTGGTTAGGAGGCTGTTAACCGGTGGTCTAGAAGGCTGAGAGACGGTGCAAAATCGGAGCTAGGAGGCTGAGACGGTGCAAAATCGGAGCTAGGAGACTGTGGATGTAACTGACGCCGTCGAACCGGAATTCTGAAATTCGCCGGTGATCGGAACACTCTCCGAAGGCGATTGTATGGATCGCCGGTGGTTACGTAAGGTAACTGGTGGTTCAATAGTGTCGCCGGAGGTGGTGTGATCAGCCGTGGTTTTTATAAATGAAGAGACGTTCTTGAAAAATGGGTTGTTTGTTAGGTTAGGAGAGAGGAGAGAGAAATGGGCTAATAAATTCAAAATTCAAAATTCAAAAGTAATTAAGAATGTGCTGAAGCCAAAAGGGGCCCTTTTTTCACAAAATCAACCTTATATACTAGGTTGAGGGTAATCTTGGTATTAAAAAAAGAAAAGGTATTAGAAGTGGATATGTTTAATGAGATGGGTATTAAGTGAGCATTAACCCATTTTTGGGTACTAGGTTGTAATAGGTTTGGCTAAAAGGTACTTAGTGTGTCATTTCCCTTTATTCTTTTATTCTTTTTCTTTTTCCTTTCTTTTTTCCTTTTTTTCTTTTTTCCTTTTTTCTCCTATAATGTAGATAACTTTAACGCGTTTATGATAGATGCAATTCAAATAAAAAATTGTACAACGACTGATAATATGTTTGATAATATTTATTTCCTAGCATCTTAAATTTAACAATAGAACAGAGATGAGTTATTAAAGTTCCAATAATCATTTTTGGGTTCTTCAAATTCAGCTCAATTTATATTACAAGGAAATTAGCAAGTGTACCGATTACGACAGTTTAGTCCACAAATGATGAATTTCTCTCCTTGAGAAATAAGTTAGGAGGTGCTCTTCAATGGAATAAAAGCTCATGAACGAACTCCATTTTCGAGTAACACACATCTTTACAAGTTGGTCAAGGCACAAATCAAAAATCATACGCAAACATCAAAAGACTAAGATCAAAAGAAATGAAAGAACCTTACCAAGTAAATCAAAAGAAAGATCATATAAATATTCAATTCGCATCTACTCTCAACAGAAAACTAAGAATACCATGTTGGGATAATTCTCGGCAGGAAAACCTAAACATTCATCTATTGAAAAATTTATTGATTGATCTGGGTTTCTTGGAGAAGTTAACATTTCTCATGGGGATAGTAGGCACATCTTTATTGAATTCGATCTAATTGAAGACCTCAAATTTTTTGGGAAAAGAAATATATCAAACCGATGACAAGAGAATAAGACTCCTAAAGTGGCTACCATATTATAACACAAGCATAGAGATTCCTAAAACTCCTATTTGGATATCACTTCCAAATCTTCCGGAGTATATGTTTGACAAACGAATAATAAGATCAGTGACTAGAGCAATAGGAAACCCTCTTTCGATATGGGTGCTTTCAAGAAACAGAGTTAAACAGAATTGTTGTAAACTATGGTTGGAAGTAAACATATATAAAGATATCTTCACCAAATTCTAGATATGTTTTGGTGAAAACGATGGATACTGACAAGAAATTGTTTTTGAGAATTTACCATATTACTGTCTTAATTGCTACCATCTACGTCATCAACAAAAAGACTGCAGGAAAATCAGCAACAACAAAAGAGACCTCGCAAATCCAGATAATCCACATGATCATGATAATATTCTGACTCATATAGCTCTAATGAAAACTAAGCTAAAGTCAATCATAGTGAAGGGAGACAATTCTGGGATTCAAGCAACAAGAAAAGAACAAAGCAACTCAAAAGTAGCAGAAATAGAAGCATAACAAAGAATCAAACACAAAAAAGAACTTAAGAAGAAATAAACGTGCAAAATACAAGTAATTCAATTCATCCAGATATAATGAACTCAAGGAGCTTATTCCTAAAAGGAACAAGTAATAACACTAATTAGATCAATTTCTCGAAAATTTCAAAAGCAATACAAATAGCAGACGCAAGTACCTTGTTCACAGAGGGTAAGCAAGCAAAGATAGCTAATAGTAAAGATGAATTATATAAGCCTGCAGCAGTAATTAGTCTTCCAACATCCCTTGTATTGAAAAATGCTGAAGTCATGGAATATTTTAAAATAACTTTTGAGACAACCAAAGAACCATAATGTTAATAAGAACAAGGAAAAACACCATCCTTTTGAGGCTAAATTCATTGAGGTTATTGAAGATTTGGAAACAGACTTCAATTGCATTAGCTTATCTGACTGTGTCAACTTAGCCTCTGAGCATCCAAACCTTAACATTACTTCACGTACAAGACACAAAACAGAGTTTGATCAGAATTTCAAAACATTACTTAATAAGAAGCTAAAAGATGTTAAGAAAAATTGGTATGAGTTACGTTCATACAAATACTGATGATATTTCTAATGTCTTTTGATGTTTTATGCTAAGCTCAGCCGGATCTAAATCCTGACTAACCTTCTAAATTATTGCATAATAATTGGTTTTCTTATCTAATGTTTTAGAAGTTAATATAGGTTATCTAAATGTCAGATAGACCACAAAGCAATACGAAGGAAGTGAAATCAAGAAGCAATGATAGAACTCAAAACACAAAGATGTAATGATTTAGGAAATCTTAAAATTCAAATCAGTTAGTTAAATTTCAAAGAGGGCTAATATCAAAAGGGCCACTTTGCCTATGAACATTCAAGAGGGTTAGATTCACAACAAAGAACTAGAAGTCATTGACAGATAAAGAGGATCAAAGAAAAAATCAACCAGAGAAGAAGATAATTACTTATCTTTTAGTGGCTTACATCGAAGTCCTTCAAAATCCAATCCAATATCGTTGATCTCATACTCTAGGATTTTCCTTCAACTTGATCTCGAGTTCTTCTCTAAGAAGAATATAGACTTCTAAAGATAATTATTCAATGTCTTCAATGGTTGCGTTTAGAAGGAGGAAATTTTAACAAAGTCCAAGGTTTGGATTCACAACAAAGAACTTGAAGTGTCCAACACATAAAAAGGATCAAAGAATAAATCATCCAGTGAAGAAGATAATTACATGACTTTCAGTTATACACATCGAATTCACCGACTCGAGTTCGATGAAATCCCATCCAATGTTTAGATCTCAGAATTGCTGACTTGCACTCAAATCGAGCTCAAGTTCTTCTTCACCAACTAAATATACAATAAAGGGTAAAAAGATGAACATCTGAAAGGAAGTTGACACCGACTTCAATAGTTGCACTTTGGAGGTAGAAAGTTTTGTGAAGTCTAGGATTTAACATCTCTCAATCGAAAATTAGGAATTTTGTAATAGGCTTATTATAGTTTCTTTGTAATATTAGGCTATAATTGTATTAGCCCTTGTAACTTCCATCTACACACTTGTGTAGCTCTAATTCAATAAAAAATTATTATAAAAAAAACTAACGTGTTTATGATATTTGTTATAAAATGTTTTTTATAAATAAAAAATGCAATATTGATAAATAAAATAACACTTGTTCTTTTAGGGTAAAAATAAAAAATATGGATTGGATAATTGAATAAGAGGTTTAATCCAATCCATCCACAGCTTTGAAATTAAAGCAAAAGTATAGTGGGTAGTTACACCATGCAAAAACTTTCACCAAATTGAAACTTTCATTTTTAATATCATCAACGTAGATTAGAGTTTTCGGTCGAATTTATTGTAAGAAGCAAAAATTTATCATTTCCATCATTTAAGTTCAATGAAATTGAGGCAGAAAAGAAGACTAATCGACAAAATTTTATCTCAAAAATTTCATTTGCAGTCTTGTCTTGTATGGCTTTTCCTTTTGAAATTTTTATTTGTGAACATTTCTTTAGTTAATCTAATATAATTTTAAGATATAGTTTTTTTTCTAGTCAAATACTTTTATTTTAGTAAATTTTGGATTTTGTTCATCTTCTTCTAGTTTAATTTGAAGTCTCAAGAAATATTATAGCTTTAAGTGTGATAAGATTTGAGTTGTTACAAAATTCTAAATTATTGGTTTGCTTGAGTTATTCTTTTACAAGTCAATCAGCAGATAGTTTTGTTCTCTATAAATTTTAGAAATAACCATCCTAGATTTGAGTAACCTTCTATAGTTTTCGATTAAGGATATCAAGTACCATGGAGCTTTCTTGGTAACAATCATATCCAAGAGAATAGAAGAGTTTGTTTCAATATCAATGTTGGTGATGTTTTTGTTATTACAAGTGATAAGACCATCTAATAAAGCTCGACATTTAGCTAAAATGGCATCTTATGTCATAAACTCTACCAAAAGCCAATATTATATCTCTTTTGTTATCTCTGAGAATGCCACCACCTCTAGATTCACCATTAGATAAGCTAGGACCTTATTTGTTAAGTTTAACACTGTTTTCATTGGACATATGTAATTTGACTAAAGAGCAGTTGTTTTTCTTGTTTGAGTGCAAGTAACAGCAGATTTCTGAGACCACTTTTATTGTAAAAGAGGCCTTCATATTTGGCTTTATTTCTGGTTTTCCAGATATACCAGCAGATTATAAGTGGTAATATGGTTCTTATATAAATATCCTACGAGGTTGACCAATACCATGTTTTGATTATGTGTAATAGAGACATATGTCTAGATAGATACCAAAAATCTCTAAGAAACGTTTCCATATATGCCATGTTGTTTTATGCTCAACGAAAATATGTTTGGTGTTTTTCTTTGCTGAACAAAACTGACATTTGGATACTAAAGATATGTACCTGTTTTTGTAACATAGGATCAACAGGAAGTCAACCTTTTAGGAGTGTCCAAATTAGAAAAGAACATGTTTAGGAATTATAATGTTCTAAAGGCTTTTAATTGGTCTAGTTAGGTCTGACTTATCTCTAATGTTCCATACATGTTGTATTTATATTAAAATATCTATTGTTAGAGAGTATTTATTTGATTTTGTTTATAATGTTAATTTGAATTTTGAGCTTCTATATCTTAGCAATGTCTTTGGATATGACATAATGTCTTAGTTTAGCAATGTTCCATTCACCATTGTTCCACAACTGAGCAATAGATTCTTCAAAAGAATGATGGATGAACTGTATGGAATGAAATTAACCTTATCGCACCATCTTTTCATCTAAAAATCTATTTGACCTTTTCCAACTGTCCAAAAGGTATATTGTTAAGACAAATCTCTAATGCTAGTTAGCATTTTTTATATCTTAGAGTTTTTAATTGAAGTTTTGAACTAATAAAGGGTGAGCAATAAAACAATATAAGGATATAGTGAATTTGGCCCATATTGACGTATTGTCTCTGAACGTAAACTAGTTTTTACATGAGAAAACATCTTGGATTCCGACAATGTCCCTAATATTAATACTCACTTTAGAATAAGGCTTACATAATGATTTCCAAGAAGCCCGATTCATAGCTAATTTATCCTCTATAGTAGCCCAAAGTTGTTGAACATCCTTTCAAACTTGGGGATTATTTTCTTAGGTATAGTGCAACTTTGAAGGAAGTATATAGGCATGGTCATACAAAATATTATATTAGAATGAGTCTGCCACTAAAAGAGAGTGTATTGACATCCCATTCAAGTATATTTGCTGAGAATTTATCTACTAGAAGATTGTAAGTATGAGCCTTATTGTTTTAGTGGATAGGCACACCAATATATATTAAGGGAAGTTTCTTGTTTTTGAATCATGTTAAGTTTGTAAAGGAATTTAATTTGATTTGTGATATTTTTGCAGGAGTAATGATGGCAGATTTATCAGTATTGATGATCTGACCAGAATAATTTTCACATTGCTTCAAAAAATTACATACTTTGGTGATATGGTATAAGAACCGTTAATGAAATATAGAAATCATCAGCATGTGCTAAAAAATGTATACCCATAGAACTACTAGTTTCATAATGGAGACCAATATCTGTTTCAAATAGATTTTTAAATCCCCTTATAATGAATTCTTCAGCTAGAATAAAGAGAATGAGAGATATATGATCTCTATGTCTAACATTATTTGATAATTGAAGAAACCATGTAGTTGTCTATTGACTATGATTGAATATCTTACTGAATTAGTACTCTTTATCCAGTCAATCCATTTATTGTCAAATCCAAAAGCAGCTAAAACTTGGTAGATAAAGTCAAAAGGTAATTTTTTAAATGCCTTAGCCATATTAACTTTTAGCATTGCATTTCCACCTGTTGTTTTTTTATTGAGCTTTTGAGAAAGTTCTTGTTTTAACAAAATATTATCTTAAATATATCTACTTTTTACAAAGCGACGATGTTCCTCATAAATAAGTTTAGGCAGGATAGTATAAATTTTATCATTTAGTATATTTGACAAGATTTTTGTTGAAAATAGATCACAAACTAATGGACATAAAATATTTTTATGATTTAGGAGAATCAACTTTAGGGATTATACATATTTTTGTTGCATACACTCCTTAAGAGATTGGATAATCTTGAAATAAAGATACCATAACGCAGCAAAAGGTTCTTGTGGATAATATGCCAACAAGATAGGTAAAATTTTGTGTTAAACCCATCTATTTTCGCAGGACTATTATCATTCAGTCTTTTCATTGTTGTATGTAATTCTTCTTCTCATGGTATTGATAAGAGCATGTTATTGTCTTAATTTGTCACCAACGTAGGCATGATGTTTTCAATAACCAAATGTTTAGGTTGAGCATTGATGATATCTTTCAAATACTTTTCATGTGATGTTCTAATATCATTTTGTTTAGTGAGGCAAATGTCTCGATTTAAGATACCATGTGATCAAATCGAATATTTATGGATGTATACTAAAGTAATTCAGTTTTTATCCGAATGGGCAGTTCGGACATAATTGTTAAGAAACTAACAAGTTCTGCCAAAGTAGTCTACTGTGTTTTAGTCAAGAAAGAGATCACTTTATTCATCTATAGGTTTTCCCTATTTATAATATACAGATGGGTATAGTTGTATTTGGTTACGCTAAAAGCGCTACTAACCCACTTTAACCATTATACCTATAATTGTGGAACTAACAACTGTTACCACTATTATCCCTATAATCGTGGAATGACTAACACGCCCTAAACCCGTGGATTTAATCGTGTGTTAAAATTACAAATAAAATCTCTAAGTGCAATCTACACTTCAATCGGAGCTGAACTCTTATTTTTAGGAACACCAGAGTTGACCTAATTTGCTAAGCTCTAACTCGAGCTCGGAACCCAGTTTGATATGTTGTGCTGAGCTCGAGCTCACATATGACGCGCTCAGGTCCTTTCCTTTTACCACCTTTCTTGTTCTAGTCGATCAACTCTACTATGTCGTTATCGAGCTCATCTTGAGCTTGAATTCAGTCGATCTACTCTTATTTTACATCATCGAGCTTATCATGCTCTTAATTTCAGCAACACCATGCCTGCTTTTAAGTTTTCTTCCATTATCATGCTTTGTGCACCGTTGAGCTCGGTTCAATGACGAGCTCGGTATCCCTTTGAGATCATCCCCGTTATATGCCGATAACGTCAACCTGGTATTGCTCTCTTCCGCGTTATCCATTGTTGATGTTGACCTGATGTCGAGCTCATCCAAACCATAGACCTTGTTCTCTTCTGCTGCTCATCATAATCCCAACTCCCAGTGCTCCTTGTTCGTGTTCTGGGGAATCCCACCTTATCAGGGCTCCCCCTAGTTTAGAGGTTGATTAAGACATTATTTAACCTGTAAATTATGAATTAAAAACTCTACTTATAATAATAATAATAATTTGAATCGTCATGTGTCTGCTTCTTTCTGACACGTGTCATCAAGACAAACGGCGGTTTTCCGACAACGCCGTTTCCTGCAGTTTACCTTTTGGCGACTTAGCTTCCTAACACTATTTTCAAATAGACAATGATGTCATAACTTTCACGCGTTCGTGAAAACGTTCCATTACTCAAATAACTTCCTCATTTTGTTTATAAAACCATATTTCTACAAGTGTTCTACTTTATTCTTCTTGAAAAAACTCTCTGCAAACTTATTCTCAGGCGTTCACTTCTTTCCGTCGTTAACAACTTCTCAGGTAACATCCTTCTTCTTAACTCTTTCGCTTATATTGAATGTTGTAGATCACCCAATATTCAAGGTTTTAAAAACTTTAGTTGTAGATGTGTCCCCAAAATTGCTTGCCCTTACCATCACAATCGTTCTGATTTATGTCCTCCCCTAATTGCAGTTTGTAGGAAAACCATGGCACCCAAAAAGGGAGTGAGGAGAAAGGCCGCCAAAATTGCAGAATCCTCATACGAGGATGTGAACGACTTTGAAAACTATTTTTCTCAAATAGCTCCTAGATACAGTAATTTAGATGATGAGGGAATCGCCAATCTAAAGGAAAGATGAAATATTCCTGATAACATAACCATTAGGGCTCCCGGTTTAGGAGAGCATCCATATCACACACAGGAAACAGAAACTTGCCTCTTCACCATTTTGTTCTACTAGGGACTTAGGTTACCTCTCCCTGAACTAATTCATGACTAATTTAGTGTTTTGGGTATTTGCCCCACCCAGATGTCAGCAAACGGCTGGAGGCTGTTGTTCAGCATAGTCCTTAGTTCCCGCTTGTTAAACATTGAAATATGTTTATCAGACCTCCTTTCGGGTACCAATGTAACCAAGATAGCCAAAACTCCCTTCTTCTACACCCATTTTAAAGGGATTAAAAAGATTGTAGAACTACCCAACTCTGATAGGAATTGGAAAAATTCATTTGTCTTTGTTTCGGGTAATTGGGAACACAAGAACCCTACCCTAAATCTTCAACTAGAACGCCAATGGAAGAAATATTGTAAGCCTTGTTTTCATTTTGTAGGGAAATATTAATTTGCTCGAACTGTTTGATCATACCTTGTGTCTTCAGGTGAACTTTCAAATCAGACTTGGTCGAAAGAAGGAAGACCAGACGATTACGTAAATCCCCTGATCAAAGTTAGCTGGTTATTCTTTGAAACCTGGCAACAAGACCCCAAAAATTTGTTCACTCGATACAACTATCTACGATCAGGACTGTGGCCCATTCCTAAACTCAGTACATCAGAAGGGGAAGGAATCAAAATGGCAGAGGGCTCTAAAGCTACCATGGACCGTCTCAAGATGATTTTAGAAAAGAAGCTCCGTAAGCAAAAACGTCCTGGCGTTTTGACTGGCAGTTCATCAAGTCACACGCAAAGCTAGCGAAGCTAGGGATTCTTCCTCTGCAGCTCTCTCCATTGATCAAGGCAATGACGGCGGTAAAGAGAAAGAGAGGGTTGTCGAGAAAAATGAAAAAGAAGCACCCCATGTGCCTGCAGCTGCTCAACCCACTGACCATCAAGCAGAGAAATAAAATGAAGATGAAGAGACTAAGTCTGGTTCCTTTGACACGAGGAGGAAGTTAAAATAAAAGGTAATTGAAGTTGTTCCTCTAACCACCAAAAAATTTATAATCCGGGATAAACAAAGTGAGTGCAATGAAGCCACTTCTAATGAAGGAGAAAGTCCTCTTAACCCATCAATAAAGGAAGCTATTGAAGGACAAAATCCTTGTGGGGCTAAGGAGATAGTCGATCTGGCTAATTCTGAGGAGAATGACCATGGAGCTGAAAAAGATACAGTGTTGCAACCCCCCACACATACGACTTCAGCTCATCAACTAACACTGAGCTCATCTGTAGGAGCTCAAGCTCCCTCTGTGGAGAACACTGAAAGGATTAACCCTACCGATAATGCTGCGGAGACCAGCCAACAAAGGGTACCTATAGGGGAGCGCCCAAAGGTGCAAGTTCTACGTCATTCCTCCTATATGCTCGAGCAACTACGCAGGACACCTGACATGTCCTATTATGATAAAGTGTCCAACGTAGAGCTCTTACAAAGACAAATAGAGCTAGCTATCGAGGTAAAACCTGTTAACTCATACATTTAAAATTGTATACTACATATGCATATTTACCTTCATTGTTGAACGTTTAGATACAGCATAACTCATTCATCTTGAGTTATCGGAATATGTCTTCTGCTGATGTGTCTGCGATGGAGAGATGGAAGCCTGAAGCTATGTTTTTTGGATCTTCCAAATTTTGCACCGCTGAAATCCACCGTTTGAGGCATGCATATTCCTCAGCCAAAGTTGTGAAACACGAGGCCTTGGATGCTAAAGCCGCGTTAGAGAAAGTGGTTGCATCTCTACAAGAAACTGTGTTGTGCAATGACCAACGTGTCACGACTCTCTCTGAAAACCATAAGATGGTGGTAAATTAGAACAAGAACCTTCAGAAGAGGAACTGCGATCTGCAAATGCAGAGTGTTAAACTGCTTGACAGGGCTAACTACCAGGCAAACAGGGTAGAGGAACTAGCAGATCAAATTGCTGCTCTAACTGCTAAAGTGAGCAAATCGACTAAGGAAGTCGAAGAAGGGCGTACGCAGCTCGAGCGGGAACAAAAACCACGGCAATAAAAGATAAACACAGTTGTTGAGGAGAGGGAAACACAACTGTTCGCAGCTGCAACTGACATGATTGCCACAGAGAACCAAAAAGCTGTTGCAGAATTGATGGCCCTGAATCCTGGTCTGAACCTAGGCTCATTTGGTCACCTTTTACAGCCTCCTGCCCCGACCTCGATCATGGCCCGAGAGAAAAGCACAGAGAGTAACACTGTCATGGGTCCTTCCGTACAATTACCCCCGAGTGGGTCTAAGTAATTTTCATGCTTACTTATTGAACTCAACTGGTGTCTTTTTTTTTGTTAAACTTATGGTACTGCTTGCAGTATCTGGACCCCACTATTTTAAATTGATGCATACTTTTCTTTAATCATTATTACAAACGTATGTTGATAAATGTAGACTATATGTGTGCTGAGTTATCCGGAGACTTTTTATAACCCCAAGCTTAGTATGGCTCATTACGTAGCTTAGACAACATGTGTCAAGATAGCTTTTTTGTGGAGAGATCCTATGAACCCTATTGCGTGGTCTTTTCAGACTTGGTCTTTGATCAATTCGCTAATATACTCAGTACACATTATAGACACGGTATGGTCATTACGTAGCCCGTAGACATGGCCAATTATCCTGTTCGCGTTTATAGTGACTTAGTCTGGACTCAGTATGGTCTGTTGCGTAGCCTTACGAAGGCGTGGCCATTGACCCATTCGCTGGTTATAAAAGTAAAACTCACACACACATTTGGCGAAACAATAAATTATATTAAAAAGACTCAAAAGTTTGTTCGTAAATGCCTCAGTAAAAAACCTCCCCGCGCCATCTTTACATCTTATACATTTTGGCGATACAATTTTAGGTGATTAACATTCCAAGGATGCTTGAGTGCTTGACCTTCTTGGTCTGCTAATCTACACGCGCCATGGTGTCATGCTGATATAACTGAGTACGGGCCTTCCCAATTTGTTCCTAACTTACCACCTGCGCCGCTTCCCAATTTGGACCGAACTCATTTTTAGCTCGCTTATGCTAGGTAGACCCATGTCCAGTAGCCAAACTTCCCCCTGGTATGGTTAGTAACCACTGCTGCTTATTAGCTTCTTGCCCCTCTCCAAGTGCTGGTTTTCAGTATTTAAAGGGCGGGCTTCTTCATGTTGATCTGGTTGAGTTCGTTTGATATACTAAATCAACTCACCATTGTCTATCAATCGCTGTATTTCATCCTTTAGCTACAAGCATTCATCAGTCGAGTGCCCATGGTCATGGTGATACGCACAATAGTACTTATTAGATCGTTTAAACGCAAATGCGCTTATTTTTTGCAGAGCTTGGTACCTCGTACGCCCCTTTGTTCGGTCATAGATTACCGAAATAGCCTCGGTCAATAGAGTGAAACGTCTATTAGGTTGGTCGAGTTGTTGAGGTCTTCGATTGTAGTATCTCCTTGGTCGATCTTCGAACTTTTTCCGTTCTGATCCACCATCTGTGACCTCTGGCTCACGCCGCTCGAGTGGCGTTCCTCTTCTAGCATCTTCAACTCTGATAAAAATGTCTGTTCTTGCAAGCAGATCTCCCATGTTTTCAGTAGGGAACCTGATAAGATCTGCATATAGCTCCCCTCTCCTATCGAGCCTTCGTTTCAAAGAGGCCACCGCCATGTTCTCAGCTAGATCTAGTAAAGCATTCATGGGATGAACAAATTGTCTAACATAAGTTTTGAGAGACTCACCTCGACGTTGATAAAGATACATGATCGAATCTCGCTCGCGTTTGAGTTCCTTATTGTCCACGAGCCTCTCTTTCTAAACACTTTCCATAGTCCAGCAAAATCATAGATAGACCCTTTCGGCAAGCTACTAAACCAATCCATAGCGTTACCCTTAAGGGTCGTGGACAGTGCTCGGTATAGCATTGCATCCTCAGAATTGAAAGCCATCATCATGTTTCTGAACTACTCTAAGTGCCTTTCTGGGTCCCATGTTCCGTCATAAGCTTCCATCCTGAATGGATTAAATTTTCTCGGGAGTTGGACCTCCAGGATTTTCTCTGAAAATGGTAATTCCTTCAATATATAAGCTGATAATTTCGGGCGGATCTGGTTATAACGAAGGTCCTCGTCCTCTCGGGCTTGTTTGGTAGATGTTTGCTTGGCCTCATCACGTGATCCTCTGTTATGATTTCCCCCCGCTTTCACGTTCACCTTCTCGTTTTTCGTCTTTTCTAGAAGAGTGGTCAGTCCTGTTAACCTTGCTTGCCTCTAGCCCTGATGGCTGATGAGTCTTGCTTGCACCCTTGATTCTCACAGTTAAAGCATAAATAGCATCATTCATACCTGCCATGGTAGCATGTATAGCTTGCTATCTAGCGTCACGTTCAAACACTATTTTTAGCTGCTCTTTATGAAAATTTTGAAGTCGTTGCTCCAGTTAGAGAATCGTCGAGTCATTCGTTGGTACGACTTCTATAGCTCTTTGGGCTCCCAACACATTATCAGTTTGATGAGGATGAGTCTCTTCCTTGGGAGCAGTGCATGTTTGGACGAGAGGTCCCTCTGCTACCACCGTTGATGGGGGTATCAAAGGATTGATCTCTTAAGGAATTGTAGGGTCGAGACGACTTACGGTTCTCCTCCGATGAATTGTTGTTTCGTTAGTTTCCTGATTATCTCTCTCAATTCCTGACCTAGTGACCACCATGGTGATTGGTTAAAGATTTCCCACAGATTGCGCCAAATTTGTTAAGAAACTAACAAGTTCTGCCAAAGTAGTCTACTATGTTTTAGTCAAGAAAGAGATCACTTTATTCATCAATAGGTTTTCCCTATTTATAATATACAGACGAGTGGGTAGTTACATTTGGTTACGCTAAAAGCGCCACTAACCCACTTTAACCATTATCCCTATAATTGTGGAACTAACAACTGTTACCACTATTATCCCTATAATCGTGGAATAACTAACACACTCTAAACCCGTGGATTTAATCGTGTGTTAACATTACAAATAAAAGCTCTAAGTGCAATCTACACTTCAATCGGAGCTGAACTCTTCTTTTTAGAAACACCAGAGTTGACCTAATTCGCTGAGCTCAAACTCAAGCTCAGAACCCAGTTTGATCTATTATGCTGAGCTCGAGCTCACTTATGACGCGCTCAGGTCCTTTATTTTTACCACCTTCCTTGTTCTAGTCGATCAACTCTACTATGTTGTTATCGAGCTCATCTTGAGCTTGAATTCAGTCGATTAACTCTTCTTTTACATCATCGAACTCATCATGATCTTGAGTTCAGCAACACCATGCATGTTCTTAAGTTTGCTTTCATTATCATGCTCTGTGCACCGTTGAGCTCGATTCAATGACGAGCTCAGTATCTCTTTGAGATCATCCCCGTTATCTGCCAATAACGTCAACCTATTATTGCTCTCTTCCGCGTTATCCATTGTTGATGTTAACCTGATGTCGAGCTCATCCAAACCATAGAGCTTGTTCTCTTCTTCTGTTCATCATAATCCCAACTCCCAGTGCTCCTTGCTCGTGTCCTGG
Organism: Limnanthes douglasii subsp. nivea; assembly: GCA_036936605.1. Lineage (NCBI taxonomy): Eukaryota > Viridiplantae > Streptophyta > Magnoliopsida > Brassicales > Limnanthaceae > Limnanthes > Limnanthes douglasii. Next base: position 115,136,954 of record JAUPFV010000001.1, read on the forward strand.
GAAATCCCCCCTTATCAATAATGAACAAAACTCAAGTGGACCTATAACTCAGTTGTTTGCCTAGCACCTTAGTTCTTGGGCTTGGGGGCTCATGTGATTGACCTGAATATAAGATATGACCCGTTTGGCCCATGAGTCAATTAAAAAGTATAAATACCCTAACTAACAACATTAAATAAGTTGGACTTTTTCTAGGAACATTAAATACAAGAATACACCATATTTCTCTCACTAATATCTCCTTATATACTTAATATTAACTTGCTAAGGGATTTTCCCTCTTTTACCCCTAAACCAGATTTTTCCATCACCAAATTGGCGGCCACAATGGGAGCTAAAGGGACCTGAATAGCTCTATTTAAAACCTTACTTGTAATTCGAGGTTTGGAAATATTTGGGATATGGATACCAATATACAAGAAGTGATACCTCATGAAAATGAAGTACTAAGAGGTGAGAATGAGCATGTTAATATGTCTCATGCCAATCACAACACGGAGGAAAGATCAATTATGCAAGATGAGCGTGACTAGTTGAGAACTAAGATTGAAGCACTAAGAGCCCAAAGACAAACTGAAAAGATATTAAAAGAAAAATCTGATGTTTGAGGTATATCTACAGATAAGCCTAGTGATAATAATAAGCAAGAATAAGAAATCCCCAAAGGCTCATATTAACTCTAAAAGGTGCATCGAGCTAAACAAGTAATGGGTGCATCGGATTCTTCTGATAGTTCAAAAACTGCTTCGGAATCTGATGGGTCTTCTTCATGAGTAGGGTCTTCAGAAAAATAAAATAAGGTTAACAAAGAAACACTCGAGGAAAAGAGATAGGAAAGGCAAGATAAAAATGAATGAATATCAAGGAAGAATAAAGGGGTCGGCAGATCACGGTATTGATCATCTACTAAGTGATCAATTTGCTACCTAGTCTAAACTAGGTCTATTTCACATTCCTGATGAAGATATAGTATTTAGATGTACCTGTAATTGGAGGCAATCACATTTATCCGCAAAAATACTCTCCGAACATCTGCCCCAGCACTTTGACAGCTTCAAAATAGAAAAGTATGATAAAAAGTAAAGACCTTGATAACCACCTTGAGTTGTTCAAAAAAATTATGATGAAATTTGATAATGATGACGGTAAACTTTTGTGCCAGGTTTTCTCACAAAATTATAAAGGGAGTGCATTAAAATGGTATAATAGTTTACCACAAGGATCTATAAAGAACTTTGATCTGTTTTGGATGGTATTTTGGAGACAATTCGTGGGGAATAATGAGCTTAAAGGGAATTTTGGCACTATCATCCATGCTCCTAAGATTCGAATAAATATTTGAAAGAATACATCAGTATTTTGCGAATGAAAGGAACAAATTTGCCGATTATTTTGGACAAGTGCTTATCACCTTTCTAATGAAAGGTTTAAATCCGAGTGAGTTGGCTCTCGGAAAAAAGCAATGACATGGGGTGGATTATTGAACTAGGTCAGAAAATAGATTACGGTGGAGAAAACTAAGAAATCTATGGTACCGCGCCAAAATAGATCAACTCCTACAGCATCAATCCCACAATCCAATACTCAATCCCAAGCTACAGTCAATTAGAGGCCTAAACATTCTGGACGGGGTTCACATCGACTAAGACAGAATCAATCAAGTCAAGCCCAACAATCTAAACCCAAGGGGTCTGTGGATTCAACTTGAATGATTTGTCAAACTGGGTGAAAGTGTAGATAATATTTATGATAAAATAAATAATCTTGTGCATTTTAGAAAGTGAATCCCAATTCAGTCTCCTAGAGGGAATTAGAATACTTTCTTTTACAAGTACCACAATGATGTGGGTCATGATATCCATGATTTCATCGCTCTAAAACAAGAAGTACATAATTTAGTTGAGAGAGAAAAATCGTCAGCTTTTGTTAAAAACAAGGGAGAAACCGGCAAGTCAGTGTTCAATCTCAATCTAATACGAATATAACAAGAGCAACATTATCAAATGGTCCAGGTTAAATTATGGGTGCATCAAGACAAGAAGATGTTATGGTCATTAAAAAAAGGCTTGATGTGGATTCAAAATATCTAGACCTTGATCCAGATCGGAACCAAGTTGGGATCATAGTGGAGAAGACTTCAACGGTATCCGATCTATGTGAATTCTTTGAATCTTTAACCATTTTAGAGGAGATACTATGACTACACACCCTCAATGTTTTCAAAAAAGAGACATGTAAATAGCCTAACAACCTAGTTGGAGGGAAAAATGTATACATACAATTATCAAATCCCTGCTTTATTCATTGTTTTTTATGAAAAATGATTTAAGAGAATTTCCATGCCCACATGAAGATGATTTAAGGGATTTTTCATGCCCACATGAAGATGGTGTGGTAATAAGGGGCATCCATCGGAGGTAATGATATACGTTATATTTTAATTGATACGAGCAGTTCAGTGAATACATTATTTCTGTTGACTTATAAAAAAATAAAGAACCCCTCAATCATCCAACGTTCAAATAGGTCCATAGTAGGATTTACCGGGAACCCAGCCTATGTAATTGGGGAATTTGAAGAAGATGTCTTGTTGGTAATAGGGCCATCTAAAAATATGGTAAGGGTATTATTTATGATAGTTGATTTTCCGACATCCTATAATGTCATATTTGGTAGATCTTGGTTATCTAGGATGCATGTGGTGGTTTCGATATTCTGCCAATGTTTGAAATATGTTGTGGGAGGACAAGTGGGCCTCGTCCGAAGTAGCCAAAAGGTAGCTCGTGAATGTTATATCACAGCTCTTGCTTGAAAATCATTAGTAATAACAAAGGTTGACAAAGAATAGCAATTTTTGGAGCCTTCTGACAGCCAAAACGAGATAGATGATCCAAGAGAGGCTCCTAGTGCGGTAATCTTAATTGAAGAAGTTACAACTCATTGTTTGGATGAAGGTAAAAGTGCCAGGGTCGGATCTAGACTACCATTAGAGCTAAAAGAAAAATTATTGTCTTTTTTATCTAATAATCTACATGTGCTTGCATGGTGCAACGATGATGTGACCCTGGAGTCTGATCTGCTAAATTTCTAGGGTACATTATAATTGATAAATGAGGTGTACTAAAGTAATTTAGTTTTTATTAGAAGGGCCATTTCGGACATAATGAATAAAACTCAAGTGGACCTATGACTCAGTTGTTTGACTAGCACATTAGTTTTTGGGCTTGGGGGTTCATGTGATTACTCGAATATAAAATCTGACCCACATGGCCCATGGGTCATTGAAAAAAGTATAAATATCCCAACCAACAACATTAAATGGGTTGGACTTTTTCTAGGAACATTAAATACAAGGATACACCTCATTTATCTCACTACTTTCTACTTAAATACTTAATATCAACTTGCTAAGGGATTTTTCGTCTTTTACCCCTGAACCAGATTTTTCCATCACCACCATGTATAGTATTTATTTTTCTTCTTTTATTATATAGTTATGGAAGAACTTAGAATTTTGATCTCTATTTTTCATCCATAAACTAACACTCTTGTATTTCCAGTATAGTTCTTCTTTTACCAATAACTATAGGTGTATGCTTTTATTTTTGAGAGTTTAAATCTGTTTTCCGTATTTTGACTTGTTTTACAGTATTGTTTTATGAACATGAATTCATCTTCAGATTTAGCAATAGATTCAAAAATGTTGCATAGTCCAGTTCCATTATTTTAGCTTGTGTTCGGGTCTTTTAAGTTTTTTTCCAGAAGACAGAGCTACGAGAGCCATATATTTCTTCTTTCCAACATAGGTCAACCACATTAATGAAGTCTGGATGTAGTGTCAATGTGTTCTGAAACTTTAATGAGGATTTAGACTTTATATTTTCAACTGAGGTATTGATACTTAAAGGTGAGTGGTCAGCTCCAGTCCTAGCTAAATGTTTAACCTTAGTTGTTTCAAAGTAGTTTAGCCATGTTGTGTTATAAAGAACTATATCCAACCTCTTCCATTTATCGTTGTTGGTCCATGTGTATCTAGAGCTAATTGATATTATTGAAATATTTATGCTTCTCATGTATAGTGTTGAACAAGATAATTTTTCCTAAGAGTTTGCACTCGAGTTGAAATCACCCATTAATACCAAAGGTCTTGTGAATTCTGTAATTTGTCTTATACCATACCAAAAAGGTTTTATCAAATGAAGAGTGACTGATATTTAAAGTAAGAATTTATCATGGTTTTGGATGATTTCAACATTTAAATATGCTTTCAAGAATGTCCATATTTTATTGGATATGTTGGCTTGACTAGAGTGAAATCCTAGTTTCATTTTAGTGTAAACTAGCTTACTATAGGAATCTTAAGCTCTTGAATAACAATAAAGTCTGTTTTCTACTCTTTTAAAAAAATTAAGTCTTATTAAAGCTTCTATATTATTGACTCCTCTTATATTTTAGTTAAGGATTGTGAGTGTCATTGTAGATGACTTTGAGAGGGTGTAGAAGACTCTAAAGTTAATGGAGATTTCCTTTACTTCTGATCGTTAAGCAGTGAACTAAGATATTTTTATCTTTCTTTTCTTGATGACTTCTCTGAATTCTTGACAGTGAGCTAAGTTTCTTAGAGATTGTAAAGATGTCAAGCTGCAGTAGTGATTTTTTAAGGAGAGTGTAGCTCTTATATATGGGTTTCAATTCTATCGAATAGAAAGTTTAAAATAGAGGATGAGTCTATAGAGGCTAAGGTATCCATCATTTGTAAGCTCGTGGCTTCTTCGGGTAAATAGGTATTTTTTTTTCTAGATTTATTCCTTTTGAGAATAATTAAAGTAGATTCAATTAGAGTTTGAATATTATGGTTAAAATTATAGTTGTTTGGTTCTTTTATGATAATGTACTTTATTTATAGGTATTCATGTTTGTGTTAAAGGTTGTTGGGATTAAGTAATGATTGTTTGTAATGAGGATTGTTTTTGCTTGCTAAGCATAAGGTTATTTTCTTTGTTTTTTTTCTTACAAAACATTATATTATGACCTAGATGGTAGCAATGATTACAGTAATGAGGCAAACCATTGTACTGTATTGGTTACCAGAAACCTCCATCATTTAATGAGTCAGATTAATCACCAAATCCAGTCCCTACTTGTAAACTTAGCTCTTTAGAAATATATATTTCAATCCATACTCTATAGACGTTAAACCCACTTCTGTTTTTCTTTAGGACCCAAACCTTTAAAGGCTTACCTAAACCTTTAGCAATTGAAATTATACCTTATTCATTATATCAATATTCTAGGAAGTTTTGAAGGATTATCTAAACTTGTCAAATATGAGACTCAATGTTTGTATCCAAGTTAGGGTTTCATTTAAAGATCCTTATTGAGAATTGGTTGATTGACCAGATAGGTTTATTCTATAGCTTAGCATAATATTCTTTGTTGTTAAATTCTAGCAGCAGATGTCTTAAGTCCCAAAATGATAGATTGTATTCACCCACAAATTCAATGGTGTATAGGAACTGCTAGATAGTTTTTATATGAGGTTTTTCATTAGAAAATTTACATATTAAAGTATGTTTTGATATGGTTTACAGTCTTGTTTTATCCTTGTAGAAGAATGTTATAATTGGTAGGTTATCTTTCAAATGTAGCATTAGAGTAGAACTTGTGGAGTATACAGTATTGGTATTTGTAACTTTAGCATACATTTTTATGTTAAAAGGCTCCTCATTTTGTATATGCAAATTATATATGGGCAGTGGAGGAAAATCTTTTTCAAGCTGACTTAAGGTTTGAGATGTTTGTCTTAGGTGGGCTATGGTTGGGTGTTAAGGTGAGTGTGGTTAGTGGCTGGCTGAAAAGGTGTCTTCTTTTATCATCGGGTCACGGTAGAGGGAGAGGTCTAGAAGTACCAAGAAACGTAAGTGAGGGTGTAGTTAAAATATGTTCTGTAAAACCTTTTCCTCTGCTATAAGATATTTAATATTTATTTTTAATACTTTTATTATATTTTTTTAAAATATATTAAAATCAATTTATAATCTAATCATAAAAAACTTTAAAAATATTAAAAATATTAAATGTTTATTATTAGATGACCTCAACACCATTAACTATTATTTATATCGAGTAATATTATATTTTGATTATTTAATTTAAAAAATTGATAATATTATAAAAAAAACATTAAATGATATACTTAAATAATTAAAAATTAAAATAATTATTAAATAAAAGTCACATGTGTTGTGTCTATTTTTTTTATTTTGCAAATCCAATACGCTTGAACCGTTAAATATCATCAACTTTGTATATTTTAGTTTTGATTTTAGAAATGTCACTTATGAATGAAGCTAACTAAAAGCTTAGAGAACTGCAAAAGAAAGCTCACGTAAGATAAAGGAAAAAGACCAGACGAAGAACTTTGCACTTAGATTCAAAGTCAATCAAACATTCATCTGCAGTTAGGATGTTGCTTGTTCTAACTGACTTCGAGATTGACATTTTTCCGGCAGGTAGCTGAAGATTGCACGATTCTTACCTTTAACTGCAATCAAACACGGTAATTTTAGATTTATCACTTGAATAAAAATGGATGCACATCCATCCAGCTATGACCCGGAACTTTATAATCACAGCTCTCCTTCATTTTCTGACGTACTCTTGCAACTTCAAGCCAATTTCCTTCAGAAGCGTAAATGTTTGATAAAACCGAATAATTTACTGGCTTGTTTGGCTCGGCTCTAAGAAGCTTTTCAGCAGCCAGCTTTGCAAATTCTATGTTTCCATATGCTTTGCATGATCTGATGAAAGCTCCAAGGGTGTCTGATTTAGGTTCAAAAGGAATTGAAATAAGAACATTGTAAGCCTCGTCCAAAAAACCAGCTCGACCCAAAAGATCAATTAGACAAGCATAATGTTCTGAATCTGGTGTTATATTGTAGGCATTGGTCATCAGATTAAAATAACGAATCCCCTCGTTGACTAAGCCTACATGGCTACATGCAGAAAGAACACCAAGAAAGGAAATTCTATCTGGTGTTACTCTACTAGATACCATTTTCGAAATATGGGCTGTCTGCTGAAATGCAAAATGGGCTGCTTTTATTTTCCACAACAAATATCTGTCTTTTAAACTGTTTTAAATGAAGAGAAAAGTTACCCTTAATACCTTTTCAAGCATGTAATCCCAAATAAGTATTCATATTGAGATCCTTATTCTAGTAGTAAGAGACCAATATTTTTATCAAATTAGTCCTAATACTAGAAGAATGAGAAAATAGGTTATTACTTTTTTAATTTTTACTTTCCTCCAAATCCCAAAAACTTTTAGAAACCGAAAAGACAGAAGGAGAAAGTCAGAGAAGATATTAAACCCAAAAGAACTCTGTCCACCGTCTCGTTTTTTACGAACAAACTCCGGCGAGTGTGAGAATACAAACTTTGGCGAGGGTAGCAGAACTCTGGTTCGAAGCGATCGACGTGCTCCATAATCGTCGTGTAGACTGTCTCTAGTTTTTTCGTCGTCTGAAGAAAAAACCACCGGGGCCGGTGAAGTTCGAACTGTCAAAACTACAGTGAAGGTTAGGCCTCACATTTTTTCTTAATCGTGTTTAGTAGAGTGCATGCTGGATGATATCCCTATGAACAGTTTTCGTTCGCTAACTGTCTTATTGGTTCAGTAGTTTGGTTAGATTTTCCGGTCGGTGACTGTATGGTAAGTTTTTTGGGAAGACGAAACATGGATTCTGAGGTGGTTAACTGTAGGTCGACAAGTGTCTCGCGCCAGGGCTTGTACTGTGGGAAGTTGTAGTTGTTTTGCCCATATGTGTATTAGCGTCTCGCTTCAGGGGGTGGTTTAGGGGTAGTATGTGGGTTGTTGTTAGCAGTTTCTGATAATGTCTCGCGCCAGGCCTGAACTTTGGGTCGTTTTTAGCGTCTAAAAAGGGTTGTAAAAGTGTCTCGCGTGGGAGACTGTACTGTGGCTAGTTTGTAGGTTGTTTGCAGCAGTTTGTTAGAGTGTATGGCGTGAGGGAGTGAAATGTGGGTTGATTTTAGGTGGTTTACAACAGTTTGGTTTAGTGTGGGTAGTTTTTAGTTGGTCTAGAGTAGTTCGTGGGGGGTGTGTCGCGTTAGTTAAATGAATCCATTGCTAGGGCAGTAGATGGGGGTTATATGTCCCGTTATTAGGCGCATATTAAGTTGATATTGTAAAACTGATCTCGCGTCGGTTATGTAGTCTGGTAGTATTTAGGGGGGTTGTATTAATGTGTGTGAGTGTATCAGGTATCGCGTAAGTGTCGCGCGAGATTGAGATATGCTTTCGAACTTTGCATCGCGCTTGAGTGTATGTCGTGTCTCGCGGGAGGGAATAAGACTTTTTTAAGTAGACATGTTAGGATACGAGTAACACGCGCGACATGTATAGAATGTGTCGCGTCAAGTAGTCGTTGTGGCCAGAAATTTGGTCTTTGTCTCGTAAATCGCGCAATATAGTAGGCGTGTCACGCGTTGTGTTTGTTGCCTGATTAAAGTTTGGTTTATAATGAGTTCTACTAGGACATAGTTCTGCGAGAAGCTATGCATAGCTGAATCTTACATGGGTGTTGTTTTGTGCGCACAGGTTCTGCTATGGGCAAAGGTACTTTTTACAAGTCTAGTTTGGTAAGCATATTAAATTTCCTGCAGAAAGACATAGTGACAGAGGAGCATATCGAGGCTACGAAGAACACGCCATTCTATACTTTGCTGAAAACTTCATTCACGACACAGAACGAAGATCTGCCGAAGAAGAGGTTTAACAAAGTTATAAAGGAGATTATAAAGAGATATTCTGTAAAGAATGGGTGTTTTAGAATAGGTTCGAAGCAGGTTAAGCTGACAACGAATGATGTTAAAGCCATCTTCGGTCTTAAACATAGAACGGAGGAAATTCCAATGAAAAGAGCAGGGGATTTCACTCGAAGATTTGCAGATGGTGCTGAGAACGAGTCTCCACTGATGCAGAAATATTTCTTGCGTCCAAGGGCGAGGAAAAGTGGACCGTGAAACCAAAATGTTGTTTCAAATGCGATGATAAAGGTAGAAAGATGAGATTATTAGACTTAGGGATGTTTTGGCATATATAATTAAATAACTACTGTTTGTTTTGATACAGGAAGCAATAGAAATAGCAGCAAAGGATGGGAGTGAGGAATCAGTAACCGACGTTGCGAAGCTTTTGATACTCTTAATTTGTTCTACCCTGTTCTACTCTGTGTCTGGAGATATCATGGGCTGGACAATGATTTTCTACGTAGAAGACATGCTCAAAATTAATGAGTATGATTGGTCGCGAGCAATTGTTGAGAAGCTGACGAAGTTTAGGGTTAATTGTTTGTAGAAAGGGACACCAGATCACGTTATCCGCTGCGTAGCAGTGTTATTGGTGTGTATTGAACTATTAGTTTATTATTCTGTAAGCTTATAAAAGTGATACGAGTGTGCCTTTTTTTCACAGCCCTTCATAATGGAGCACACCACGCTAGGGGCAGATTTGGTAAGGCCAAACATGATAACTATGTGGTCGTTTAATATGTTTAATATAAGTGACGTTTCCCGAAGGCATGAGTTACGTTTCGCGAGATATATTTAATAGTAAGATCTGTAGCGCGCGAGATGTAGTCGCCACCAATCGCGTATATGGTCCGCGTATCGTGTACGAGACTCGCGCTTGATGTGTGGACAGGTCAAAAACCAACAGCAACGTCTGCACTGCTTGCTTCGCGTCAGATGTTGTTGGTGGTGATACAATCGCATTGGAGGGACTAATTGACTCGCGCGTGAAGCGGATGGTGTTATGACTCGCGTCACGATATGAGTACTATGTCATCACACGATTTGCGTAATCGTGATACTGCATTCGAATAATACGCGTCTTATACGTGCGAGTGTGCTGTTCATTTAAACGGTAATGTTGCGTGTTGCAGGTGTTGGATGGAGAGGTCGAGTTGACGGAAGCTGAAGAAATGGCCTTCGGGTCGGGGGAGTCTGGGGCAGGGTCTGTTAGGAAGTTGACATGTAAAAGGAAAAAGACGATGATCAATAGAAGAGGGAAGAGGGCCAAGTATTGTAGTTGAGGGGAAACAAATAAGATGGAGATTTAACAGGGATCTGGAACAGTTAATTACTAGAGAGTGGATGAGGATTACGGGCAACAGCTGCAAGGGGGGATGGATCACAAAAAAAATACACCCGAGAAAGAGGGCAACTCAAGTACTCAGACGAAGAGGATGAAAGTTTACAAGGCAAAAGCTTGTAATATTTTATTTAAGAGGATGGAATCTGTTAAGAAGAGAACCAGTGGAAAATACAGATACTCCGTAAAAAACAAAAGGCTTTAGGTTTCTCTTGCACGAAAGAATCGACAAGTAAGTCGTTTAATCGGTTGTAAATTTTAATGATGCATTTTCATTACTTTGCCTAATACTTGTTGAATTTCACCACAGATTGAAGAACTCCAAAGGGATGTTGCTTTGTTGACTTTGAAGCTTCAAGAACAAGCTGATAAAGGTAACGAAGATGATGAATAAGCTGGGGTTAATGAAGTACTGGAGAAGGTTTGTGTACTACCTTTCTGTTCGGTAGAAGAGGAGTCACCAGTGAAAAGAGTCGATGTATTAGTAACAGTGGATGAGTTTCCTAAAACAATTGTTTATGTATCAAGAAAACATGGGTTCAAAAAGTTAGAAGAAGGACAGAAAAAACCTGATAAAGAAGAAGAAGTTGTAGAGGGTTCTACACCTGACGACAATGAAGAAGACACACACGAGGGGGTAGAAGATGGAGGTGAAACGGATGAGGAGAGTAATGCATCTGGAGCTGCTGAAGGACCGAATGATGTTACTGAGACATCGGGGGAGGGGCAGGTCAATGAAAAAACTTTGTATGTTTTGGGAGTTGACAAATGCAGCCTTGTCGCGACAACGGTTGAGGTAGAGATTGGTGGGGGTGCAGTAGGAGTGGATGCTGAGTTGGAAATTGGTATTGTACCCATAGAAGAAGAACCAAATGTTGTTGAAGCTGAAACTGCATAAGAGTTTGAAGACCAAGCTGAGCAGCATGAGCCAAAACCCATTGAAGCAGAAACAATTAATGTAACCTCTAAAACTTCTCAAGAATTTCAAGACCAAGCAGTGCAACATGCTATAGTGGCAGCAGCACCTGAACCAATACCAATAGAAGCAGAACCTCTTGAGGTCGTAGCTGAAACTGCACAAGAGTTACAGGCAGATGTTGTAGAAAAAGGGAGTACGTATGAGACTGCGGGAGAACTAAATCGCGCAGACGCTGCAGTTGATACAGTTTATGGTGATGTTGACTCAAGCTGCACGGAGGCAGATTTGGCAATTGCAAATGTTGGTGAGCAAACAAGTGGGACAAAAATGAATAGAACTGGGGAACATGAAACTCCCCGTAGCGTACCCAAGGACATGAAGATGTAAGTGAATCTTAAATTATTAAGATTCAACTTCTTATAACTATCTTAAAGTTGATTTGTTTTTAATTTGGCCACGCTGTTGTTTTTCAAACTTCGGATTTAAATAGGGGGTTTTAACGGTTGTTTAATACAATAGGGAATGTTTTTAAATTTTCAAGTGCCGCAAATCTTATGTTATAGATATTATGTGATTAGTGTTGCAGTTTCAAAACATGACATCTTCTTAACTCGCAGTAAGCAAGTAGAATGTTATACCATATCTCCTTTTTATACGCTTCATATTATAAGATCAAAACCCCAGCTGAAACCAAGCAGTCAAAGTAATATTTCCTGTCCAAAGGAACCCCAGGGTCTTCCAAGTCGCGTAAGTGAAATATGTAATGTATAACTCGCATTGTTGGAGAAAAATTGTATGAGTTCACTGCAATGTATCTAGCGTCGTATGTTATATATGCAGCGCCATCAATGGCGTGATGTGAATCGCGATTGGGAAATTTCTATTAGCCTGAATCGCATGTTGTTATAGTTTATTACGTTTTACCATCAAAGCTTACCTCGCGCATCATGATAGTCTACCAAGACTAATGTTTCTTTCCTATCACGCGATGTGACCCATAATATTTTGCGTAACTCGCGTGGTATGCCATATGAAACATGTCTCGCGTCCCTTGATACTATAACACGCACTGTAGGTTACATTTTCCCAGGTATGTCATGTGAAAAAAAGAAGGTTACAGATGGAATAGTTCCATGCGCACGAACTATTACTCAAAAACCCAAAACTGAAACCGGAGTGGAATTGGGAGCTGCTATAAAATCAACAAATGAGTCGCAAACGAAGTTGGAAGTGCAACGCAAAGCAAAGGTGGAAGTACTAACACAGCCTGAGATAAGAGAACAACTACAACCAGCAGTGGAAGTAGAAGCATATTTTTTTTATCTTCCCAACCTTGATGATGCATTCCTATTGTGTACACAATCATTTTTTGACGAAGTTCATAAGGCGGCGGCTATACACTCGAGTGGAGGAAATTCGGGTGGCATTAGTGCGTCGAAAAGTCTGTTACGAGATGCACCTACAATCGGTAAGTTCTCAACTATGCTAAGAGTCATATAATGAGTTGTAACTTGTTGATGGTTATTTAACCAGATTTATGTCATTTTACAATTAGTAGATAATATAAATCCAAATTGGGATTTACTTACACAGTCGCAACAGGTGGGAACTATTGAACAAACTTGGGAAACAGAAACAGCAACTACGAAGTTAATAGACGTTAGTCAATACCACAAGGTCGTTCGAATACAAGAAAACGAAGATCAACTAGACTCTGAAGTATGGTATTTTCCAGAACAAGAATTTACATACCGGCTAAGTGTTAGTGTGACAGAGCTAATGGCCGTAGCATACGAAGGGGAGCTAGATTTCAAGGTAAAGTTTTGAAACTTGATATAACACAAATAATTGACAGCTACTCTAGATATAGCTATGTTTTTTACGTGCTGTAGATCATCAAAGCCTGGATATATAAGCTGCTTCAAGATTCAAACTAGACTGTACCTTTTAAAGGGCTCGATGACGAGTACAACTGTAGATATAACGCTATTTAGATTTCAGGTGTCGCAACGGTTAGTATCTAATTAATAAATAGCCATTTAAAGTGAACAAGAAGTTTGATATTGTTATGGTGTATACAGACATTACTAGCCAAAAAAGCAGATGTTACAAACGTTATTGACGCAGTATTTGAAAACGCGAAAGACACATTTATCGCATTTATTCCGGTATGCACCATAAAAAAAAAGGTAGTAACCACTAGACGTTATTGGTAATATATAAGAAGAATGGTTCGGCCAAAAACTACAATTCCCTGGCTCCTCTTAGCAAATTCACTCTAGACGACACTAGGAAAACGGGAGACGCCTTGGTAAGTAGTATGAAAACTTATTGTATGACGATGTATGTTCATTGTTTGCAGGCTACTTATCCATTACGCGTGATGGTGAATCACACCGTAATGGGCATTGTATACGTCTCGCGTCAGTGTGTGTGCGAATCACGTGTAAAGGGATGGAACTCGCGTCCTACTGTAAAGTGATTCGCAACATTACAAGTACATATTTAACTTTAAAAATATAAACTAGCATTTTTCTTATTTGACAAGCTGAACTATTGTACGAAAAAAAGATACATACCACGTGTGAAGAATGGATACAAATTTAGAGTAGCTAGAGAAATTCCACAGTAAGATAAAGATTCGCTTGACTGTAGAGTGTTCGTCTGTCAGTATGTGAAAGACATTATCCAGCACGGGTTTGTAGGAAAGGAATATAGAAAGTGTATGCCAGCTAAAGCACGCACAAAAATCTTTAACCACTTCCTGAATGATAAGAACACTAATTGTATTTTGTATGTGACTCACGCCAAATTTGTATGTTTAGTAGGACGTTATGTTGGGCGTGATTCACGCGTGAGGTTTTTTTTAACCAGCATGTTATGTTTTGTGTGACTCGCTTGAGAGTTTTTATTTAACACGCGTTGTATGTTAGTTAAGACGCGCTGCATGTTGTATGTAACTCGCGACATACTTGTAACTTAACAAACACCTTATGGATTGTGTGTTGCGCGAGGCATTTGTAAGCAAACTAGCATTGTATGTTGGATGTAACTCGCGCCAGAGTAGTAAATAAACTAGCACTATGTGTTGTACGTGACTCACGCTACATATATAAGTAAACTACCACCGTATGCTGTATGCGAATCGCGCAAAATTTCATACGATGCTACAATATCGCGCGAGATACTATGTGAGTGTTTGTCAGACTACCACGCGGGTTATGGCTGTACCACAGCGACGCTGAATGTTATATGGCGCGATTTACGAATGCTAGCCCAATACTTAATACGCGTGATGAACTGTATATTAAACTCTCGTAAAAAATGATTTGGTCATTGATATTGTCCCACCAAGCACAAACCTAAAAAAAACTTACCCGCCTAGTTACCCATCTATTATTTCGCCCTTATATATACAACCACAAAACTACATATAGTATACACTTAAACAATTAAAACACTCCAAATAGGAAATAAGTATGAGTTGGTGCGTCCATGAAGACCAACACTTTCTTCAAGCCGTGAAGTACGTGAAGAGAACAAACTCGGATGAAGCGGCCGACATTTTTTTCGATCAAGTGTTATGCAGGATGTACTTTGACTATGAGAGGCTTGGATTTGTCGGCCCCCACGTTCGCACACGACAAAGCGTCGCTGCGAGGTACAACGAACTGAAATCCGAACCCTTGTTACGTGTTTCTGACCTTTGTCTAGATTTGCGCTTAGAGGCAGCAAACTTATGGGAGTGGGAAGATAATGATTGGATATCAAGAGATATGATTATGTACCTAAAAGAATCGATCGCACAGATAGAAGATGCCATTGTTAATTGTTCACCGGTTAGATGATAACCGTCATTTTTTAATTAAGGCTTTATTTTTCACGACGTCAAAATTGTAACTTTAATCCAAGAACAAAGTAGTGTTTAAAATGGATGTAATGGACTATATTTGGTAATGTTATGAATGTATGACTTTTTGGTTACTGTAATTTTCAACAAATGGTTAGAATTCGTGATTCTCTTAATGTTTATCAGCCACAGGGGAAGACGCTGTGCACGTCATATTACGCTTCCATCTAGCGTCATAGAAAAGGCTAATCTAGCGTCATATTACGGTTACATCTACCGTTTTAATACTGTGAAGTTAGCATAATAGTAGGGGCTAATCTAGCGTCATACAAAGGTTACATCTAGCGTCATTGTACGTGCAGATCTAGCGTCATAAGACGTGCACATCTAGTGTCAGTTGATATGTTAAGCTAGCGTCATATTCCATAGGATATTATCATCTATCTAGCGTCTTATGAACCTAACCTCTCGCGTTGTATGATATGTACTTTAGCGTCACATCTAGCGTCATAAGACATGCACATCTAGCGTCATATGATATGGTAATCTATCATCGTATGTCATGCCAATTAACACCTATCTAGCGTGATCTGAATGTAACGTATCGTGTTATATTCATCCATCTCGCGTGTATTTTTTACTTGTCATCTATCTAGCGTTGTACAAGTCGAATGAACTGACCATGTCGTGTGCTATTTCATGGGTGAACGACACATATTCCAATATTCAATTTAACTTAAAAAATCAACCAAGTAACATTATTCATCTAACCAAGTTCAAATATTCACGTCACTATGTTCGAATATTCAAGTAAACTTAAAAAATTGACGAAGTAACATTATTCATCTAACCAAGTTCAAATATTCACGTCACTATGTTCGAATATTCAATTTAACTTAAAAAATCGACCAAGTAACATTATTAATCTAATTAAGTAACACTGTTTATAATGCACGCCACTATGTATTATCTAGTTAATCGTAAATTAAAAAATAATAAAATTTGAAAAGTTAATAATTAGAATTAATCAATAAGAGGAGAGATGTATAATACTTGGGTAGTAGTATGCGTTGGTTGTCGTGATTCAAATTTAAATCGCGTCATAATTAATGGCTAGTGAAAAGACAATGGGATGTCTTTTCACTAATTGTATTGGGTTTATTAATGAAGGATGTGACTAGGATAGATAAAGCATTCATTGCATGTACATTAAATGCTCACTAGGGTACGCGTTGTATTCGAAATTATATAAATAGGCGTCTCGCGTTTGCTTGCATGGTTATCCATTAGACTATTGAAATTCTAAAAACTGTTTATATTCCATAGCAAAGCAAAAATCGACGATGAGCGGTTCAGACGACTCCTACAGCAATGACGGTTCTCAAGGTACATTTTCCGACGTGAGTTATCGGCACTCGGACTACAACTACAAGCGGGA
The DNA here is from genome assembly GCA_036936605.1 of Limnanthes douglasii subsp. nivea. Taxonomy (NCBI): domain Eukaryota; kingdom Viridiplantae; phylum Streptophyta; class Magnoliopsida; order Brassicales; family Limnanthaceae; genus Limnanthes; species Limnanthes douglasii. Next base: position 115,153,335 of record JAUPFV010000001.1, read on the forward strand.
GACTACCACCGAGTACTCTTCTGACACTGAGTCGAATCCTTTCAGTCAATCCCTTTCACCTACATCTCAGTACGACTCTGAGTACCCCCTGTCATGGCCGGACGAGGATTCCGACATGGACTGGTTTCGTAAACAACGAAGGATAGTGAAGAACAAGAAGACGAAGATGGGCATGAGGAAGATAACTCCTAGGAAGTCTTCAAAGGACTCATCCGACGATTCTTATTAGGGGAGGAAAACGAAGACGAGGATGAAGAGGAGGAGGATGAAGAGACAGAAGAGGACTTGGACGATGAGGAGGACACATCTGAGGAGGGTAACTCTTCAGATTATTAGAATATGCTTGTGTTGTTTCAAACTGCATTTGTTTTTGGTGCTTCTAATTGTAAAGCCTTTTGCATTTGGTTTTTTTTATTAGGGTTTAGTATCTAGGAATGGGTACGCCTTCTGTTATCCATACGATTTCAATTGTCTTTCTTCTTTCCTATTGCAATGTAAAAATTACCTACGGATCTGAGTCTCTGTTTCGATAGTTTGATGGCGTATTTGACACCCTCCAAATGAAAAACATAATATAGTACAGACGTATAGTAAATTTATTCATCACGCGTTGTAAATCATACATGATTCACGCTAGATGTATCCTCAATGCATCGCGTTAGATGAAAGCTTGTACGACATTAAAGCGTATCAACTGAAAGAGTTTTAGGGAATAACATATTCACATCTAGCGTCTAATAATAGCCACTTCTAGCGTAGTGCACTTAATTCGAACATGCCTAGCGTCATATCTAAATAATATCTCGTGCATCTTGTGAAACTGCAACATGACTAGCGTCTTACATTACTCGCGTATAGCGTTAGGGCACAATAACGTCCCGCGTGATATACGCAAACTTCAACTAGTCTACCATCTTAGATGAAAACTTCTATGACAATGAAGGGTATCAACTGAAAGAGTTTTGGCGAATACTATATTCACATCTAGCGTCGTATAATAGCTAAGTCTAGCGTAGTGCACGGTATTCGAGCATGCTTTGCAACAAGTTATCACGTCTAGCGTCGTATCTCAATAATATCTCGCGCTTCCAGTGAAAGGGCAACATGACTAACGTAATCATCACATAACAACTCGCGCGCGGTATTCCAATAAAACCTCACATCACGTGGTATTATGCAATCATATCGCGCTACGTACGAAACTTATAGGTGTCTAGCGTTATATTACACTAACGTCTCGCGTGACTCAACAGAACTTCAAGTAATCTACGATAACAAATGAAAACTTAGATGCTATTAAAGGGTATCAACTGAAAAAGTTTGGGCGAATACCATGAGAAAGATACAGAACAAGTGGAATCAAGTTAATACATACTAAATAATAAATATGTAAACAAAATAAGCTTTCGACGGGGAGCTCATACTGTCATATCACATGTCCTTCGGTTGTGTCCAAATTTAAAGCAACGGCCACAGCGCAAGTGGGTAGATGAGACTTGTCCTCTAGATGGAATCCTCTTCTTCGTTGGCCTTCCAACTCACTTTTTTACGTTAGGAGGTAGAACAACAGGTCCTTCGGATTCATTAGATGACGAACTTTCATCATAGTCGGTTATTGCAGGTATGCTAAACGAATAGGTCGATCTGTAATTACTTACAGTGTAGAATGGTTCTACCAACGTCATAGGATCTTCGTTCACGGATGTAATTGCAGCAAATGAGTGAGCACATGGAAAACACTCTTGCTGCCATGAACCACAGATTCACTTAAAATCAAGTATGTTGACAACCATAACTGGGTTAGAATAAACTTTGAATGAACTTGCAGAAGACTTAGATACCACCCAGGTTCGACCCGTTTGAACATTCTCCTTCAACTCCTTCTCATATTCAGGGCATAAAAAACTGTTCCAGCTTAGCCCTTCAGAATAACGTCTAGAAATCTGAGTCATTAGCATAACTCTTATCTTGTTTATCATTTCAATAATCGGTAGATTGCAAAACTTTTTAATCTGATTGTTAAAGGATTCGGCAGCCGATGATGTCATCGCCCCGTAACGTTTGCCAATCACGAATGGCTGGGCGTATTTATCGGGAGGTAAATTCTCGATGAAAGCCTAAACATTTTTACCAGCTCTACTTAAAAACTTGGAAAGTCTCTCATTAAAAAGTTCAACTGTTGGAGCGTAAGCACAAATTTTGAATCGCTTCAACATTTTCTTCTTAAACTCGCGCTTGGTGCACTCAAGAGTTGTCTTCAAATTATTAACCAGATGATATATACAGTAAGCATGAAAGCAGTTTGGGTAAACAACGGAAACATCATTAATAATACCAGAATGTCTGTCAAAAATAAATATGATTTGACGGTTTAACAAATGAGGTTTAAGACATTCCATAAACCACATCCAGTTATCAGAATCTTCACCACCGAAAATACCAAAAGCAACTGGAAAATGTCTGCAATATGAAAAAGGTTTAGGGAGTCTATAATATAAGGATATGAATTGATTAAGGCGCGATTGATATGATGCATCTACTATCTCAAGTGAAATTTAATATAATAAATAACATATCTAGCATCGTATCAAAATACTATCTCACGCATCTTGTGAAAGTGCAACGAGACTAGCGTCGTCATCCAATAACTATCTCGCGTGATGTTTCATATAATATTTGATGTATCGCGCTGTGTGTACCTTTAATCAAACTAATCATCGCGTGATTGGTAAGGATGGTAAAGTCGGCACATCACAAATCTTTAACATTGGGTGAGGCCAAATCGCGTTATATGTGCGCGAATCATTAACATTGGGTGATTGCTTATTACCACGCATATAGATATAAATTTAAGAGAAGGTCAGAAACACACCGTTATTGCCGTCCTTGGCCACTGCAGACAACAATACACCACCATGTTTGTCGTTTAAATGGGTACCTTCCACGTACAGCAATGGTCGACATGAGTGAAAGCCTTGAATGCATGATCTGAAAGCCACAAAACACCTCCTGAAGACATTCCCAAAACCAACCTCCAAATAACAATCGGTAGTAATATCTCTAATTTTTAATCTTCTAAAATATACATTCAGCAACCCAAACGAAGTATTACTGTCTCCAAAAACTTCCCTCCTCGTCTTCTCTAACGCATTCCACGATAAATGGTAGGAAATATCTAAACCATAATCTTGTTTGACAGAAGACTGAATAGTTTTTGCTTTTAAAGAATGACTTGTCCTAATTGATTCATGTATTTCATCCGCGATTAAATCGGACGTCAAATGCCTACTTTTTTCTTGGAAAATACCGGGCTACATAAATGTGTGTTGGCAAAGCGCTTGATCATCATGAAACCAGTGCTAGAATATATTGATGCATACAATCGCCATTTGCAACATGACTTTTTGTTGACACAGTAAGCAGTCATCTTAGTGGATGTATTATGCATATACTTGAAAGCAAAACCTAGCTCTAAAGCATATCGGCATAAAGATAACCTTAAACGGGAGGCACCATCAACGAATGTGTGACCAAATCTTGTGATAGCATCAACCCAACTCATAGTGGCAAGATGTTTTGCTATGCTGGGAACCGATTAAACCATTACTACTCTCCCCGCTAAGTAAATGATCATCACAGGGTTCTACAAAGCTTGCGGTAGGCTGTTTACCAATGTCACGCGCATCTGTTTCAACTCCTCGTTTTTCTATAAAGAAGTTAACGCTTTTCAGACGTTCCACATCGAGATAAACAGTTAAACCAATAAATCAGTCTCGTTAGTAAACAAGCAGTATTTTCACCGCCACATGAGTAGGAAATAGTGTAGCAACCCTTAACCAGATCATCCCATCTGCCTTCAATATATTTTTCAACAGATTCAAAGTTTTCAAATACGCTAAAAGGAACGATTTAGGCTAGGTGAGGTTGCTGCCCTAAATCGCGTCAGTCCAAGCGTGACTTGGAATGTTAACTGCTGGGGTGACTCGCGTTGTCGTATCTACTGTAACTCGCGAGACACCGAGATGTGAATCGTGTTAGGTAACAAGGAATAATATAATACGTTATGCACTTGCACGATATAGATTCCATTCACCTTCTATATGAATCGCGTAGTAAAAATGAAGATGTTGAGTCGCGCGAAACGTCAACCTTCTATATGACTCGTGTTAGCTCTTCTAGGGGCAAACCTATATCGCTTCATTATTAAATTCAATTCAAAATAAAAACAACATCGCGCGAGTTGTAGGGTGATGTAGGCTACAACTCGCGAACATTACTTAAATAGCTAAAACGCGTGAGATAGAGTATAAAGCTACATGCAACAGTAAACTACAACTATCGTCTTCACCAACACAACAGGGAAGATATAAACGCCATTAAAGAACCCGTACCAAATCTCGACTATGAAAAAACTTAAAAAAACTGGTTTCCACAAGGTCTAAACCTAAACAAGACTTTAATGTAAACAAAGTAAACTTGAAATCTTTGAAAACTAAAAAAACCAAGGAACTAACAAAATCCAGGACCTAACAAAAGTTGGAAAAAAAACACAGCTTCTACTCGTGAAAAGCATAACAAAAGTTGATACAAGCTTACCTCTAATCTGATTTCGGAAATCAGTTTAAACAACGAGATTGATTGAAAATGGTTTCTTTTGAAAAAGGTATAGGTTCATTACAACTTTTCAAATAGCAGAGTAAGTTGTACTATTGAAAATTCAAAATTTGAATTGTGGTTCGAAATTAATTTGACTCATTTGAGGGTATTTCAGGAAAGGAAATATTAGTTGGATATTATGAAAGTACCATTACTTTTTTTTTAAATGAACAAAACTAGATTCATTTGAATATAACCAATTTTAAATTTATTATTCTATAGTCATGAGTATTATAATGATTATGTATATACAACAATGATCGAGAAGAAAAAAACGGGGTAAGAGAATTCATTGGTTTGCTTGTGAGAGGTCAAGTTCGAATTAGCTATTCTCAAATATTATCGGATCATAAGTTTTTTATGTATGCAAAAACGCGGTTCTTATCTAAAATAAAAGTCTAGTCAAATGAGTTATCAAGCCAAAATCGCAAATTCAAAGAGGAAAAAACCACTTACCTATTACATGAGTATTTCGAATGTTACAATACTTGTAATAACTTTGTGTAATAACCTTTTAGAATATTCGTTACAGTACATAATAACTAAAATGGATTTTATGTTTTGAAAAACTAGGATATAACTTTTCCTTTCATCCCAAAAAACCCTCTAAACCTCTAATATAGATTCAAAACTCTAGAAACTCGATTCGCTCTCCAATGGTCGATTTGTTGCTTCAACCATAGCATAAGGTTAATTCAAAGGAAATCAAAGAAAGACAAGATAAAAAAGAGTTTCATTCCTTGCTCACTCAAATCGAGATTCAACGATAACCAAGATTCCTGCGAAACAGTCTCTCAATCTAAAGAAGAAGTCATTCTTTCATCAGAAGCATCAACAAAGGACGCGTTCTTTTCACTCTCCTGCTCAAACGAAAAAAAAACTCAACACAGTGTTCATAATTATTCCGATTTTTGAAGCCAACCCTAGATCATATCAATCTCAATGGAGAACTCGAAAAAAATCTCAAAGATTGTCTGCAGAGGTACTAAATCCACAAAAGAAGTCTTTCACACATGAAATAAATAAGTATCAAACTAAGGATGAGAAATAGGCAGTCATCTTCAAAGTTACAGATAATCGGTCTCTTCTTTCATCATCTAAATACACATTAATTGCAAAATTACCTTACGGTAAATCCAATTTAGCTGAATTTAAAACATATATTCGATATTTTAATCTGATAGGAGTCTATAACATATATGTTTTGGACTACATACATATATTTATAGAAATAGAAAATCTTGAGGATTTAACAAAACTGTGGAAACATAATGTTCATTCTTTAGGAAAATTATATTTTCGACTTCTTAATTGGAGCCTAGATTTTAACCCCAGAGTGAAGTCACCAGAGAGTCCAATATGAGTTTTGATATGTGTAAAACTAGTTCTTAAGAGAGACGAGAAAGTTTGATTTTCGATAGAGAAAGTAAAAGTGAAAAATAAGATTGAACTAATGAAAATATCATATGCTTTATTCAAAGCCTTAGCCATTATTTGTAGACGTTCAAAGTTAATGTAACAAAATTGGTTACACAAATGAGTTAATTACATTTCAGTCTTCCATCTTTAAAAATAGTCCAAAAACTATCTTATAACTATACAATTTGTCATATAGGACTTTAATTTATTACATTTAAGTCCCCAACATTCGATATCCTTATCAGTAGCCCCCTAGTTTTTATGAAAGACAATAAATAAAAACTAGTTATCTTCGAAAAAACATAATAAGCAGAAATACTCCTTGCCAAAGTTCAATCTGCTTCGATGATATCTCGTCTTCAAACAAATGCATTTATAAATACTGCTTCGAACGTAAATCACTTCAAAATTATTTAACTTCATACTTAATATCCTCGAATAAACTTGTATGCATATTCACCTCGAAATTAGCATAAACCTTTGTTAGCGCTTCGAAGATTTATATGTGGAAACATGAGTTGAACTTCTCATAACGGTCAGAAATGTTTGATATGGCGTGGAACGCGTGCGATATTTCACTAGGCACTAACCTGTCAAGCAACCGCTTGATATTCTACCCAGTAATTCTCACAACCTCTTCCACTTCTCTGGCCTTTCTCTCTCTTCTTTTTATTCTATAAATACTTTTTTCTCACATTACTTATGTTTTACAAACACCTTATAGTGAGAGAACGCTCATCCAACTTAGTGAACCCTTAACTACCTTCATTTGAAAACCTAATCTCTTGGCCACTTTCACCGGAAAATTCATACTTTCCAGTCAATCTTCAACCTTTATGAATTGATTCGAAGATTTTTCTTCAACTTAGTATATGAAAAACACCCAAAAACCAATAAACCAATTTCTCCAAAAACCAAGAAACCAATTTTCGGTGCTTACAATGATTTTTGTATCAGCAAAAGGGGTGAAGAGTACAGAGCAGTAGGATTTGTAAGAAATTATCCTCGATTATCTACTCAAACCACGCTTTACAGCAATTTCAACCCAAATCAAAGCTCCCATGCGTTTTGAAGTTCATCCACTCCATAATCTAAAAAACCAACGCTTTGAAAGTCTTCTCTAGCATCTTTGTCCATTCCTCCTCGAACATTACGCAAGGTAACTCCAGACTCATCTGCTCAAAGAAGTCCAAAATAATTTACCTTACTTACCAATTCTAGTCCTCCTCGAATATCACACAAGGTAACTCCTCAGATTAAACTAGAATATCATTTCCCTAGTAATTTTTCTACCAAAAAGAAGACTTTCATAGATATGAGAGACTTCGAAGCACATCTTTTCACAAAACAAAACCAATAACCATACACCATCATCTCCTCCTCTGAGGGAGATTGCTGAGACCATGATAGAGTCTCAACAAACTTTCTTGCATACTCAAAAAGAAAAACCAGCCTCAACCCCTAATCCTCCTCAACTAATAGATGTAGCGTCTAAGGAAGAAACTGATTCAGAAGCAATGCAATCAAATGTCGAGGCCACATAAAGTGATGTTGCATCTGACACTGAAGATGATGCCTCGAAACAAGGAGCAACATAGAGAATAAGAAAGAAAAATAAAGCTCCAGTTGAGATTCCCTAGGACGCTACTGCCTCAATCAGCGTAAACTTAAAACCACTCCTCCTCGAATACATCATTACATAAAAAACATGTGTCATATATAATTACTATAACGAAGCTCATGCTAATCGCTTGAAGAAATATATGGGGATGGCAAACAACATCACACTTCGACTTCCAAATGATAGGGTGACTCCACTAGATTATGGAGCAGATGAGTTGGTGGTCTACCCTGAGATCATCAACTGAGGTCTTCGATTCTCACTAGATCCGATGATAGTGGAGTACTTTGAAGCCTTAGACCTTTGTCCTACACTAGCGACACCAAATTTTTGGGTTACACTCCTGTTAGTGATTATAACTTCGAGACTAAGCCAACCCCCTCTCTCCATTAAAAATTTCCTTGCCATGACTAGTCTCTCGAAAAGACCAATACTTCCATTTTACTACCTAACACTGGTTGATGACTTCAAAGTAATCGACGATCTACCTGAAGCTGAAAAAACATTGGAAACTAGAATTTATCTTTATATCAAAAGCTTGAGAGAATGGTAAAGATATATCTGAGGCGAACCCTTCCAAACTTAATCTTGTTTAGAGAAGCAACAATAAATATTTTCAGTTTTATCTCTTTTTATCTTTTATAACTAAAATAACCATTCCCACACATATTGACATTATTCTTAGGAATTTCGAAGAGGTACAAAAGTTGAAAAAACGATGCGAAAGATGTCTTTGCTCAACTAGTCACCTGGGAAGAAAGTTAATGGGGCAATGAGTTTCACTCAGCTCTCCAACCCATAAATTTCATCAGCAGTCATTTGTGGAGGATTTCCTTAGGTGCCGACCTCTCCAAAAATTTAATGGAGCAACCAAACCCAAACCTTGTTGTAAAGAGATTGTTTATGCATGACAATAAAGTTATATTTCTCATGCACAATAGATCTGACAGTCACTTGTCTTCGAAAAAGAATGGGAACAAGTAAAAACAGCTAGTACATATGGTGCTAGCCCTCCCACTAAACCAAAGATGCAAAAGAAAAAAGAACCAAAACCAAAAAGAAAGCAACTCAAGTTATCCTTCCAACAATCAAAGAGGGAGTCAAGGCTGAACCTTCTTCGAAAAGAAATAAGACTTCTACCTCACGGAAAAAGAAAACTTTAAAAACTTTACCATCTAAGGGAGTAGAAAAGACCTCTGAAGCCACTGTTTTAGAAATTCCTCCTACCAAAGCTCAAAAAACTACAACGGAATATCTTTGAAGAAGAGTTGCAGTAGAAAATAATCAAGGAGAAACGAGAACAGAAAATTATCGATGGGATGACCACTTATTTCTTGTGAACCTGCTAGTGAAGAGGTGCTTCAAGCTCTCTACAAATATATGGATCCGAAGGTTCAACAAATCCAGGAACAACTTTGAAAAATTGGCCATCTAGTTACTGCTCCTCTTTTGCATGAACTTCTTCCTTCTTCAGATGCTCTCCTGACTTCCTCATTTTCTCTTATGCCTTACAATAATGAAAGGTTTATCCATGTCCAAGAGCCATCCAAAGAGGTCTTACTTTCTCTGCAACCTTTTTCCAACCTCAAAGCAGCAACCAAAGCTTTATGCACAAAATAAATTCTTCTCGAAGTCATTTAGAAAACATGGCTAAGGAGATTGCCCGATATAAAATGATGCTGCTGGAGAAAAAATAATGAGAGAGATATTTGGCAAACATCTTTAGGATTTATTTCTTGTATTCTAAATTGACAGGTCGTAATATGGGTCCGGCTAAATTCGGGCCCAAAATATGTTAACCAGCCACAAAAGTTTAGCCGTCTTTTCTCAACCGGCGGGGAAGCTTACCCCGGCGGGTGAAACAGCTTTTCCGCCGGGTGGGAGGGTCTCAACCGGCGGTTGAGAAAGGTTCAACCGCCGGGGTAAGGGTAAAATTGTAAAACTTCAAAAACGTATTTTTTTGGGGTTGGTTAACATATTTTGGGCCCGAATTTAGCCAAACCCGTTGTAATATATCCATGGAGCCATCCAACTCAAACGTCATCTTCGCTCCGTTCATGATCAACAAATGGAGGAACTTAAGACTTCTCATCAAGCTGAGATGGAAGAGCTTAAGAACAAATATGTCAAGGTATTATCCTATGAGTAGTAAAAATACTCCATTATTCAAGAATCTTTAAACAATATGGAAGAAGAAAAGAAAAAGCTGACAAATGATACGGTTGATCTTAAGACTACACTTAAGAAACAAAAATAAATTATTGTGAAAGCTACCAAGTTTGAGTGTGGAAAAGACACAGTAGGTGCAATAAAAAATACTCAAGAGCATCAATTAATCAATTTGCTTCGAGAAACCCATGCAACGTTCCCTAAGTTAAACTTGTCAAACTTCTGGAATTAATCATCATAGATAATCGACCAAACGAGGCCTTCGATCATGCCCCCATTGGTTCTTCCTAAAAGAAAAAGTCAGAAGAAAGTGATACTGATGAAAGAAATTCTCCCGAAGAGAATTCCGAAGAAAAACAAATGATATTTTCCTTTTTTTTGTCAAAGTCATTTGATGTTGTATGATGACATGTTTTTGGTGAATGTTTAGTTGTCTAGCACTGAGAACATCTTTTGTCAGATCAGACTAAGTTTTATGAATTAGTACTTTTCCTTTCTCTATACTGATTTTCCTTACCATATGTATAAAATAGTGGCTGAACTTTGAATTCATGTATAAAGTCATTTTCATCTCGAATTTCAACATATGTCATTAATAAACTTTAAATTTAGAGAATGCATCACCTCGAATATACACCGCGTTTAAAGAATGTAACACCTCGAATATGGTTGTTTTTTTTAAATATATTGATAATAAACGTATAACACTTCAGATTGATTACTCTTGGTCAACAACTTCAAAGATGATTAGTCTTTGACTAGTTAGCAAAATTATTTAAATAATTATGTTTGAAACAACCATTGGCCAAAAAAGGCTTTTATTAATATCTTCGAAAATTTACATGACACCTTATTAAAATATCCATGGTCAATAAGGTAGGAAAGAGTATGTCATATATTCTAAAAATATTCAAAACAAAAAATCATTCCCATTATAGATTCAGGTGCTCTATATTCCAAGGATATTGAAGCATCATACCTTGCTCATCACAAAGGCGATATGTACCTGACTTTATTCTCTCCATAAACATATAAGGACCCTCCCAATTTGGGGCCATTTTTCCGAGACGTTTGTCCTTTGTATGAAATAATACTTTTCTCAAGAATTTGTCTCCTACTTTAAAATCCCACCTTCTCACCTTTGAATTATATCGGCTTCACATCAACGTCTCATAATGAGTCATATTCAAATGAGCTCTAACTCTTTTCTCTTCGATCAAATCTAACTCTGTTCTTTTTGCCCATGGATTTACCTCTTCTGAATATTGAAGTACCCTATAAGAAGATAGATTAGATTTCTGTAGGACTTACAACATCCATACCATAGACCGGGACAAAATGAGTTTCTTGAGTAGTCTCTCTATGAGTTGTACGATAAGCCCACAACACCTCTTACAAATAGTTAGGCCATTTACTTGTAGCACATGTTAAATTCTTCTTCAAACCTTCCAAAGTAGATCTATTGGTCACTTCTACTTGACAATTTTCTTGGGGATGAAATAACGTAGAAAAACACCATGTTATTCGTCTTGAAGCACACAATTAAGTCATTTCCCTGTTGCTAAATTGAGGACCATTATATGTGGTGATTTTTCGAGAAACCCCAAAGGGACAACAAATATTATTTATAGTGAACTTAATAACATCATTTGCCATTGTTTCAGACAATGTTTCCGTGTCTTCCCACTTTGAAAAGTGATCCACTGCCACAATGATCATTTGACGTCCTCCAGACGCCATAGGTAATGGTCCTACCAAGTCTGTTCACCATCTATCAAAAGGGATAGCTTCAGAAATAGACGTAAGTGGTACTGCGTGTTTATGAATAGAATGGGAAAAACACTGACAAATATCACAACCTTGAACTAGAACTATAGCATCATTCATGATTGAAGGACAATAATACCCTGCTAACAAAACCCAATGTGTCAAAGAATTGAAAGTAAAATATGCTGAAACTTCACCATCATTCAACTCAGATAAGATATCTTGAGATCCTTGTTTTCCCAAACAACGTAACAATGGTCTACTCAAATATTTCTTATATAACACTTCATCCAATAAAACATAACCACGGGTTTTATATCTTAATTTTTTAGCGAGCTGTCGATCTTGAGGTAACATACCCCTTAGTAAAAATTAAGAATATCATACCTTCAATCACTTCGAATTGTATCCGGAGTGAAAAATACTTCCTCAACATATTTGTATTGCTTTGATCGTGTCAAAATCGAGGGAATCTCTTATAAGAATATCCAATGATATTTTTATGTATAAGAAATTATTGTTAAAGAATCATCAACTGTATTACCCCCTCAATTAATATGTTATATTATCACTTTATCAAACAGGAAAGCCAAATTTCGAAGGTCACGCTGATACAAAATTAAATAATCCTTCTTAGCCTCGGAAAAACCTGCTATATGATTTGCCACTAATTGTGAATCTGTTTCCAAATGAACTATTGTTCCTCGACAAAGATTAACAAGTCTTAAACAGCCAACACAACCTCATATTCATCATCATTATTCGATATATGAAGCCCAAATACAATTGTTTGATACATTACCTCCTAGAACGAGCAACTAATTGAACTCCTGCACTCCACCTCAATATACCGGACCCAACATCTGTTTGAACTATCCACACCAAAGGTTCTAGAAAAGTCTCTTTATATATCTCCTCATTTGACTGACTTTAATGAAATTCGACAAGAAAATCAGCTAAAGCCTGAGCCTTAATAGTTGTTCGAGGAGAAAAAGTGATATTAAAATCTCCCAACTCTACTACCACTTGGTCATCCTACCAGAAATTAATGGCCATTGTAACACATTCTTTAGTGGGAAAGAGGTTCGAACCAAAACAATGTGACCTTGAAAATAAGGCTGCATCTTCCTAGCAGCCACCACTAAAACTAAAGCCAATTTTCAAGTCTTAAATACTTTTTTGATGCCAACAAACTTTTACTAACATAATAAACCGACTTGAAAACTCATTTATCAAAACAACACTCACACAAAACTCTGATACGCTATGTATAAATATAGTTGCTCTCCAATACGAGGCTTAGACAAAATTTCTGGTGACAACAATAGTTCTTTAATATTTGAAAAAGTTGTTTCAAAACTTGGTGTCCGTTGAAACTCTTTGGGTCTTCGCGATACTTGGAAAAAATGAAAAACTTTATCATAAAACCTTTAAATAAATTGATTAAGAACAACTAACCTTCCTATCAAGACTTGCACCTCCTTGATAGTTCCAGGTGATGTTATCAAAACCAAAGCCTTCAATTGTTTTGTATATGCTTCTATGTCGTTTTCACTAATAATATATCCCAAGAAAATTCCTGTTTGAACACCTAATATATATTTCTTAGGATTCAGCTTCAAACGAATGGCTCTCAAATTTCAAAAAGTCTAATATAAATCTTCAAGGTATTTATCATCTGCAAAACTCTTGACCAACATATCATCCATTTATACCTCCATATTCCTTCTGATTTGAGTAAAAAACCTTATTTACCAACGTCTTATATGTAGCTCTAATATTCTTCAACCCAAAAAGCATAACCCTATAACAATGTAAACCTTGATTAGTGATGAACGTACTGCTTTCTTGATATTTTGGATTCATTTGAATCTAGTTATACCTTGCAAAAGCATCTATAAAAGACAATGTTTTTTACCGTGAAGTATAATCAACCAACTAATCTATCCCAGGAACAGAAAATGGATCTTTAGGATAAACTTGATTCAATGAAGTGAAGTTAACACACATTCTCCATTTCTTATTCTTCTTTTTAATCATCACTGGATTTTCTGTCCATAAAGGATAATGTGCCTCCTTAATATGTCTGACCCTAGAAAAAAGATCCACTTCTACCACGATAGCCTCTGGTTATCAACACAAAAAACACATCTATTTTGAATAACAGGCTTAATATTTGAATTTATAGCTAAGCTATGGCATATCACTTCAGGTGGAACCCCCACTACATCTTCTGTTTTCCAAGCAAAAACATCCACATTAGCAAATACAAATTGTAATAGTTATCAACAGTAGAAACAACTGCATACATCCTCGAAAACCACGGTCTCCCAAAAATAGAATTATAAATGGTCGGACAATCCACTACCACGAATAAAAATTTAAAGTTCTTTTTTAAAGGTCATTTTCCCAAACAAACTTCACCCTCAAATTCTCCAATCACTTGATTTGTTACACCTGTAAACCCAATAATAGTACGATTTGGCTGAAAAATTCAATGTGGATTATGTATCCTGTAAACCCAATTATAGTATCTATTAAAACACTCTGAATTTTCATCCCATCTATTTATGCTCCAATAACCACTGCATCTTCATGAGGTCTTTTAATATCCCTCAATCATCCTCATAAAATAAAATAAAATGAGTATCCTAATTACTATACTGATGTGTAGACATCCTCCCTGTATTTGAGTAAAAATTCACCACATGTCTCTTCCAAGAACAATCGGTAATCATAGAATCCCACCTGAAAATTTCTAACGATTCAAAATACTTACACAAACTTTGAACCTGTTCTTGCTCCACTAGTTCATCTACAACCATCAAACTCAACCGATCTGGATCAGTATCCAAATATTCCGAGGCTGCATCAAATTTATCACACTTAGAATCTAGAATCATAAATGAACTTTCTTCTTTTATATTTGGAGTAGTTGTCTCTTGTGTTGAATTATTTTGAATTTTTGAACCATTGCTTTGACTTTTAACAAAAATGGCTAATTTTCCATTTTCTATCAAAACATGTACCTCATTTTTAAAGCAATGCAATTTCCAGTATCATTCCCAATATAATTATGATACTTGCAAAATCTGTTGTTATGCTCTTAGTCTGTTTATTGGAGCTCGATTTTTAAAGCTCACATAACCTTTGGCCTTTCCATAAATTGTAACAATATTCTCAGTCGAATAAACATAATACTATGGCCTTATCCATTGACTTGGCCTTGGTCTGTGAAACTGATAACTTATATCTTGAGCTTGATACCTTCCAATTTGAGGAGAAAAGTTATTGTTATTCCTTGGACAAGGTGAGTGATAATTTGGAATGTCCTTGATAATTTGACACTTTCCCTAAATTATTTTGACTAGGTCCAACCACTTCTCGAACCCTGGTTAATTCATCCATTTTAATTTAATTATTGACTTGAGCTATCAATGATCTGAAAGTCAAGGCTCTCCTTTTCATTGTTTCATTTGCTAAATCACCTGGCAATAAACCTTGTCGAAATGCATTAATAACAACCAACTCTTCACAATTATCCAGCCCTGCTTTTGTCAATACGAAACTCTTTGTATAATATTTTAGTTTTTCTACCACACTTTGCTTACAATGTATTAATGTATCTCCATTCTCTTAGATTTCTTTACTTCCCACAAACTACCGTCGAAAAGTTGTATAGAAATCTCTAAAGTTGGAAATAGATCCCCTCGGAATTCTGTTATACCACTTCATTGATGTACCCTTGAATGTTTGAGAAAACGCTTTGCATATTAACCTATCGTGATCTTTGAAATTCATAATATAGTTTTTGAATTATTCGATGTGATCATCTGGATCTTGCATCCCATCAAACTTCCCAACCTTAGAAATATCAAACCATTTAGGAAGCGTAATAGACCTTATCTCAGTTGTTAAAGGAGAATTTCTCCAGTCAACTCCTTCCACGTACTGGTCATCGCCTCCTGTTCCCATGACAGCGTACCGATTATGATCATATAAACTTGTGTATTGGTTATATGCGTTCCTTTTACACCACTATGTTTCTCTTAAACAATGAGGTATATTATCTCTTTTTTTACCTATTTTTCTTACGCGATTTTCGAACCCGACTTCTTTATTGTCCTTTCAAAGATTCTCGATATCTTTTTTTCTTGGATGACACTTCCTCAAATTCTGAGCTATCAAATCCATCATGGCTAGATGTGATATACCTATGTTTGTCTTTCCTTTCTTTTGGCAAAGAACGATGCTCATTTTTAGGCTCAAAATGTGTTTTCCTCCGGTTACTTCGAATCTGATGATCTTTATAACATCGATTAGATGGATTTTCAAGATCATACTTCTCTTTAACTTGTTGCACCTCAGATTTCAGTTTACTTGACTGAATATTTTTCTCTTTTTGAACATACTTATCGTTTAGCGCTTTGATTTTATCCAGCAACTGATTCATTCGAGCTTCGATGTATGAATGAGTCTGCTAAATTGGAATTTGATCATTCATTTTATTTAATTCTTTCTCTTTGTAAATCTGACCTCAAAGTCTCGATCATTTTTCGAACCAAAAGATCATCTTCTTTCCCTGGCTCCATTATCAATCAAGAACAGTTGTAACTGATCCGAAATTCGATTTTCTCTGGTTTTAGATTATGTAATCAAGGTACCAATTGACTGAAAACTCCCATTGTGGTCGCCAATTTGATATGTATAAAACTAGTTCTTGAGAGAGAAAGATAGAGTTTTATTTTAGAGAGAGAAAGTAAAAACGAAAAACAAGATTGAGCTAGTGAAAATGTCATGTTCTTTATTCACAGCCTTAGCCATTATTTATAGGCGTTCAGACTTAGTGTAACAGAATTGGTTACACAAATGGGTTAATTATATTTCAGCCCCCCATCTTTACAAATAATAAAAAAAACTATATTATAACTATACAGTTGGTCATATGAGAATTTAATTTATTACATTTAAGCCCCCAACATTCAATATCCTTATCAGTTTTCTTTCCAAAAATTTATTGACTATTTATATAATAATAACTTTATTACCCATACTGCAAAAGCAATTGGATTTGCATTTGTCAATTTTGGTTTCATCTTTTAATAGAGTAAGTTACAATCATTGTATAACTATGATTATCTCTAATATTTCCAAACCTCTCCCCTAAAAATTATGAATATATTTTGGGGATGAGGATGGTTTTGTAAAACAATCTTTTATGGAGACTTTCCAAAGTACTGTCAATCTTGTAAAAATTTAGGTCACATGGAAAAATTATGTTCCAAGAGTCAGCGTAATCCTCATAGGTTATCTAAAAATAAAATTAGCTAACCTCTGAATCCACCCACCAAATTATGAATCCACCTTCTCAAACAGAAGTGTGGATTAAAAAAATAAAATCTGTTATTAAGAGTAACAATCACCCTACATCAAACAACATTTTTACTAATAATGTTTATAATACAGACAATAAAAATTAACGAAACCTAGTTGTTTGAGACCAAGTCATTAAACTTCCAAACATTAAAAATAATAATAAGGTCACTAATACTTTAGAAGAAGAATTCTAAAACAACATTTCAGAAAACAAGTATTAGATTCTTGATATTAATCAAAACAATATTGAAGTCTAATAAATAACATCATTGATGCCCTCTAAACAATAGAGTTAGGTAAACCTGTCACCTTAACTAATGAATTGGCCAACTCTAGTAATGAACACCCATCACCTAAATTGACAACCTCTTGTAGTCTTCCATTATCACCTGTAATGGAAAAACTATCTCTTAAAAATGAAAAGAGCAAAAGCTAAAGTAAAAGAATAAAAAAAGGCAACAACCTAAATGGTCCCCTATTTACTAGGGCTATCAATACCAAAGGATCCAACAAATCTTTTTCCTCATCTCTCAAATGACCATATACATTCTTAGCTGGAATGGGCGTGGTATTGATAATAAGGAAACAATCATGAGACTTAGGATTATTTCCCAATCTGAAAAATTACCGATGATATTTAATGAAAACATGGAATTAATAAAAAAAGTTAATAAATTAATAAGAGTATCTCAAATTCATCTAATGAGATTTGTATTATGTTTAAACATAACTTCAAAGTTCAAATTATCATCAACAATGATTAGTTTCTTCATATGATCGTGATCTATTCTTCTTGTAATAAAGAAATCATGGTGACCATCATATATGGAAAATGAACCAGATCCCAAAGACAAAACTCTTTGGGATAATCTTCGCGAAATATTAGTAACAACTATGAAATGCTTGATTGTTTGTGATTTCAATATCATTTTCAATGCATTTGAATAACCTGCATGATTTTCATTAGATTTAAGAGGCATTGATGATTTCAACAACATGATCCTTGATTGAAAATTAGAGGATCCAAGATTTACTAGATCCAAATTCACACGGTCTAACAAAAAAAGGAAAACATTAACATGAGTTTGCACAATTTTGCTTGGAGAAACTACTTTGACATTACAAAGGTCAATTACATGGGCAAAACATATTATGACCATTAACCTTTGTGTATAACCATGTCCTCTTACAATAATACTGCTAAGTGTCATTTTAAATTCCAAAACATATGGTTACTTTATTCTGCTTTCTTGAAACCTGTTGAAAACACTACGAAAGAAACATTAACTGGACTCTCTAGCACTATTTTTTGGTCAAAATTAAAAAGACTAAAACAAGAGCTCATAACATGTAATAAAGTTGAATTTGGTAATATTTTTGACACTATTGTAAATGCTAGAGATAATGTTAAGTATGCTGAAAACTGTCTTAAACTTTCAAATAGCTTAGAAAACTAAATTCTCTTTTCAAAACCTAGGTTTAATCACTTAGACTTACTTACTATAGAAGAAATCTTCCGGGAACATAAGAGCTATTCCAATTGGCTTAAATATGGTGATATAAATAGTAAATATTATCTTAACTTTGTTAATAAAAGACTCAAGAAAACAGAATTCGTGGTATAAAAACAAATTATCAATGGACAGAAAACCTTTCACAAGTAGTGGATTATGTTATTAATCATATCAAAGCTCTGTTAACTTGTCATGCAATTAACAACATCTCTATGGATATTAAGGATCTAATTCCAGAATCAATAACTCCTCAAGATAATATCTTTCTTCTATGCTTACCAAATGATGAGAGAAACCACAAATCCATCAATTCAACTCCAAGTTCTACCAATCTTACTAGGATATCATAAGAGATGTTCTCTGTAATGCTATTAGAGATTATTTCAAATGTAGTTTGTCCCATGTTGAAATCTATTCAACTACAATCTGTTTAATTCCTAAGACAGACTCCTCATCAAATCGTTAAGACTACAAACTCATCAGTCTTTGCACAATCCTGAATAAAATCTTATCCAAACTCATCAATAATAGATTGGAAACAATCCTTCATAAGATAATTTCTATTGAGTAAGGGGTTTTTGTTGAAAATATATCCATCCATAAAAAATATTATTATCACTCAAGAATTTGTTCATAACATCAATAAGAAAGTTAGATGTGGTAATTTAATTCTTAAGCTTGATATGGCCAAAGTATTTGATTGTGTCTCTTTTAACTTCATATTCACAATTATGAAAAACTTTAATTATAATAATTACTTAATTGACTTAATAAGAACAAAATATTGATAATGTGAACTTCTCAGTTTTGATAAATGGTGTCTCTCATGGATATTTCACATCCAACAATGGTGTGAGGTAGTGTGATCCTCTATCACCCAACCTTTTCATCATTGTTGAAGAATACCTATTAAGAGGTATTGAGTAGGTCTTTCAATCTCATCCTTCAATGTACTTCTCTTCAAATGGTACTATTGATAGCCCCTCCTTAGCTTATGCAGATAAAACAACAGTATTCGTGAATGGTTCCATTGCTAATATTAAAAAGCTACTAATTTCCTTGATCGATAGCACCACATCTTTGGTCAATTAATCAATAATCAGAAAACTATATTTATAACTTCACACAATATGAAAAAGAGAAAAATAAAAAATATTGAAAACCTCACAAGTTTTAAACACATTATTATCTTTCTCAAATACCTTGGTACAAACATCCATCCTAATAACAACATAAAACATTTAGATAATCTTGTTACCAAAATCTGAAACAAAATGATGGATTAGGATTGTAATTATATCTCTTTCAGAGGCAGATTGACTTTAATTTAATATGTACTTCTTTCAATACCAACTTATGATATTAAACTAACAACATTCCTAAAACTGTTATTAAAAGAATTAACAATCTATTTAATAAATTATCTTTTTTATTATCCAATTATCTTTTCCAAATAGTCTTCATTATGTAAACCATTTGAAGAAGATGCGCTCAATATAAGAAAACTTTATGATATTCAAACAATATCTTATTGTAAGTTATGTATGTGTTTCAGACAAAACAAAACCATATGGTCTAATTTACTTCATTCAGTTTATTGCCCTTCTAATCATCATCTCCAAATTAACATTAACTCAATGGACTAAAAAATTCAGAAAATTATCATTAAGCTTATGGAAATTGCTGAACCATTCATATATTGGAAAGTTGGCTAAGGTCAAATTATTTCCTTTCCCTTTCTGATATTGCCAAAATTAACAACATTAAAGCTAATGAATCCATTTAAGATATGCTTCTTTGGAAGGATTCCGCTAATGGTTTATTCTCCTTTAAAGATACTTGGAAAAACATTAGAGAACATAATGATTCCTCAGTCATATACAACAAAATCTGGAATAATATAACTCCTAAAAAGTGTTCTTTTACACTCTAGAGAATCCTAAAAAGACAAATCTTTATGGACATTATCTTACAAAATAAAATTTTATGTATGACATCTAAATGCCAGAATTGCAATAATATTAAATCTTTAAATCATTTTTTATTTCTTATCATATAACCTAGGGAGCATGGAAATACTTTACAGGTTTGTTTGACGTTCTAATTGATCAAAACATCTCCATAAATCATATTATTGATTGTTGTTTTTTTGTCAGTTTCTCAATATGTTCGTATTAGATCAATCATTCCTCCAATAATTTATTGGTCTATATATGGTCATTTAGAAATAAAGCTAAATACAAAGATCATAAAACTATATCTAAACATATTATTGATAAAATACTTGACATTATTGTGAAATTTGATTTTTCTTCTTGTTCAAATATAAAAACTGGTCTCGTGATTATAAAGTAGCTAAGACCATTAGTTATTTTCACCATTTATCTATTAAAAAAATCTATTTATTTCAAATGGCACCATATGCTCCCAATATATTAAAACTCAACTAAGATGGTTCTCACTTGACTAATGGTGAGTCAAGTGTGAGATTTCTTATTAGAATCAGTTTCGTGATATAGTCAATTCAAAAGGCTTTTTATATTTTACAAGAACACTCATCTAATTTCTGAAATTAGAACATTGTTAGATGGTTTAACTGCATGTAGGGACAATAATTATATTATAGTGGATATTAATTATATTCAATTTTTTTATTGAAATGTTAAGCATTGGTTTATTTCTATGGTATCTTATACATATTCTTAGTTGCTCTAGAAGGTTAATAAAACCTAAAATGTCTATCAAGTACATCTATAAAGAACAAAATTTTGCTGCTGATTGGATTTTTAAATTGGTTATTAAGATTAAAACCAATCTAGAGTTACTTCCTCAACATTTTCCCGCATCTCTTAAGGATATTACTTTCCTTGAAATCCTGAACTTGGGTTATATCCAGATGATCAATTGATTATTGTTAACTAACATTAGGCAAGAACACTCATGATTATGTTTTACATTGTCAAAGTTCTATGTAATATAGTTATTGACAAGTACAAGAACATCACAAACAGGGAGGAACAATTAAAGAAGTTTTTTTGGAAAAATAAATTAATCAATCCAAGCTAAGGAATGTGAAAAGTGTAGTTTTATGTATAGTCTTACTTAAAATATCAACTCAAAAGTTATATTTTTGTAATCCTATTTCAACATCACTGTTGTCAATCTCTGTACCTCTAGCTAACTGGGCTTCATCAATATAAGTTATGTTAGCTAAAAAATATAATTAGTACACAACATATGTATTTGTAGCACTACTTCTTGTAACAATTTTAGTAAGAGAGATAATACAAAGAAGTACTCTATTGATAAAGAACTTCTTTTCTTCATAACCTTTAACTTTGTATGAAATCCTTTAAATGCCTTACGCTAATTCCCCGTCTTTTTCTTCAGATTTAGCAGCCTCTGTTTATATCTTACATGAACGATCATGAGTGACAAAACACAAATTACTCAAATAAGAAACACTAGCAACAATCTCAAGCTGGATTGTGCCAATTTTATGCTTTGGAAGGTTATGATAGTTCCCATCATCAAAGGAAGTCTCATCTTTAGTCATATTTTAGGTGACACATCATGCCCTCCTAATGTACCAGCTAACTCTACTGTATTATTCTTTAAAATCTAACCTATAACGACTGACAATCTAAGGATCAACTGTGGTTTGGGTTGTTTTTCTCAACCACCACCACCCATGAAATAGATGCATGCACAATTATTGGACTATGAATCTTCAAATGAACTTTGAGAGGTTGTAACTAAGATTTATGGCTCACAAACAAGAGCTATAATCTTTTACTTTAGAGGGGAATTTTAGAAAACCAGGAAATGAGGGTCTAGTATGGAAGACTACCTAGCCAAAATAAAGTATATTTATGACAACTTGGCTTTACCCGGTAGTTTAGTTGATGTTGGTGGCCTAGTGTCATAGGTGTTTGCTTTCTTACACTGAGATTATATACATATAGTCGTGATTCTAGCTAACAAACAAGTTATTACTTGGATATACCTACAAATATTATATTTTCTTTTTTAGATGATAACAATAGGTTTTCCTAGGTATATCCCTTTAAACATAAAATTTATGCCATACTTATCTTTTTAGAGTTCAAGAAATTGGTTGAAAATCAGTTTGAAAGACAAATGAAGGTCTTACAAACTAATGACGGTGGGGAATACAAGGTTTTTTTATTTTTGTACTAAAGGTTGTAGGATTGACTTAAGAATATCATGTCCTCACACATCTTGCTAAAACGATAGGGCATATAAGAATCACATGGACATGTTGAGACTGATATAAATTTATTGGCTCAGCCTCACTTGCTTTTTACTTACTATTTTGACGCTATCAGCACAACCACTTACTTAATAAACAAGCTACCCACTCGTATCTTAGAAAAGAAGACACCCTATGAACTAGTCTACCATAGACAACCATACTATTTTATTCTTAAGGTATTTGGCTCAGCTTGTTATCCTTATCTTAGACCATTCCAGAATTATAAGTTTATCTTTGACTCCTTAAAATGTATGTTTCTAGGGTACATTTTCACTCACAAAGGTTATAAATATTCCACCCCTACTAGATAAGTCATAATATTTAGGTATGTTGTCTTTAATGAGGATGAATTCTCATGTATTAGCCATTTTTCAACACAAAAAGCTTTGAGTCAATACTTCATTTGTCTTCCATTAAATGGTTTAGTATATTCCCTAAGATTGCTAGTACTACTCACTCTACACATAATGCAATGTAATACATTCCAATTGTCTATAATTCAACTGAAAAAGTATTCTTACATGTAACTCGTGATCCCATAGATCCTCATCATTTTCTCTACTCTTTTGTTCAAGCCAACCATTCACTGAATAACAACAATCTGTCAAATCTAGTCCATCATCCATTAGTATTATGAAAATATCAAAATTTTGAAATGGGTAATATGAAATGACAAAAAAATAAAAAACGAAATTCAAATATAACAAAATTAGGTGTAGATCGAATGAGGTCTAGATTGAATAAAACGGAATTCAAATATAATATAGCCCTCTGTTTTCTTATCATTATGAAGGTTCCGTCCCACACTCTAACTTCGATGATGGAAAAATGACTTCACCTTGATGTTTTAATGAACATGAATTTGCTATCTTATTATAATTCAATTGCCTATCTTTTGAGATGCGATCCTATGTACCGCGTTTCTTTTATTTTCATATTTTGGATGGACCACAACATATCCTCCAAACGGTGTAATACATTTATGCGTGTTCTTTTTTGTTTTTTTATCCCGATACAGAGGCAGATTTAGAGGATTGTGAAATATGTAATGACATACCCTAAATTAGAAAGAATTGTTTAGTATAGTGGTAAAGTGCCTTAAAAATATATTTGTAAAAGGATTCCTTCGAGAAATAAAAAATGGTTATTTCTTGTTGATAATTAATTTTATTAAGAAAAATTATTTTCTTTTCTATATAAATTTTATCTATAAATAATTTATATAATTTTGTTAATCATTAATTTTTAATTGTATTTAAGTAATAGTTTTTATACCAAATTTACTAATTATATAAATATATTTAACTATAAAAATGTTATAATAAGGCTAAAATTTAAGAATATAAAATATGTTATGGAATGATTTGATTACTAATTATATTTTTTAATTAATTCGACTTGTATTATTAATAACTGAATGGGTACAATTTGGGTGGGCCTAGCCTATTACAAACAAAATTCAATTTGAAAAAGAAGAGCAACACATGACAAAGTGTGCCGCCAAAATTTCTTCATCTTCAATCTTTGTCCTTAGAGCTTCAGAGAGTAGCTTTGAAAGATTGCAAATGAACAAACTAAATTTGGTTGGATTCAACCGAGAAAATCTTGAGAATAAGGAAGGAGAAATTAAAATCGAGAGAGTTTGTCACTATGTTTCGTTGATTCTTATATAACCGACTCCAATGTTTTTCAGAAAGACTATTGCACTAAGTTGATTGGGAATACAGTTATGAGTTAAGTCGATTTCGTTACCAGGTTTTAGGGTGTGCTTCACTATCCAGTCGGCAGCTGAATTCTATTCCCTGAAGATGTATGCCAGATTCATCAAATAGGATATCAAAGATCTACAGCACTTGATGACTGGCTCTAGATACCAAGGTGACTTCCCTTTCAAAATCATTTCAGTGAGAAGAGTTGAGTCCGTTTCAATGTCTATCATAGAGATCCCTTGATATTTACATAAGAGCAGTCCGTCTAAAAGCGCTCTACTTTCAGCAACTATAGTTGACTGCTTATTATGCAACCTCCCATACCCTGCTACAATCTTTCCTTCACTATCTCTAATCAGCCCTCCTTCGTTAGCTTCTCCATTGTAACTACTGGCTCCGTCAATATTAAGTTTAGATATGGTTACTTTTGGGTGTTTCGAGTGAAGAGATAAGGCAATTCTAGGTTTATCTAGATGATTTAGACAACCCATAAAGTGAGCTTTACCAGAATCATTACCCCAGTACTTTCACTTGAGTAAGTGCACTTGATCGAGCCCAGTAATCATGTTGATTACATTATCAATGATAAAATTGGAGGATGAACTTTGGTCTGAATATTTTTTTTGTTTGTAGCAACCCAAATGTACCACGAGATAATTACAGAAGAATAGTCCTTATATGAACTTCCTTTGTAGTTGCCCAAAACATGAACGAATCATGTGAGGGAATGCCATATTGCTCTTAATATGAACATTGAAAATGGATGTGAAGAAGAACCAAACATCCCAGGCTTTAGAATAATTGATAAAGGTGTGATAGGTAGTTTCAACACTCTTGCAATGTTGATACTTAGAAACCAGTTGAAAACCCTTTTTGTCTGCATATTTGAGCCAGTAGGAATCCAACCATGTATAGTCTTCCTAACTAAGAATTAAGATTTTTTCAGAGTAATAGAGTTTCATATCTTTGCAAATAAGGAGGATTTGATAGATTTTAGCCTTATAAAAATCCAAGTATCTTTGGTGTTGAAGTTTCCAGTCTTTGACAAAGCTCACTTGATTGAATCTTTTGTTGAGTTTATAGAGTTCTTTTTAATCAGATCAATTGTTGGATATAAAATAATTCCTTGAAAACTGTCAAGACCCCACTGACCATTTCTCCAGAATTCCTTCACTTTAGTAGGTAGATTCCAATCTCTATTGTCAGACAAGTTGAAGTGAACAAACGGGTTTGGAGAAGCCCATCTGTCAAGCCAAAAATCAATAGCTCATTCACCAATATACGAGTAAATACATTTCTCAGCTTGATCTCTAATGTTTTATAATCGTTTCCAAGTCTTGGAACTGCTGGTTTGGTAAAAAAATGGTGATAGGATGATAGGTTGTTTGGTAGATAGAGTCCATGAGGTTAGCCCATAACGTTTTGTTTTCTCTGAAGTTAAACCAAATTTTAAAAGAGAACACGGTCTGAATTTCTTCAAGCTTTCTTAGATTAAGTCCCCCATCTTCATATAGTCTACAAAGCTTAGACAAAAATGCCCAGGAGATGGCTTTTTTTTATTTCAGTGAAACCCCGCAAAAACTTACTGCAAAGCATGTTTATTCTTTTCACGGTAGATTTAGGAAAAGTTGAGTGTTGAAGAGAATATATAAGAATTACGTTAAGAACAACTTGAGCCAGAATAAGCCTTCCACCATAGGATAGATGAGTACTTTCCCAATGTTCAATTTTTATTTTGATTTTAGTAATGATTCTTTCAAAGTTGCAGACATTATTATTGTTTCTTATGATAGTACCCAGGTAGCTAAAAGAGAGATAACCATGTTTGGAACCCAAAATCTTTTTAATCTTTAGAATTCTAGAGCAAGGCATAAGCTTAGGAACAATCAGTTTTGACTTTTCTTTGTTAGTTTCTTGACTAGAGCAAAGTTGACAATGATCCAGAATTTGATTTATTTTATTGATTGTAGATGTTTTCCCGTTGCAGAAGATAATCAGGTCATCTGCAAACACCGGGCAAGGAATGCTAATATACCCTATGCTTTTGAATTTCAGAGAATGATTTACATTCACTAAGTGATTTAAGGCTCTGAGTAAGTATTCTTCTGTGATTATGAATAAACTAGGAGATAATGGGTCTCCCTGCCTCAATCCTTGAAGACTTGAAATATCCTTTAGATTATTCATTGCTGGCAGTGGAAGAATGAATATTGTTAATGTTGTTAAGGATAAGAGTTTGAAATTGAGCTCTAAATCCAAATGTGTCTAGAATCTTCATAAGGAAATTATGGGAGAGCTTGTCAAATGCCTTCGATATGTAAAGATTTATGAGCATATTATTACCCTTGGTTTTGTGATTCAAATCAAAGCATAGCTCTTGAGTGATGAGTATATTATCATGAATGCTTCTGTTCTTGACAAAAGCTCCATGTTCTTCAGAAATTATTTTTGGCAAAAGAACAGAGAGTCTGTTATTGATCACCTTAGAGTAGATTCCGTTGAACAACGTGGTCAAACTTATAGGCCTGAAATCTTTCCAACCAATCGGAGAGTCAATTTTAGGAATAAGGCGGATTATAGTAGCATGAATACCAGGAGGGATAAAGATTCCATTAAAGATATTACTTATAGCTTCACAAATATCTGTTTTTATGATGTCCCAACAGATTCGATAGAAGAATCCATTGAAACCATCTGATCTAGCAGCTCCATTAGGATTGAGAGACTTAATAGCATTTAGGATTTCACTGTCATCTGGATTTTTATTCAGGATTGTGTTGTCTTCAAGAGAGATCAAAGAATGAGTGATATTAAGTAAGCCAGGGCCATCTCTGCTGTTTGAAGTGTTAGTTAATAATGCTTTGAAATATTTCTCTGCAGAAGCACCAATATCTTCTTTGTTTTCTAACCAGTTCAACCAATTTTAAATTATGGAGATTTTGTTTCTCTTGTGCTTCTCCTTAACAAGAGAATGAAAGACAATTGTGTTTCTAGCGTTGTCTCTTAACCCGTTAGCATTAGCTTTTTTCTCCCAAAAACTCTCTTCTATTGCTAGTAATTCCAGATGGTCAATCTTTGTTTTTTCAAGTAAATCTTTGTCAAATTCAGAATTAGAAGCCTGGTATTTGGCTTCATAAAATTTTATGATGTCTTCGATTTGTGTTGGCCCTTCAAAGACATTTCCAAAAGTAAATTTGTTCCATGATTTTAGTTCAGCTTTTAGGTTCTTCATTTTATACCAGATTACTTGAACATGATTACCATACGTTTCTTTCTTCCATATTCTTTCAATTAGCTTTAGAAAATCTGCATGCCTAGCCCACATATTCAAGAATTTGATTTGAAGTGACATGAATTGGAGTTAATTTTAATGAAAATAGGGATGTGATCTGAGCAAGTCTTGGATAAATGTTTAATACTGGCGTTGTGAAAGAAATCCATCCATGCTGCATTGTATAACATCTTTTCTAATCTCTTCCACTTCCTTCCATTACACCAGGTGTATTTTGATCAAGAATAGCCTGCATGTATAAGGTGACAGTCCAAAATCATGTTACTAAATTCATCCATACTTTTTATGCAGGTAGTGACACAGGATAGCTGGTCATCAGGATTTACGACTGCGTTGAAGTCACCAAGAACCAGCCATTTGAGAGTAGCATCTTCAATAGATCTCATCAAAGTTGGATGCTCTAATAGACGAGAACATATAATCTTTTTCAGTCAACTGGATTGCACTGATGATTTGTGATTCATCAAAAGCTTTGATTGGGCCATTGATACCATAATTTTCTGAATCAGCAACAATTTTAATCGTTGTAGCTTCTTTGTCAGGTTGGCCTTGCAAGCAGTTTCTATTATCCTTACTCTTACTCTTTCTTTCTTTGTCTCTCTTCATTTGATTAAAAGTCGTAGGCTTAACAATTATGGATTTTATTTGCCCAGTTCATGTTTCTTGAATTAAGTTTTGTTTAGAATCCGCTTCCATCTGACTGTCATTAGTTGATTTTTGAGTTTCTTTTTTCATAGACTTCTTGCAATTTCTTAAGTTGTGCCCGATATGATGACAATCATAACAATACTCAAGCTTAGATAGGTAGATGATCTCATGCCACAATCCCAATTCATGTCCAAAAGAAATCCAATTTGTTTTCTTTTAACTCATTTGATAAGTCCAGCTCTAGCCAGATTTTACAACAATTAAATCTGGCTTTACTGTTAGGGGGTATCCATAGAGTTAAAGGAGATCATATAACCTTTCCAATGACTCTTATGGTGTCTTCATTGTACATATAATCAGGTCGATTAGGAAGTGGAATCCATACAGGAGTTACGGGACATTCTTTGTTAGGATTGAAGTGTGGCCTCCACTTGAGTAATCTCATAGTTTTCGATCCAACAAACGAGACATTTCGTTTCCAAAGTTTTTTAAGTCTTCCAGAGAGATGAATTCTATGAAGATGTGCTTGTAGTTCCATATAGAAACGTTGAATTCTCCTGAGAAGTTAAAAGATTCGAGAAAGTTTCTCATAGATTTAGTACTTGGCTTTCGTGAAACAAATTTGCCAATTAGAGTTTTATTTGCGATTGTGTTTAACTCATCTTTATTTTTCTTGTTAAATTTGATCCCAAACACTTCTTCATTTCTGATTATAGAGTAATCTTCATGTTTGAATCCAGTTGTGCTTGTTTTAAATATGTCACCAAATGATTTACCATCTGGATTACTTGCAGGTTTCGCATCAGCTGAGTTCGAAACGAAGGTTGGATTGATCCTGATTATAGTTCCATAGGATGAAATCATCTGATTTTTATTGTCAGTTCTTGAGTGGAGACTTTGTTTCCGGCATTTCTAACAAGAACAGGATTTAGAGGAAGGAATCATGTATTGAATGATGGATTCTGAAAAGATGGAGTAGATTTCGAAGATATTGATGAAGAGATGAATCCGATCTCATATACGGTAATCCATGAATCCGATCTCATGCGAAAATTATGGCGACGGTTAAAACAGAAGTTTTGTTTCTTGGAGCAAAATCATCTCTCTCCTTTCCTTTATCTCACGTCTCCTTTACTAATTGTATTTAAGTTAAATATGTAATTGTTTATTATTATTTTTATAAATCTTATGCATGAATAATGTATATAAGTTTATTAATCATATTAGGCAATTTATTAAGTAATAACTTTTAATCCCAAATTTACTAATTATATAATTATATTGAAATAATAAAATGTTATAATAAATCTAAATTTTAAATAACCAATTTTTTTTAGATGATATTACTAATTATATTTAAATTTTTAAATAATTTGGTTATTTGCTTTAATTTTGTTTGTAAAGTATTTTAATAAAGGATTTAATATCCATTCGTTTACCGTGTCTTTACAATATTAAAAGATATAAATTTGTAACTTGTCTAATAGATTTGTGGTTTTGACGTAGCGTTCCATTCTTTTATATATAAATTTAGGTAAGACGTCCATTGTTTTGTTTCTGCTGTTTACATCATTAATTCGACCAAATGAAATATTAAAACGGTCAATAAAACAAGCGCCTGTACAAATTTATTATAAGGAAAATGTGTTAGGTGAGGTACAGAATATAAAACGAGCGATAAAGACCGGTCATCTAAACTTGTGAAACTTCAATACTTAAATATATGCAAGGTGGTCAAAATAATAAGCTGTGGTCTTCAACTACCAAATATTATAATAGTTTTGATGACTCTTTTTCAAGGATGTCTACGCCAGAAGATCAGTTAAAACACAGCAGTAGGCAAGTTGTGTTAAACTTGTCGAGGTTTTCCGGTTATATTAATAGAAAGCAGATCATGAGTCATTGTGTTGTGGATAAACTTTGTTAGCAAGAACGAAAGAAAAATGAGAAAAGACGGTCTTCTTCACGTAGTGTTGCTGCCCTGGTCTGCTTTTGGCCATTTGATGCCATTTTATCAACTGTCAATAGCTTTAGCCAAAGCAGGAGTTAAAGTTTCATTTGTCTCCACTCCAAAAAACATTCAGAGATTACCAGAAATCCCTTCAAGTCTGTCGAATCTGATTAGCTTTTTGGAGCTTCCACTTCCAGTCCTTGACGAAGGGTTGCTACCACAAGGTGCAGAGGCAACCGTTGATATACCTTTTGAAAAAGTTCAGTTTTTGAAAACTGCTTGTGATCTTCTTCAACTACCTTTCAAGAACCTTGTAGTTGATCTATCACCGGATTGGATTTTTATTGATTTTTTTCATTATTGGGTAGTGGATATAGCTCGGGAACTTAATATTCCACTACTTTTTTACTCTTGTTACTCGGCTGCAGCATTGGCTTTTCTTGGTTCTTCTGAATTTCTCGTTGGCGATGGCCAAAAAAGGTTGCGTTCCTCTCCGGCTAGTCTCTTGTCACCACCTGAATGGTTTGATTTCCCATCTTCTGTATCACTTAAGGTGCATGAAGCAATCCCTATTTTCAATGGACTATATGTTTCGAGTGGTACTGATAAAACTGATGCTCAACGTCTAGCGATGATCCTAGATTCGTGTCAGGCTGTTGCTGTCCGAACTTGCGTTGAATATGAATCAAACTACTTAAATTCATACAGAAATATGCTCAAGAAGCCGGTGATTCCAATAGGTCTTCTCCCATCGGAAAGGCACGAGGGATCATCAACAAATTTAACTAATGGTTCTTGGGGCAAGATCTTCAAGTGGCTTGATGAGCAAGAAACTAAATCGGTTGTGTTTGTAAGTTTTGGTAGTGAATGTAAGCTTAGCAAAAATCAAATCTTTGAGATAGCATATGGTTTAGAGCTATCAAAGGTTTTGTTTTTATGGGCACTAAAAAAACCCTCCTGGGCTAATAATGATCTTGATGCTCTACCGCTAGGATTTAGGGATCGAACGGGAGATAGAGGAGTTGTGACAATGGAGTGGGCACCACAGAAGGAGATTTTAGCACACGCATCGGTTGGAGGATCATTGTTTCATTCTGGTTGGGGCTCGGTGATTGAGACATTACAGTTTGGTCACTCTTTGGTTGTGTTGCCATTTATATATGACCAGCCACTGAATGCGAGGCTTTTGGTCGAAAAGGAATTGGCAATCGAAATAGAGAGAGGGGAAGATGGATCTTTTAGTCGGGATGGTATAGCTAAGTCACTGAAACTAGCAATGATGTCCGAGGATGGAGATAGGCTGAGGGCTAGAGCTAAAGAAGTTGGATCTATGGTTGGAAATCATAAGCTGCACCAAGACTTCTACATCGGTGAGTTTGTTGAATTTCTGAAAAATGGATTGACGAAGTAGTAGTGTAAGGAAAAAGGTGATTTTTTCCAGAGTTATGTCTATTTCCTTTATTTTATTACCGCATATTCAGGAGTATTTCAAATATTGTATGCAGAAATCGGAAATTATGAGAGCATTTTAAGGATTTTCTTTTAAAATCTTTAAATTATATGAAACTTGTGGCATGTATCATCAGTCGAATCGGTATATTGAAACTATATATACTGATGTAGCCCAAAAAGTCCAAACAAAAGCCTTTTTATTTTATTTTATTTTATTCAAATATCTTATGTATTTAAATCAAATCTAATTATATTAAGATTTGATTTTATTTGATTTGATTTTATTTTATTTTATTTTAGAATATTTATTTTATTTCCTTGTATTCTAATTTAGGGTTTTGAGAAGCTATTATATAAAGCCTCTTATGCCTTAAGTTATTGGAAGTCTTGAGAATAATATATTTTTATTAGTGAAAGTTTCACTCTTTGTTACCCTTAGATTAGGGTTGCATCATGTTACCCTTGAATTAGGGTTTCATCTATCGTTGCTTCTTCTTCTGTTTCCGCCGCGTCATCAGTTTGGTATCAGAGCCGAAGTTCCTGCTACGGGGCAAGCATGTTTCTGAATCCTGATTTCATCTGATTCAAGGTTTAAAGAAGAGAACAGCACACATGGTCATGAAGATCGGGAAGATCGTTTGAGTATGAGGGGCCATACCAACCGTTTCAATGACGATCGTATTGACCGGTTACTGAAGGAGTTTAAATTGGCTACCAATCGTCGAATCAAGGTAAAAATTTCTTATCGAGATGCTGTCTCAGGCTATGAAGAGGTTTTCAAAACCATTTTTTTCATCAACTGGACATGGGGATGTTGTCTTCAAGCTATGAAAAGGTTTTCGAAACTATTTTTTTCCTTCAACTTGATGGCTTCAATGTTACTTTGAATAAGGAACACTCGAAAAGAATTTATCGTATTCCGATAAGGTCAACAATTATAATTCCCAATGTAACTATTGAATAAAATAAAATAAATATTTTGGATTCTTGATGGTGATGGTGCTGTGAATTCGAGGACGAATTCTTGTCAACCAGGAGAGGATGATGTAGCCCAGAAAGTCCAAACAAAAGCCTTTTTATTTTATTTTATTTTATTCAAATATCTTATGTATTTAAATCAAATCTAATTATATTAAGATTTGATTTTATTTTATTTGATTTTATTTTATTTTATTTTAGAATATTTATTTTATTTCCTTGTATTCTAATTTAGGGTTTTGAGAAGCTATTATATAAAGCCTCTTATGCCTTAAGTTATTGGAAGTCTTGAGAATAATATATTTTTATCAGTGAAAGTTTCACTCTTTGTTACCCTTAGATTAGGGTTGCATCATGTTACCCTTGAATTAGGGTTTCATCTATCGTTGCTTCTTCTTCTGTTTCCGCCGCGTCATCATATACGATACAATATGTACATTTGTTTTTCATAACCATATTTTGTTTAAATGACATTTGATAAACTAGTTTGATGCCATATTGTTAGTTCAAAACATGTTAAAGTATTTGTCAACTGCGTTTTGTTGTAATTTTTAATGGTTACATTTCAATTTTAATCGTATAACTGAATTCCACAACTCCATTTCATAAAAGTTACGGTTAAATTAAGGCCCCTCGCGATAACCATCTCCAAAATATAAAAGCGTACCAAAATTATTCTTTTACTCCGCAACCAACGGAGAAGTTTGATCCGGCGAGTGAGAAGGTCCCACCAGCCGATTGAGGAAGGTTCAACCGCTGGGTAAATGTAAAATAGTAAAATTTTAAAAAAAAAATCATTTGTTGGGGCTGGTTAACATTTTTTGGGCCCAAATTTAGCTAAAGCCTTTCAGAAATAGCAAACTATTCATAAATATTAACTTAACTATTTTATAAATACTTACTTAACTATTTTATGGCCATGGTTATATCCGATCATAAAAAGATAACCCGTCCCAAATTGACATTCTCACCCGACGGAAAAAGTTCCGGTAGTGTGAAGCTAAGGAGCCTCACATATAAGGAGGTCTCAAATCGCTATGACTTTCTCTACCGGGTAACCAAACGGTATCTAATATAAAATAGTAAAAGATTTAAAAGTTTTCAGTTTTGGGTTGCTTATAGGTTTTTTTACCAGATTTAGCTAAGCCCTATTTTATTATTATCTAATATCCAAAAATTGTATTGATAGACTTCGACAATAATAAAAGTCCACAAATAACTTCTTTTGTGTTTTTAACCAATTTTTTTTTTATTTTTTTCTTTCGATTGTTGTTTTAAAAAATTCGTATCTTTCAAACCATAGTCTATATAGAAAAGTCTGAAAGTACCCACGGTTTTGTTTTTTTAAGACGAAGAAAATTAGATCGATTATTAATTTTTTTTTATTTGAGAATTTTATTTTTTCGTCCTTATCATACGAGACTAGTCATAACTAACAATGCGAGACCAGACATACCAACTATGTGAAACCAGATATAACCAATCATGCGAGACTAGGCAAAATAAACCATGCGAGACCACCATAACCAAGCATGAGAGACCAGACAAAACCAACCATGAGGGACCAGACAAAACCAACCATGCGAAACTAGACATAATGAACGATGGAGACCACGCATAAACAACCATGAGAGACCGGGCATAATTAACCATGCAAGACTAGGCATAATAACCTAGGCGAGACCAGGCATAACCAACCATGAGAGACCAGGCATAACCAACAATGTGAGAGCATGTATAAAAAACACGCGATACTATTTATAAATAAACATGCGTAACCAGGCATAAATAAAAATGTGAGATAAGTACTACTTGATGATAAAGATGTGAGACCATGGTTATTAGGTCTCATAAAAAATCATCAATGTGTCTAATTTTGTTCATCTCCAAATTTTTTTATTTATTATGCCTTATCTCGCATGTTTATTATGTTTGGCATCGTATGATTTATTCTGTTTAGTCTTGATTTTTTTTATACCTTGTCTCGCATGTTTGGTTATGATTGGTCTGACATGTTTTTATGTCTTCTCTCGCATATTTGGTCATGCTTAGTCTCGCATGTTGTTGGTGATTTTGTTTTTACAAAAATAAAAAAATGTCGATCTATTATTAGTTCATTTTATGATTCATATTACTTAGATTTACTGGCTTTTGGAAGTCGAGTCTGCATCTCCTTTCGATCACCGAATAAGCATCAACATTTGTCAAAATAACTATTTCTGGTTCTGAAGATGTATCCGACTGAAAAACAGAAAAGTTAAACGTTTGGCAACAATCATAAGGTTTTTGGTTGAACTGTTCGTCTGTGGAAACTATACTTAACATTATATCCTTTGGGAATTACAACTATCAAGTTCTGTCCACATTCCGGAGAGGTAACAACCTTATTCGTTTTTTATTTTGTTAGGATTATCCATTATAGGTAATGGATGCTGTCATATGTCTAAACTTTCCAAGCTGGTGATATCGAAAATCTTACTCCAACATTTCTTACTTCTCATAATATAGCTCATGGAATCAACTTGGAAAAATCTCATGTAATCACTATATGTCTTATCTGGCACAGGTGAGAAGGATATATACTATGCTAATGAACTGGTCTTAGTTACCAAGATCTAAGTAAACATCCATTTTTGGTTATGAGATTGGCACGAGAATGTCTTATCTTATCAACAATTCATTATTTTTAGACTACCATCAGAATCTTTTACTACCTTTTTTATTTGGGGTCTCAATATGAACCGCTCTAATAGCTGCTTCTATTAGTCTCTTGTCATTCCTCATTCTATAGTTACATATTTCGTGCACACTGATCAATTATATGCTTATTATTTTCCTATTGTCCTTCAGGTCTGGAAGCTGAGTGCGCGTGCTCCGTCTGAAATCGCTATAAATTCAGTAAACAAGTCAGGTTTCTCAGATGCTTTTGTAAGGGAAATACGCTAATTTTCCGGCAAATCACTACTAAATTGGCTTGAGGTAAAAATGGGTTTTGGAAAAATACACAGTTTTCCTGCAATCTACATAAAAGAAAAGAAAAGAAACACAAAACAAAATTGAAATCAAACACACAATTGTTAACAGAGTTCAGGAAATTATGTTTACGTCTCTCTACCTGCTGCAGATCGATTTTATTAGAAAGACACATTGACTCTACCGTTTTCGATGCATACACAAAAAACCTAGCTTTTTGGTTTTTTTTGTAGAGACTGAAACACAAGGAAAAAAAATGTTTTTCAGTAATGTGTAATTTATGACTCCCTAAATTACACTGTCTTTTTAAATTCACTCCATGTCTCTTTAATGTGTTTAGCACTTGCATCATCTTCACTGTCCTTTTCATCATTGCCAGTTTCACTGTCCTTTTCATCATTGTCAGCTTCACTATTTTTTCATCTAACATGAGGAAGGTAACATGTTTAGATAAAATAAACTACACACGAGCTTAGTTATATTATTTGACCTAACAGCTGTCAAGATACTTATTCATATACAACTTGATAAAAAGTGATATTAATATGAGGTTAATCTTCTTTAGTCGGAATATCGAAAATGTACTTACTTAAACTGTAGATGTAC
The DNA here is from genome assembly GCA_036936605.1 of Limnanthes douglasii subsp. nivea. Classification (NCBI taxonomy): domain Eukaryota; kingdom Viridiplantae; phylum Streptophyta; class Magnoliopsida; order Brassicales; family Limnanthaceae; genus Limnanthes; species Limnanthes douglasii. Next base: position 115,189,742 of record JAUPFV010000001.1, read on the forward strand.
GCCGTATATCAACACTCTTATTATTTTCCATGTAAATATCAAAATTCTCAAGTTTATTAATAGAGTAGACTTCTACTAGAGTTTATGCTTTTTTTTAAATCTGCATAATCTCCCATGATTAGTGTACTATTATGTTTCCTTCGAGTAATATAATTAGGAAATTGATGAGATTAAAACTTGATCCAACCTTCCGGCTATAATTTTTTAAAAGCTAAAAAGTTTGGTTCTACTGTGTGAACTCTTAGTGCCGCAACTGCGATTTAACAAAATTGAGCATAATTGCATTGATATTTGTGAGGAATTTTTATTTTTTATTTCAATGCATAAGTGTGGATTCTTGAGAGACGTGTTTTTGATAGAAAATGATGTAGTCTCGCGACAGTTCTCTGCCCAAGTTCGCGCGTGTTTTCCTCTATGAATCTGTTCGATGTCTCTAGAAGATATAACCAATGTTATTAGACTAGAATTACGCGTCTTTACTGTGGACCCTCTGTTGGATATTTTAGTGTAATTGGATTAATTAGTCGGCCAATATAGTCATAATATATTATCGAGCAAATCAGAGAGTGTGGAGTACATGCTTGTCAGAATATATTATGATTAGTGGGTCCAATGGACGGATCCTTGTTCGGTGATAATCTCTGAACTGTTTTTAAATTTTGTAAAGAATACACACTTTGAATTAATTATTGTTTTGGTTGTTAGAAGTGTGTATCTAAGACTGAAAATGATTGAAATCGACATTCGAAAGCATTTAAAAAAATGACTATTTATGTTTATTAGTCCGATAAAAATGTGCATGCCCTGTTTTGCTGAATTGAAATAGAAATAAATATATCATTAGAGTGGAAATTTCTATGAATGAACATAAATTAAAGAACAACACACTTGAAAACACGCGGTCATGGTTGTTGGTTTGGTTTCAATTTGCAGGTTTTTAAGTGGTAAGTTACATACAAATTGAAATGTTTTTAAGTGGTAAGTTACACACAAATTGAAACGGCTTTAATTTCTTTATCTAACATGTGAATATTAGGGCATGTAGTGTGATTAAATTTTAAAGGTTGCATTTTGCATGCAATATTTATCATAATTTTCACTATGCAAGTGAATTTGTATATAATGGTGTGAGTTCGTTATCTATACTGCCACACAATAAATGAAGCAATTACATGCAGGGATTAAGAAAGAGTTTCTATTACACGAATAGTAATTGTCTCTGCAAATTGTAAATTATATATTTTGAATAATAGGAATGCACGAAAGTATAATTTTAAATGAATTTGCATGGTGTACTGGAAGTGCTTTTGGTATGTAAAACAGGAGTTTATTATAACTGAGCATTGGAAGTTTATTTCTTTTCTCTAATATAAAGTGGATAGAAATGGAGCAAATTGCATGGTGTATTGGAAGTGCTTTTGGCATGTAAAACAGGAGTTTATAACTGAGCATTGAAAGTTTATTTATTTTCTTTAATATAAAGTGGAAAGAAGTAGCTCCACTTAATTTTTCATACGGCCGTCTAAAGTGATCTGGTATACAAAGTTTGTTTACATGCTCACTCGTATAAAAGTGACCAAATTTGTAAATTAAATTGTATATATAATATTATAATTTACAAATTTGGTAAATTTTGATGTTATTCATAAATGAGTTATGATTTGTTTATACGTGAGTGACATGTTGATTTTTGGCATCGATCAAATCAAGTTGATGAAACAAAGAGATTCTTATCATCTAGTTTTGAGATGAAAGATTTGCAGGAAGCTGAGAAGCTTCTTGGTATATGTATGTCATGACTAGCACTGATCCAAATATTTCCTTTGTTGTTGGAAAGCTTAGTATGTATACTATCAATCATAGTCACATCATTGGTAAGCTGTAAAACGAGTATTAAAGTATTTGAAAGGAACCATGGACTATGGTTTGACTTATACTGGATTTCCTTCTTAATTTATACTTTGGGGAGGTGTTATCTCTTATGCATCTAAGAAACAAACTTGTATTATTCATTCAACAATGAAATCAGATTTTGTGGCATTAGCACCAGCGAGTAAAGAAGCTGATTGGCTAAGAAATTTAATGTATGAAATTCTGTTGTGGCCCAAACTGATATCACCTATATCTATCAGATATGATAGTGAAGCTTCCTTGGCTACTACTGTCTATAAACAATTTTAAAAAGGCAGGTCTAATTATTTAGGTGTTGGATACAATATGATTCGTGAGCGCATCACGCATGATGCTATTTCAGTAGAGTTTGTGAGAACTCAATATAATGTAGTCGATCATTTAACCAAAGGGTTAAGTAGAGATTTTGTGCACAAATCGGCTATTGGGATAAGATTAAAGTTAATTTGAAATCTCTCATGTTGAGATACCCAATTCCCATCTAATATGACATTAGGTGCTGAATTCAATGTGGAAAGCTTAACATATAGAGATTGGAACACATTAGTAGTATTATGCCAAAGTATGTGTTCAGACGTGCAAGTTGCGGAGGTTGAAGTTTATCTTCTTAATAGTTCTTTTGAAAAATTGCATATGCATGTGCAAGAGTAAAAGATCTACCTATTTAAGCATGAAATTTAGCCGCTTCAAGAAGTTAGGACTTGGCTTTGATATGTTTAAGAATGATAAGGACACAAAGCTAGTAAAAGATAGTGTCAGGTGAGAACATTTGAGAATGTAAATTTATGTATATATTATCTTTGAGTACATTATGGATAGTAAAGGTTCAATCCTTAGTGATACCTTGATATTCGAATATTTGAAATGTGTAATATACTAATATGAAATTCAATTGTCACGATATTTCATCTATGCATAAATTTGTTATTTGTTGTGATTTTGTTTTAGTTAATCATGAATTGCACTAAAATGGGGGAAGATTGTTGGATATTTTAGTGTAATTGGATTAACTAGTCGACCAATGTAGTCATAATATATTATCGAGCAAGTCAGAGAGTGTGGAGTACACGCTTGTTAGAATATATTATGATTAGTGGGTCCAATGGACGGATCCTTGTTCGGGTTTGACTTATTTTGAATGATAAGGCTATTATGAAAATTTATGCAAATTTGAATTTGGAAAAATAATTCGAATTTGAATTTGAATTTTAGTCAGTTTATCATTTGAAATTTTAACCGTTTTTGGACATAAAACTGTTTTACAGTTGAAGTATTTTGGTTGAATAAATAAGTATGGTTCTGTGAAAAAAGAGGATCACAACAAAAACTCATTCTGGTTGTTCAAAAGAAATGCTCTGATTTTATCCGGTTGAAAATTTTGGAGAACCACCAAAATAATTTCAATGTGAAATTTTTAAAACAAGACTTCAGAGTTTATCCGGAAATCTCTAAACAATATTCGCAACAAAAGATTGAAATTAGTTGTTCTTATTTTATGAAGAGATTTCTATGAAGATGTTCTTGTTTTATGCAAAGATGTGGATGGAGATTGGAATGAAGAGATTTTTTGTAATCTTTAAAAGAATCCATAATCAAGTATTAAACCTTCAATAGAACTATGGTATCATACGTCCTGTAAGTTTTTCTCCCTTGACTTTTTATTTATGGATGTCTAAAAATGGTGATAATCTCTGAACTGTTTTTAAATTTTGTAAAGGATACACACTTTGGATTAATTATTGTTTTGGTTGTTAGAAGTGTGTATCTAAGACTGAAAATGCTTGAAATCGACATTCGAAAGCATTTTAAAAAAATGACTATTTATGTTTATTAGTCCGATAAAAATGTGCATGCCCTGTTTTGCTGAATTGAAATAGAAATAAATATATCACTAGAGTGGAAATTTCTATGAATGAACATAAATTAAAGAACAACACACTTGAAAACATGCGGTCATGGTTGTTGGTTTGGTTTCTCACCATATTTATATTCATCTTTTATCTCTTAATAATACATTATCGAACACACAGATTTGTGAAGGAATCTGAAACTTCTATTTTCACTGAAAATCTATCGTTTATTCTACAACAAAAACACATATCTTAATCAATCAATGGGAAATAAAAATGGTAAGTTTTCTTGTGTTTGATGGTTTAATTTTTTTTTTAGTTTTTTGTTGATTGTTGGTAGATTTTCATTTAGGTTTGAAATTAGTTGGTTGTAGTGTTATAATCTAGTTTGGTACAAAATATTAGGTTTCTATGTGCTCGATTTGTGTTTAACATTGGTGTAGCTGTTGATTTTAGCGATTCCATAGTGGTTTTGTCGAAGAATATGAGTCTGAGTTTGTTCCTGCTCTTCAATGTTGCCAGTGTAATGCATATATGCCGGCTGTGTAACTATATTACACGGGTAGCGTGGATAGCTGTTTGATATAGTTATTGTCTTGTTTTATTTTAGATATGTGTTAAATGGATTTTAGTTCCAAGAAACAAACCGGTAAAACGGAAGTACGGTCGAAGTCCGAACATGAGGATGCTCGGCCAAATGAGGTGGAAAAAACGCTTCTGCAACGGAGGTATACTCATAAAATAGAAGTCAGTTCCCTTTCGACCACATGGTAGAGTTCAAAGCAGACTATCCACCGTAATATGAAACCGCTAGAGGCGAAATGGTTGTCGACGGTGTCGAGGAACCTACTTTTGAAGGTTCATCTTCATCACATGAAGATACAACTTTAGATAATAATGAAGCACGTCCAATTTAGACTCAAACGCCTCTAGTTTCTACTGAAGTATCTAATATGGCATCTCGCACATCTCGATCGTTCTGATCGTCTGATGAATTTATTCTTAACGCAGAACAGTGTTGCACTCATTCCGTATTACATGCACCACGAGACATACAACACTTTTCTCAGGAATGTAAGTTCCAATATCCTATATTGCTAATAATCTATTTAATTTGGTTTCCACCACCCGATAATTAGATTATAACGGTGTGTTTTGTTTTGTATTTTTAGTCGTGACAGGGTATTAACTGTCGGGCCAAGTATGGACGGTTAGGTCAGTGGGACCTTAGTATATAACAGGTGGTTATATAGACTATCGTTTGAGGGATTCGGTTCTATCATCTAATCTGAAACTTGAACATGTTCAACTCAAACACTCACTTGAACAAGGATTTCCTCATACGTTAGCATCGAGAGGTCGACAATTTGCAATTCTTTTTTGAGGAGATGAGCATCACTTTAGACGACGTGTACGTTATTACTGACCTCGTATTGGTGGGTTTCATAATTGAATCAAAGGCAATCGATACTTTTGCCTTCGTTGTTGAGAGTAATGGAGTTTGAGATCCACGATGAGTTAAAGAAGCACGATATGGTTGGTTTTGGTATGAATTGGCTAAAAAATACTTATTTAGGGCCCATTATTATTATGCAAATCCTGATTGTACCGATCAGATGGTCTTACACACCGCACATGCGTATGTCGGATACGTAGATTGGTTATGTGGTATATCGTGGGGTACTTGTGCATTGGCATGGTTATACAATGAGTTGAGATAAGCGTCAAATTTGTCGATGAATAGTCTGACCTGCTTTGAAGCCTTATTAGATTACTTAATATACGATCATTTCCCGTGTTTGCATCTTCAAGTTACCAGTGGTTATAGTTCATCTACGCCCAAGCTTCTTAGTTGGTGGCTAAAATAATAGATGAGGGGAAACGTAGCCGAAGACGTACTACCGCGACCTCATTTTCGGTCTCGAGAAGAGGAACGTAAGCATTATTTTTTTACTTTCATCAAGGTTCCAAATAGTTGCTTAGTTTATATGTATTTGTTTGCAGGTGATCTTTCAGCCGTATGCGGATATAAGGATAGTTTATCGGTGCAGCCGGTGTGGTTATATCACAATCTTGTATAGATTTTGCATATGATCAAAACGTATCTATGGGATCAAGTGATACGAATTTTGGTTGGTTAAAAAAAGAATCCCCTCGATATTTTTCCAGCTCGAACAGATCTGAAGAATAGTGATCACTAACGTTACCCGGTTAACATGTTACACTAGAATGATTAGTAAACTCATATTTTTTTCCGTTGACATGTACACCGAGTCCCTTATGCCAAACCGTAGTTAGGTTACAACTCAGTACGAAGCCTATATGGCGAATTTTGGTTGGGTCCATACGACTTCGCGTGTTCTTGGCAAATGGAATATATCATCGGTGATTTAAACCATAAACCATATTATGCCTATTGATGATAACCACGATAAACTTTTAAACTTCAATAATCGAGTCCGTATAATTGCAAGTCCATGGCTTCTATTAATATTATTTATTTTGTATCTTATATACATGATGTAATCATTATATTTAAACTATAAGTTTTTTATAATGTTAGTTTAGCATCAGATGATGTTTTGTACAATTAGATATAATCGAATGAAGGTATAATATTAATGCTGGCGGTGTATAAATCCTGCACCTCCGGTATATTATTAATGTTGGCAGTGGATAAAACCCGGACCGTCGATGAAAGTATAAGAAATGTATTTGAATAAAGGTGGTTTTTTTTGTTTATAACACCGTCTGCATGTGCTATTTAGCGTCGTCGGTTTAATACTCCGCTGCCGTGTGGAAATTGTGCAACGACAACGTAGCTATTTTCACTGTTGGCGCATAAATCGTGTATTGTTGATGGACTCTTATTTTAAATAAATGTTTAAATTTTATTTTTAAGGTCTACACCCATATCATACCATATGTATACCGTCAGTGTTTTTGCTAGTTGTCGATGTGTAAATTATGCATTGCCGATGTATGTACGCAAAAAACTAAATATATGAAAATTAAGATAACATAAGACATAAATTAGTTGACATAATTAAGAAGATTACATAATTCGTACGTAATACGTAATCAAAATACAAACACAAGCAAGAAAAATATATAAATATTTCAAATTATCGATGTTAAAGGCGCGTCTATGGTGATGGATAATTCTATGTATGATCGAACTATGTTTTGAACATATATTACTCATATTCGCTAGTTCCATCAGAATTTGAGTAATATGCTTTGATGCAATTGACTTCTGTATCTGCTTTATCTTTTAGTTCTTACACCACATGATCCAGCATATATTTCGTAATAAATCTTTGAAACGTCATACTGAAAACATCACGGGTATCACGTTCGATTTGATAGGGGAGTGACACAATGTGTATACTCATAACAGTTTTTAATCAGTCTAACTTGACACTAACTTCTTCAAGTCCATATGCTAGGGGAATCATACAATCAATATACATTATTTCCCTACCATGCATGAAGTATATTATGCATAATCCACGTCCATACAACCATGGGGTTTTTTTGACATCGTGCATTTTACAAAATCAACTACTTTCAACAGATGCGTATTTTCATGCATATTCTAATTCATATCACCCATATATGTGAGTGTTTAAGGTTAAGTGTTTACTGATGAGGTAAGAATCGAGCTACTAGAATATTTTGGTATATTATGGGTGTAATTTGACATCAAGAAATGAGTTTAGGAGAATTTGACAGTCATGTAATATTAGAGGACTAATTTATAACAAATAATATACTTGAGAAAGGGACAAAAATTAGCAATTTGTTTAGGTATATGGACCTTACAAATATACTATAAAAGCACACCACCTCTTGTGTGGAAAGGCGATTGATGAATGATTACTTGTGACTTTCTCTCTCTAAAATATGGAGCTTTTCTCTCTCTAAAAAACTTATATAATAACTGATATAAAAAATTTGGCATTCCAAACATTATTTTATGCATAAACCTCCAAAGATTTTTGGAATTATCATTGGCAACGTCTGCGGGAAACGATTTGGTACCCGGAATCATCTTCCAAAATCTTGTTACATTTTGAAGAATTACTAATGGAAATTCGAGGAGAATTAGATATGAATAATGATTTAATAACAGAAAAAAAAATTCAAAGGAAACCTCGGTAATAACATGGAGGTTGATCAGAAGCATGACGATCAGTATGATGGTGAGATTTTGGAAGAGTCTATTTTGGTGGCTCGAAGAAAAGAACTTCCAGAAAAAATTGAAAAGTTAAATTCTGAAAGACACGTTGCGATATCCTTCAAGAAAATCCGACCAACGGTTCAAACGGAAAATAAAACTGAGAAAAAAGAGTTGGATGACAACAGTTGAGTTGACGATAAGAAAGATAAGTTTGTGAGGATAGTCACTATTCTCCAAGGAGGAAAGTAAAGCCTATGCATCGATATGAATCGTCAGAGTCGAGTGATTATTCACTATATTATTCAAGTGAATTTTCTCGAGAAAGATTTTATCCTCGGAAGAATAGAATTCAAAAGAAATATTTGAGGAAACATAGAAAATAGTATCGAGTGGCTCATCGGACAAAATATTCGAGGGGAAAAAAGGAAGGCTTTGTGGGCCATGTTTATAAATAAAATGTTTATGCTCAAAATCCATCGGGTAGCCAAAATTTGGAATATCGAGTGATCAATCTATACACAATTCCTTCAGATGATGGTTTGTATACAGTGGAAAATGAGGCCTTAGAGCCAATGTTTAAAGAGCTGATAATAATTGAAGGTCCTCTCATTTGTTGTCGGAAATACTTTCTGGCAATTTACCAAAGCACTTTGACATTTCTATTTGTAAAATTTTGATGGAACGCAAGATCCTAATACTCATATTGAACAATTTAAAAAATTTATGATTAATTTTGATGATGATGACAAGTTACTCTGCATGACTTTCTCCCAAAAATTTAAAGGGGATACTTTAAAGTGGTATAACCGACTTCCGGAAGGATATATAAAAAACTTTGATATGTTTTGGAATATTTTCCGACAACACTTTGTGGGAAGTAAAACGTTTCGAGCTAACGGTGATACTATAATATATTGTAGGAAACATGTTTGAGAAAGTTTGAAAGATTATACCAACCGTTTCATCAAAGTAAAAAGTGATATGGAATATTGTGAGCACCTTGTGGCTTTGTGAGCTTTTCAAATGGAACTTCACACAAGGATATTGAAGGATACTATGGTTGAAAGACAAGCTATGACATTTGGGGCTTTGCTTGATCAGGTTGAAAAAAGAATACTGGTGCAAGAGACTCAGGCTTCAGAATAGGTTCTTGTTGGAGCAAAAACAGTTCAAAAGATCTCTTATTACAACCCAACCTCCTCGAACGAATGTGCCACCTAAAGTATCAAGTCAGTTTTGTCTGAGGCCCACAGAAAACTATCAAGCATATAACTCACAACAAAGTATTAGACCAATGCCTAATAAATAGATTCGTCCAGCTCATTTTACGAATTTAACCGAGTGTGTGGCAATAATATTTGATAAAACTCAGAGTTAAGTACAACTTCGTAAGACTTTCCCTATACAAACTCCTCAGTAAAATAGAAACAATAAATATTGTAAGTATCATGAAGATGTTGGGCATGATACGAATGAGTGTGTTGCATTGAAAAAATAAATACAATTATTAATCAAGAATGAGAAGCTAACCAACTTTGTAAAGAAGCATTCTCAGAAATATACGACATCTAAAGAAGCATCAAAAGAAGAAACTGCATTGGTTATTTTCGAGGAGATTGATTATTTGGATATTGCAACAAAAATACTTTGATCCAAAAAAGAGAAGAAATGATATTATTATTGTTGAAGAGATTATTTCAAGAAAAAAGTTTAGTGATTTATGTGCATTTTTTAGTCTTTAGCAATTTTTGAGGGTGATACTGCTGCAGGGAATTTGAACATCTCTCGGAAGAGGCACATAGTTATTCTCATTAACAACTTAGAGCAAAGGACTCGACGCATTTATATCAAAATCATTCTCCAATGATTTGTTTTGAAGATGATGATATGAGAAATGTGGCAGGGCCACATGAAGATGCAATAGTGATTGCAGCAGGAAGAGATGGTGATCAAGTGCAAAGGTTTTGATTGACACGGGAAGCTCTGCCAATATTTTATTCATGAATAATTATAAGAAGATTGTTAACCCTCCTACGATCTGACGATCAGATCAAACTATTGTGGGATTTACAAGAGTAATAGCTGAAGTTTTTGGAGAATTTGAAAGTGTGGTTGAGTTGGGTTGAGGTCCGTTTAAAAAAGGAGTTGTTATATTATTCATTGTGGTAGATGCACCAATATCTTAAAATGTTATTTTTGGAAGATCCTGGCTATCCAAGATGCATGTTGTAATATCTATCATCCATCAATGTTTAAAGTATGTTGTGGGAATAATATTGGCACAATTAGAAGTAGAAAAAAATGGCTAAAAAATGTTATCGAATTGCTTTATCTTCCCAACAAGTTCGAGGGAATGAATTAGAAAAAAGCATAGCAGTTAACAAGTACTTCCTTAGAACATACCCTATTGATGATCCGATGGAGTCCCCCGGTCTTTTGGTCTTTATGATAATTGTGAGGATTATACGTATCCAAGTGGTAAAGTTTTTAAAATTGGTACGAAATTATCTCCAAGTTTAAAGGAAAGATAAATTGAGTTTATCTACCAAGTTAGATATGTTTGCATGGTGTTCTAAGGATGTGACTGGGGTGCTTTCTGAAATAATTTGACATAAGCTAGAAATCAAGAGTAATGTGGGACCAATAATACAAAAAAGAAGGCATTTTTCTTAAGAAAAGTCGAAGGTAATAGTAATAGAGGTAGATCGTTAATCCAGAGTAGGGCACATTCGAGAATCTCAATATCCATTATGAGTGAAAAATCCAGTGTTGGTCAAAAAGAAAAATTACAAATGGAAAATGTGTGTAGATTTCACAGACTTAAACAAGGCTTTTCCATAAGATCATTTCCCAGTCCCACAAATAGATCAATTGGTAGACTCCACATCAGGAAATTGATTACTTTATTTTATGGATGTTTATGCAGGGTATAATCATATTAAAATGGATATGTGGGATGAGTAAAACACTTCGTATATCTATGGAAGGGGTTTGCACTGTTATAAAGTAATGCATTTTGGGTTAAACAATGGAGGGGCAACCTGTTGAAGTATATATTGACCACATGTTGGTAAAAAAATTCAAGGATGATGATCATTTTGATAATCTTGAGGAAACTTTTACAAACTTAAAAAGGGTCAACCTGAAATTAAATCCATAAAATGTACATTAGAGGTTCGATTATGAAAGTTCCTCGGATATATACTATGACACCCCCTCGGAATATAAAAGAAGTCCAAGTATTAACGGGTCGGCTGACAGCGTTGAACATATTTATCTCTCCTTCTTCCGATATATGTGGTCTTTTTTTCCAAGTATTGAGCCAAGCTAATTGTTTTAATTGGACAAAGGAATGTTCGGAGGCCTTTCATCGAATTAAAGAATACATTTCATCTCCAAAAAGCCTCACAAAACCTTTTCCGGGGGAAAAGTTATATGTTTATGTAGTAGTGTCAGATTATGCTGTAAGTTTCGTGTTAATTTGAGAAGAAAAGAAAATCCTAAGACCAGTGTACTACATTAGTAAAAGTTTGCTGGATGTAGAAAAACGATATTTTAAACTAGAAAATTTGGCTATTACACTAGTAATTGTTGCTAGGAAAATGAGACCATATATTCAAGCTCATTCGGTCATTGTACGAACATATTTTTCATTAAAAACTTGCTTCAAAGGACTGATATTTCACGAAGAATAACCAAGTTCTCGGTTGAATTAGAAGATTTGATATTTAATTTGAACCAAAAACTGCAAGCAAAGCACAAGCCCTGGCAGATTTCTTCCTAGAATTTCATTCTGAACGATCAGATATGGAAATTGATGAACAAGATTTTAGAACATAATGGGAGATTGAGTATATCAGAAAGCGGAGTTGGGCTACAGTTAGTTTCTCTAGAAGGAATTACTATGTACCAGGTTATCCGTTTTGGGTTCAAAGCAACAAATAACGAGGCCGAATACGAAGCGGCTTTGACAGGATCGAGGCTTGCATAGATTTGTAGGGTTAAAAAAATTAAATTTGTAAGTTATTCACAGCTTATTGCTAATCATGCAGTTGGGTAAACCGAGGCTCGAAAGGATCATCTGGTGAAATATTTAAAGGCACTAAAGGATTTAACTTTAGCCTTTGAAAATGTCATGTACAAACATGTTCGAAGAGAAGAAATTATGTGGCAGACTCTTTGGAAACCACTTCATATTCGGGGTAGTACCCATGGCTTATTACGAAAGATTTCCCTTCAATTATCAAAAACTCGGAGCATGTGGTTGGAATAGTAGATGATGACCCTCGAATATCCATTTGCAAATAAAAGGATTAGGGACTATACATTATCGATTGTTTAGAAAACAATGAATTACCAATTGATAAGTCGTTATAAAAAAAACACGTTTTAATTCTCATGGTTACATAATCCTTGGAGAAATATTATGAATTTTTTTTTAACATGCCTTTACTCTGGTGTCTGGGAAAAATGAGACACATATGGTATTATCAGAATTACATGAGGGAGAAGGATCTGCACATTGCGGGTATAAAGCTTTAATTCAAAGAATATTTTTGTCTGAATTTTATTGGCTTACGATAGTTGTCGATACAAAAGAGTTGGTCAAAATATGTTATACTTGTCAAAGGTTTGCCAATATAATTCATAAACTAGGGGTTCCTCTTGAAAGTATATCTGAAGCATTTTTGTTTGATTGATGGGTATTGATCTTGTTTGAATTTTACCAATGGCTTATGGGGACGATAAACAATAATTGTGGCAGTAGATTACTTCTCAAAATGGATCGAGGCAGAACCATTAGCTGGAACAAAAGTTAAAGATGTATTTTAGATTTATCACTTTGAATATTTTTTGTCGCTTTAGGGTTCCAGTGAAAATCACTACATATAATGGGCCTCAATTTGATAATACAGACTTGAATTTTTTTTTCCCTCTCGAGGAATACAACAATGCTTTTCGTCTCCTTTTCACCCATAAGAAAATAGGAAAGTTAAAGTTACAAACCGAATAATCCTTGATGAGCTAAAGAAAAATTTGGAATGGAGTGCTCGAAAGTGGCCAAATTATTTGCAAGAATTTTTTTGGGCATATGAAATAACTCCTCGAATTGCAACTTAAAAATCTACATTTGTACTGGTGTATAGAATGGGCGCAGTAGTACCATCCGAGGAAATTTTCCCATCGTATTGTGTTGCGGCATATTCAGAAGAGTCTAATGATTAAAATAGGGCAGTCGAGTTGGGTTTGATCGGGGAAAAAAGGAGACAGACACAAATAAATTTGTTACATTACCAAACATTGATGAGGTGTAGATATGCTTCCAAAGTTAAACAAAGAGAATTAAAATTGGAGATCAAGTCTTAAGGATTAATTTTCTTAATACCAAAGAAAAACATCTCGCAAAGTTAGGACCTAATTGGAAAGGCCCGTACAAGGTAATAAAAATGATGAAGCCTGAAACATATCGAATCAAGGATAAAGAAGGAAAATGTCTCAAATACCCGTGAAATATAGACTATTTTAAATTGTATTTAGAATGAGTATAAGAAATATGTGTTCTTATGTTAAAAATTGAAATATGTGTTTAACTATTTAACTTTGGATTTAAAAGATCTTCTAACAAAAGTTGATCTTTAATTTAACTATTGGACCTAAAGGGTCTTCCAACAAGAGATGGTTTTAATTATTAAAAACATAATGAGAACGTAGTTAAAAGTCCGATATATTTCATAAAATACAAAATTAGTACACAAAATTTCCTCGAAGAATAAGAGGACTTTAACAAAATTGCCTCAAAATTTATGAGGTCTTCAACAAGATTGCCTCGAGATATATGAGGACTTCAACAAAATTGCCTCAAAATTTAGGAGGAATTTACAACATGGTTTATATTCTTTATCCTGAAGCTTTATAGGAATTTCTTTCATCAAATTCTGTACTTCCATCATTACCCAAAGATATCCTAGAAGGACGATATTCAACGGGAACATGCTCCCAGAAACTACCCAAGTTCAAATCAGGATAGCATTCATGAATTTCCATGATAAATCCGGATCTAAATTTTGTGTCCCTTACGTTCAAATTATCCATGCATTTAGCAGCGAGCTTCAACAACCACTTCTTTATATTTTTTAACTTGGCATAAGATAAGTTGTTTCTCTTTTACAACCCTTTTATAATCGTTTAAGCATCTTGCAAAGTAGTCTGATGCCTTGCCATTCCCCTTCTTATAAGCTACGATGAGCTTATCCTTAGTGGCATTTTGTTTGACACAAAGATCCTTTTCTTCTTGACAATATTTGTCACTAATTATAATATAATCCTCGGCGAAAACCATTTTTCGTAAATAGCACCGACTTGTTTCTCAAACGTAAAATACTCTTGTTCAAGCTCCTTAATCCTTAGCTTTTCTAGTAAAGCTTCGAATTTATAGTAATTTTTTTGGTCCCGCAAATGTTGCATCTTTTTTCCAATAATAACCGAGGAATGGAGCATCTTACGAATACAAAGAGAACATTCATCGCCTTGGGGTATCTCAAATGATATGGACGAACAACCAGCCTCAAAAGAAACCAAAATTGGACAATCAATATTTTGGATGTTGTCTTTAGGATCTTGAACGACTAGATTATTTGGTGGAAGCTGGAAAGAGTCAAATTCAGTGACTATTTTTTCTGGTGAAGGTTTGGCATGTTCAATAACTTTATTTTCGGGGAACCAACCATCTCGGGGATTTCGTGGATCTTATTAAGGATGCCTTTTAACTTTCGTTGGAATTTTTTATTATGGGAAGCTTGAGAGAGAAGCTTCTTATGAGCATACGTGGGGAGCTTATTAGACCCTTCATGTTTTTCAGTTTTTGCTTTTTCAACCATGGTATCATCTTCATGAGTTTTTGTGCCAGAAACTTCCTATTTTCCAATGAATCGCAATATTCTTCGTCCATATGACTCTTGGCTATGGATTTTGTTAGAAGAAAAATTATGACATTTTTAGCTTCCAACCGATCTAAAACTTCTTGTTGAGTGGGAGGAACCATGAGCTCCTCCAAAGATAACAGCTATGATGGATTGGATCTTTATAGGTGACTCTTGGCAAGTTTAGTGGATGTGAAGCAAATACAGAATTTGTTGGACCAAACACCTTTGGCCCACGAACTTAACTCGGCGAAGATGGTTGTTGCTTTAGGCATGAAATCAGCGTAGTGTTTGAATATTCCAGTCATGGCTATTCATATTTTTTAAAAATATATAAGAATAAACAAAACAAAAATTCGAAGGAAAGTAAAATAAAAACTTACCTCTGGTGTGGTAAATTTTTGTCTGAGGGCAAGATTGTAACTTTTATTTTGAGTTTTGTGAAAGTTTGTAAGTATTTAATATTTGAGTAGGGAGTAGAGGGAGTATTAAGCAGCCTGGTTGTATTTAATTTTCATTACCCATATTTAATGCAGGTGCTTGAGTATTTATACCCTTACATTTGGGCTTTATGGGTTTTCGGGTCATGTTTAATGGACCCGGGTCATGTTCAAGGACCCATGAGCTCTTAGTAGGAGAGCAAGCAGCTTAGTCAAGAAGTGTTTAGGTTTTTAAGTACTTTAGTCCTTGTTCGAACAGTTCAATGGATGAGGTGTTCGAACTGCCCTGTCCGGTTTGGTGATCTTAGTCCGAACTTCCCCTATCCGGAGAGGTAGCAACATTCAGACTCATCAACCTCTATTTTTCCATTTACGGGATAGTTTGTGGGTACTTTTGGTAGTCTCCTCGGATCCTATTTCCCAAAGACTTAAGATAAAAGAATCGTTGCTTCCACTTCTTGTCTTCTTCAAAGAAATCCTTTATTATTTGCTGGTTCCGACCAAAGTTCAAGGAGTAGAAGGGAAATAATGGATTTTTAGCCAAACCAGAAAAGCCGATCAACTCCTGTACAGAAAAGCTCTTCCCCAAAATTTTGAAAGCCATGATGCAGGGCATGAGAGTGAACCACATGTTGGGTCCAGCTTGGATGGGGAAAAGGTCAATTATAGAAATATACTTGACGAAAAAGGGTCTAAAGGGTATCGCAGTCCCCAATTCATCAGCTCGGTATACACAGTCGATTGATTATTCTTGATTGATAATGGTGTCTCCCCAGCAGTTGGAAAGCGAATAGAAATAGTGGAAGAAAAAACCCATAGGGTTCTCAGCTTTGCTTCCTCAAATGTTTCGTAATACTTGTATTGAACTTTGTGAAAGGCCAAAATATGCTTGTTTCGACTACTCGAAGATTTTCCCCAACTAGAGCATCGATTTTCAAGGAGAAGTAGAAAATCTTCCTTTGGTTTCACCTTCTTCTTTGGAGAAGAATCGCCTTGTTCAATTTGAAGAGTAGAGGCAGTTTGTTATTATTGATGAAGGTAGAATTCGCCAAGTGTAAACAATGAGGATTTAATTGTGAATAAAAGTTACTTGATATAGTTATTAAGGAATTTAGGATTTCTCGGGGACCAATGTGTAAATATAGTACTTACGAAAGGGCCTGATCAAGTATGTAAACAGCCCACTAATGATTCAAGCGGGTCCACTTTATTTTAGTATAAAAGGTGACCCACTTTCTTGGTAGGTGGGACATTGAATATTATTCTATCACATTCTCTTTCTCTCTCTATACTTTCTCTCTCTAGTCACATCAAGCACAAGATCCAAAATATTCTTCCAAA
The DNA here is from genome assembly GCA_036936605.1 of Limnanthes douglasii subsp. nivea. Taxonomy (NCBI): domain Eukaryota; kingdom Viridiplantae; phylum Streptophyta; class Magnoliopsida; order Brassicales; family Limnanthaceae; genus Limnanthes; species Limnanthes douglasii. Next base: position 115,206,387 of record JAUPFV010000001.1, read on the forward strand.
CAATTATTGACTCATCATTGGCGCCGTCTGTGGGAACGAGTGATACCAAAAATGAATCTTTGTTCTTTGAAAATCACGTTTTGCGAAATGAGCAACGAAGCTGTGATAGAGAGGGTCGGTAGAGAGGTGATCCGAGCCGTCTCGGTGTCAGAGGGCGAAGAAGCGCCTGGTCGGGAGCACCACGACCAAGGTCGGGACAAGCGGTTGACCCTGATAATGACCCGAAAACAGCTCCTTGAAGACATTGCCAGGCTAAACGCAGAAAGGGAGCGGGCACTGGACGAGAAAAGGACCCGGGAAGGAAAAGGCAAGGGACCTCTCTTGGAAAAGGCACTGGACGAGAAAAGGACCCGGGAGATGGCCGACCATGATGTTGGGCCACGCATCAAAGCCCGACCTGTTAGGTATTATCGAGAGCCACATCCCGAGGAAGGGCAAAATACCAGGACTCGGCGGTACCCGGAGGACCATTGCGGCGCAACAATTGACTACAACTCGGGCGATTCGTCGGGCAGAGAGTATCGGCGACGGGAAAGGGCCCAGCGGACACAAAAGAACCGTTCCCGACGCCTCCGAGGGCCCCGGGCGGACTCCCCAAAATACAAGAAGGGTAGCACCGAGAAGCGGACCCCGGTATCCTTTGAGAAGGAAGAAATGCCTACCGCTAGCCGTGAAGAGCGGGCAGCGCTGCCTCCAGTGCCATGACAACCGTCAAACAGCCAGAACCAAGGTTACCGAACCAGTAGCCAGTTTGTCATCCCAAGAGATGAGGGACTCAATGGAGTTCAGACGGAAGGACTTGGAGGAGGAACGTATGGGTTCGGTATCAATTGGAGGGCATCCCCATTGTCCGACGAGATATTAGCGGGGCCGCTCCCGAAACGATTTGACATTTCTAAACTAGAAAAGTACGATGGGAAGAAGGACCCAGATAATCATTTGGAAGCTTTCAAAAACTTCATGCTGAGCTTCGACAACGTGTAGAGCTTTTTCCATGACCTTCAGGGACCGAGCATCTAAGTGGTACAACCGTTTACCGCAGGGCTGCATCCACGACTTCGGGATGTTTTGGACAATGTTTAGACAACACTTTGTGGGAAGTAAAAGCTTCCGGGCCAACGGAGACACCATTATGAATTGCCGGCAGAAATTGGAGGAAAGCCTCAGAGAATATACCAGGCGATTCATCGACGCAAAGACCGACCTAGACCACTGCGAAGAGAACGTGGCCCTAACCGTGTTTCGCTTGCGTCTGCTCCCTGGACCAATTAAGCAGGCAGTGACAAAAAAACAAGTATTCACGTTTTCCGCACTTCTAGCTCAGATAGAAAAACAGATATTGATCGAAGAGACCGAAGCGTCTGAGTTGGCAGCACAAATTCAGCAAAGTGCCCAAGCATCAGTAGTAATAAGGCAAGGCACTCGGTCAGATTACGCTAGGGCAGCACAGCCGGTAAGCACGATACACCCGAACCCTCCTGTATCAGCCAAACCCTCGGTCCTGACAAGCCCGAGACCGAAGCAAACAGGTCAGAAAACTACACGTCCCATGTCAAACAAGTGGATCCGACCTGCATATTTCGCAGATCTTACAGAATGTGTAGCATCGATCTACGAGAAAACTAAGAAGAGCGGGATGTATCGAAGACCTTTCTCGATACCGACACCCCGAGAGCAAAGGAATAACCGCTACTGCCGCTATCACGAGGACGTCGGGCATGATACTAAGGACTGCATCGCTTTGAAGAAAGAGATACAGATGCTCATAGAACACGGAAACCTCTTGGAATATGTTAAGAAGGCACAGCAGAGCACGACCTCGAAGGAAGTCGTGATAATACCAAAACTAGAAACCACCATGGCAATTTCAGAAGTAACCAATCCGTTCGATGTTTCCATCGAGTACCTAGACCCCGAAGCAAACCGCAACATCATCGGGATTATCGAGGAAGGAGCCGAGAAGAACGTCGGTAATGTACGAAGCCTTTGTAAATTTTTTGAATCCCTAACTATTTTTGGGGGAGATTCTATGGCAGGAGTTACACATTCGTCCAGGAAGAGGCACATCGTCAACCTAACCACTCAGTTGGAAGCCCGAACTTGCTTCCAAACCAGAAGCGTCCCTTCTCTGATTCGGTACGTTGATGACGACGCCATGAGAGACATAGCCGGCCCTCATGAAGACGCCATTGTAATCGGGGCGGCCATTGCGGGGGAGGAGGTTCGGCGCATCTTGGTGGATACCGGTAGTTCGGCCAACATAATCTTCGCGTCCACTTTTGCCAAATTCAGAACACCGCCAGTGATTGCGCGGTCCGACCGCACCATAGTAGGGTTCACAGGGTCAGCAGCCGACGTTATAGGAGAATTTGAGGGCGTAGTCCAATCAGGCCGCGGGCCATTCAAGAAAGAGGTTACGGTTTTATTCGTGGTAGTAGACGCGCCGGCTTCCCACAATGTCATTTTCGGCCGATCGTGGATATCGAAAATGCATGCGGTATCCTCTACAATGCACCAATGTTTGAAATACGTGGTCGGAAATAACGTGGGAGTGGTCCGAAGTAGCCAGAAAGCAGCACAGGAATGTTACCGGGCGGTATTAGCTCCTAAAAAGGATCAAGAGATGACTCAAGCTCGGGAATAGCAATTAAAGGGGCTCGCCTCGGAATCACACCCCGTCGATGACCCCAGGGAAGCCCCGAGCCTCTTAACGACGGACGAAGAATGCGAGCAATACCAATTCGCTACGGGGAAAGCCCTGCGGATTGGGGTATGCCTCTTTCCGATCTTCAGGGAACAGCTGCTGACTCTCCTACGGGAAAACTTGGACCTGTTCGCGTGGTGCTCAAGAGATGTCACCGGGGTACCAGAATCCTTTGCTGTTCACAAGCTAACCATCAACAGGAACGCCAGACCGATCTCGCAAAAGCGTCGGGATTTTTCCGAAGAAAAAGCAGACATTATCTTACGAGAAGTCGAGAGAATGATCAGCGTCGGTCATATCAAGGAAGCAAGTTACCCGTTGTGGACCTCGAATCCCGTTCTGGTCAAGAAGAAAAATGGGAAATGGAGGATCTGTGTGGATTTCACCGATCTTAATCGGGCATGCCCGAAGGACCCGTTCCCGATGCCAAGAATCGATCAATTGGTAGATTCGACGTCGGGTAACAAATTGCTGTCATTCATGGATGCATACACCGGTTATAATCATATCAAATTACACGTTGCGGATCAAGAAAGCACCACATTCATCACAAGCCGAAGACTGTACTGCTACAAAGTAATGCCCTTCGGACTGAAAAACGCCGGCGCAACATACCAGAGGCTGGTCAACAAAACGTTCGAAGGTCAAATCGGGAGGAATATGGAGGTGTACATCGACGATATGTTGGTTAAAAGCGGCGCGGATGAAGCACACTTTACCGATCTGAGAGAAACCTTTGATAGCTTGCGGAGAGTAAATCTCAAGCTTAACCCGGAAAAATGCTCCTTCGGGGTCCGATCAGGAAAGTTCCTAGGTTTCTTCGTTAGCGAAAAAGGGATTGAAGCCGATCCTATCCAACTTCGGGCTCTGACCGATATGACTCCTCCCCGAAGCATCAAGGAAGTTCAGATCCTTACTGGGCGTCTGGCGGCCTTAAATCGATTTATTTCTCGCTCATCTGATAAGTGCGCTCCCTTTTTTCAGGTCTTGAGACAAGCTAAAAATTTTGTGTGGACTCCCGAATGTAATGAGGCGTTCTTAGGAATCAAACGATATCTATCGTCACCGAACCTTTTGAGGAAGCCCATCGAGGGCGAGACATTTTTTCTTTATGTTGCGGTTACCAACTTCGCGGTTAGTGCGGCTTTGATTAGCGAGTCAAGCCTGGCCCCTACAGCAGTTTACTTTGTGAGCAAAAGCCTGTTAGATGTGGAAACCCGATATTTAAAGTTGGAAAAAATGGCACTCGCCCTGGTGACAGCAGCGCGAAAAATGCGCCTATACTTTCAAGCCCACCCTATCATGGTCCGAACATCATTTCCACTCAATTACATCCTCCAGCGGCCAGACATGTCCGGGAGAATGTCCAAATGGTCGGTCGAACTGGGCGATTTTGACATCGATTACGAACCTCGGACGGCCGTTAAAGGCCAATTCATGGCCAACTTTTTAGTAGAATTCTATTCCGAACGACCTGATCAAGACGCGCCTTCTCAAGAGGACGCACTGAGCGAATGGACCGTTCGTACCGACGGAGGGGCTAACGTCAGCGGCTGTGGAGCAGGTATACAGTTAGTAACCCCATCGGGTATTAGCATGCACCAAGCCGTCCGATTTGGTTTCCCCACATCGAACAATAAAGCTGAATACGAGGCTGCTCTGGCAGGATTACGGCTAGCACAGGTATGTGGGGCAAAGCGGGTGCGCCTCATAAGCGATTCCCAACTTTTGATAACCCAAGCTTTGGGGAGCGCGGAAGCTCGTAAAGAACATCTGGTACAATACCTAGCAGCGCTCAGGGTTCTAGCCGCCTCGTTTGACAAGGTCACCTACGAGCATGTCCCGAGAATCGAAAACATAGCCGCTGATTCTTTGGCAACACTCTCCTGCTCCAGTAACTATCCTTGGGTGGTCGAACAAGAAAGCCCATCTATTATCAAGCGTCAAGAATTAGACAACCGACCTGAAATCGCCTGTCAGATCTCTTCGGTAACCCTCTCAGACTGGCGGCGTGACATTATCGCCTTCTTAGCTGAAGGTCGGTTACCTAGTGATAACGCCTCAGCTCGGAAAATACGCAACAAGGCTTCGGGTTACGTCCTTTTAGGTGAAGTGTTATACAAAAAATCCTTCAGCCGCCCCCTGCTCCGATGCTTAGGGTTCCATAAGTCGCAAATAATCGTATCCGAACTACATGATGGTGAGGGTGCAGCACATTGCGGTTACAAAGCTTTGATCAGAAGGATTCTTCTTGCAGGATTCTATTGGCCGACAATAACAGCGGATGCGCGACTGATAGTCAAAACAGGCGATACATGTCAACGGTTCGGAAACACGATAAACGTCCCCGCGGCTCCCCTAGAATCCATATCCGAAGGACTACCCTTTGACCGATGGGGAATCGACCTGGTCGGACCGCTACCAATGGCGTCGGGAGGAAGACAGACGATCGTCGTGGCAGTGGACTATTTTTCCAAGTGGGTCGAAGCCGAACCTTTATCTGGCACCAAGACCAAAGATATCATCAAATTTGTCTGGGCTAACATATGTTGTCGCTTCGGGGTACCACAGAGGTTAACTATGGATAACGGACCGCAGTTCGATAGCGGGGAAATGAAAGCGTTCTGCACCACCCATAAGATCCGACAATGTTTCTCCGCTCCTTTCCACCCTCAAGCAAACGGGCAAGTCGAAGTAACCAACCGGACCATTTTGGACGGCCTCAGAGAAAAACTTGAAGGAAAGGCCGAAAAATGGCCCGACAACATACTAGAGGTACTGTGGGCTTACCGAACCACCCCCCGGACGGCTACTCAGGAATCACCTTACGCTTTAGTATATGGTATGGATGCGGTAACCCCTGCGGAATCCATCTTTCCGTCTTTCAGGATCGGAACCTAAGCGGAGGAAACGAATGACGACAACCGACGCCTCGAGCTCGACCTTATAGAAGAAAAGCGCAACCGCGCCCAATTAAACGCTTTACACTATCAGACCCTGATGAGAAGTCGATACGCTTCTAAAGTCCGACGTCGGGAATTTAAGGTCGGTGACAAGGTTTTGAGTCGCGTTTTTCTTCACACCAAGGACAAGAGCCTCGGTAAACTCGCCCCGAATTGGGAAGGGCCTTACGAAATTGAGGAAAAAATCAAGAGCGGGACATACCGCCTACGAAACAGGCTCGGGCACCATTTGAGGCTACCATGGAATATCGAACACCTAAAATTGTATTTAGAATAGTGGCAAAATGTTTTTAGTTCGTTTGATGTAGTGTGTAAAAACTTATTTGTCGGGGATGCACTCTTTCCTACCTCGGTGGCGCGAGAAGGTTTTAACGAGGCATCATAAATACCCGATCACCTGATTACATTAATCAAATTTTTTCTTTGCCTTCCAAATATTAAAGTGTTACGACCTTGGTCAGCTGACGAGCTGATCAGCGTCTTTTCCTGCTAATATTAATGGATCTACATGTTTAATTTTCCCGACCCTTTGGGAAAACGTTTCAATCTTACATTGATCTACAGAACCTTAATAGGTTTTTCAGTTTTTACAACTGATCTACATGTTTAATTTTCCCGACCCTTTGGGAAAAAGTTTCAATCTTGCATTGATCTATAGAACCTACTTTGGTTTTTCAGTTTTTACAACTGATCTACATGTTTGATTTTCCTGACCCTTTGGGAAAAAGTTTCAATCTTGCATTGATCTACAGAACCTACTTTGGTTTTTCAGTTTTTACAGCTGATCTACATGTTTAATTTTCCCGACCCTCTGGGAAAAATTTCAATATTGCATTGATCTACAGAACCTACTTTGGTTTTTCAGTGCCCCAACCGATCCACACTTCACGATTCCCGATCCTATCAGGAATTTCCAATATTACGTTTGTACTTAGGATTTTTCACAGAACTACTTTATTTTACCCAGGCAATAATATGTGAAAGGATATAACCAGAAAAGTCAATATATTGATAGGGGACCCCGCGGCCCCCAAAACATAGTTAAACATGTTCATAAGAAATATTGATAGGGGACCCCGCGCCCCCCAAAGAGTAACAAAAACAACTAAACAAAAAAAAAACGAGCGCGACTTCTGAATCACTCGTCCTCTTCCTCCTCTTCAGCATTGTTAGATTCTTCCTCATCTCTACAGTCGACTCCCTCAGGGCGGTCTCCCTCTGGCACATCCAACCACATTGCCCCGAGGTGAAGATCTGGGAAGCGGTTGTGGAACGACAGCACATACACGGCTTTGGCATCGACAGTTTCTTTCTCCAACCACTTCCTACACCAGTTTGCAAAGGCAACGTTGGAAGATATTAGCTTCTGGACCTCCTGAGCCAAGGCAACAGCACGGTCTTCCGCGGCAGTGTTAGTACCGGTCTGATACCCTCGAATTGAGGGCGTAAGCTGAACCATTTCAAGATAGTTACGTCCTGCGGGAGATGTAGAGGGACTGTCTTCGCCCATGGTCAAGAATTTAGTTTTGCGAACGCGTCGGGGCGGGAACGGAGGTGAAGGAACGAACGAGTTAACAGACGGAGGGGTCGGATTCTTCGACCGAATTGCAGGGGAATGAGAGGAGCTTCGACTGGAAGAAAGGACAACGGTCTCCGGAGATAGGCTGATCTCGGGAGATAGAGAACTGGGAAGGTCGGGCAAAAGGAAGGATTCAGCAGGGATCGGGGTGGCTAAAACAGGGTCGTGAGGATGCGGGACGGGAGTAAAGGGTTTTGAGTTAGATCCCCAAATCAAGCCGGCACGTCGGTATTCCTCGGCTCGGTCTCCGATGCTAGCCCACTCTTTGAAACTCCACACAGGGTTTTTCTTTTTCTTGGTTGATGTAGGCTTCGGGTATCTGGGTTTCATGCAAACATTATCTTCTCAAGAATGGTCTGACAGCACTCTCTCTTTTTAGAAATGGTCTCGCAGCACTTTCTCTCTCTAGAAAACGATCTGGCAGCACTTTCTCTCTCTAGAATTCCTCTGAGAGAAATCACGAATTGTGGAGTATTTATAGTCAAGGTTGAATGACCGGGGGATACCAATCGACAAAAGCACAGCGGGAAGACGAAGAGTCTCCTTAAGAACCTAGTCTGGCAAAGATGCATCCTGTAAGACGGTGACACGTGTCGACCACCCTCTGACGAATGCTTACCTAGGCTACCCCCTTCGAACCAAGTGATGATATGGGACTTCGCAACTGTATCCACTGTGAAAAGCCGACCCACCACAGAGAGGCCCGGGGCAGATGAAGAGCCGGCCCATCACAGAGAGGCCCGGGGCAGATGAAGAGCCGGCCCATCACAGAGAGGCCCGGGTCAGAAGCTCAAAAGAACGCAGGAACCAACCTGACTCAGAACTACGAACATCGGGTAAGAAAAATCCAACAGAGCCTGAGTATTGCCTTCGGGAGAAGATAAAAAAAATATTGCGGGAGTGCCGTCGAACGACCGAAGGTCAGGTCGGGACAAACAGCGTCGTGTAACGTCCGACGCAAGAGGAAAAAGAATAATTAGTCCAAAGATAGGCCATTGGCTCGAAGCACGGGAGACTGCGGATGACAGGTGTAGGTTCGACAGTAAGTCTTCGCTCCTAATACTCCCGAAGACTGGGGGCTACTGATGAGGGTAGAATTCGCCAAGTGTAAACAATGAGGATTTAATTGTGAATAAAAGTTACTTGATGTAGTTATTAAGGAATTTAGGATTTCTCGGGGACCAATGTGTAAATATAGTACTTACGAAAGGGCCTGATCAAGTATGTAAACAGCCCACTAATGATTCAAGCGGGTCCACTTTATTTTAGTATAAAAGGTGACCCACTTTCTTGGTAGGTGGGACATTGAATATTATTCTATCACATTTTCTTTCTCTCTCTAGTCACATCAAGCACAAGATCCAAATTATTCTTCCAAAAAATTATTGACTCATCACTTATCATCATTGGTAGGAAGTAAAGTAGCAATTGATTATCTTCGATAACTTGAGGGGAAGTGCTAGCTGGGTTTTCTTCAACAACAACTGGTACCAATGCTTTCTCGGCAGCAATCAGTTCTTATTCCTTTTCTTCTCCAAAAGCTAAGGCCAGAGCATCCTTAGATTTTACAAAAGGAGGATCAGCAAGGGAGACATTTGATTCAGTCTTTTGAATCGGTTCGAGGGGCCATTTTGTCATCAAATCTACATCAGTTTTTGTCAATTTACGAGGAGGGATTTCTGGTGTTGGTCAAGGAGTCCCGTGAGGTGTGGCGGATGGAGTGCCAGGAATCTCCGAAGAAGAATATTTGGAACATTTAGTTTCTTTAGATTGCATACTCTCTCTATCATGACGTTTCGAGGGGAATCTCTTTGTATGCTTATCTTTTCCCATTTTGTTAAAGTAATCCTTGTCAACTACTAGGCAACCGTGACTGGAGGGCTGAGAAGAGATATTCGAAAGGGTAATTACAGTAGAATTTTTAGTTGGAGGCTAAGCACCGTAGTAAGTGATAACGGGTGGTTGGGGCTCATGGTTGACGTATAAGCTGGCGGCTCATCTTTCGTCTGCTTTTTCGTTAATCGTTAACCAATCTAAGATTTTGAAGTTTTTTTAGCATAAAGCGCCTTTCTCTGTCTAGAATTGTTTTTTCAGAAGTTTATCTCTCTAAAAAGATCTCGTATAAGATCAACAAGGAATTAGAGAATTTATAGGAAATGTTCGTGCTTTAGCAGGTGTCGAAGCCCAGGTTTGTGAAGGGTTGTTTTTTAGGGGCAAACTGTTCAAAGTAGGTGCAATAAGTGCTTAGGGAAGGATCACGCCGCTTCTAGGCTGATTTGTGTCTAAAAAAAGCCACACAAATAACACTCCAATAGACACCTGACATAAGAGAAATCATTTCATCGGTAATGTCAGAAATTCATGACGTCACTTATAAAGAAAGGTTTGATAGAAACGGTTGATATGGACACTCAGAAGGTCGAGTACAGTCTGAAGGTATGTTTTTGTCTGACTCATTCTACATAGGTTGAACACAATTCGGGGAAGATTTCTCTATAATAAGGAGTAAAACTTTGAGGAAAAATATAAGGAATGTTTCTTTGCTCAAGGGATAAATTGAGAGGAAAAATCCATGGAAGAAGTTTTTATCCAAGAAGACCGTTTGACAAAATTTGTAGAGATGTTCTCGCATGCTCTAAAACGTGGTAGATTAATGTCCGGTGAAATTTTTTTGTCTGACAGATTGACAGTTAAAGTGTCAAGTACTCTGACGAGGATAAGCTTGGTCATATAACAGTCTTTGTTCGAACAATTTCAAAAGGATTAGGGCTACTGATGAGGGAATAATCAAGCTACAAGAAGACTTTGGTAAATTAGGGGTGTATCTTGACATAACAAAAGGCTTTTATGATCATTTGACAACCATGTAATATTAGAGAACTAATTTATAACGAATAATAAACTTGAGGAAGAGACCACAATTAGCAATTTGTTTAAGTAGGATAAAATACACTGTTAGTCCTCCATGTTTACCACTTGTATCAACATAGTCCCATTCGTTCACTTCTGCATAAAACTCATCCCTTTAATTTTGAAAATTTGCAAATATAGCTCCCCACACATATAAACCATTTAAAAACTGACACGTGACACTTAAATTCTAAGTTTTGTATCACTTTTGGTCCCCCAGAATATGCAGAGGGACTAATCGTGCAAATTTTTAGCCGTTGAAGTGAACGAAAGGGACTATGTTGATACAAGTGGTAAACATGGGGGACTAACAGTGCTTTTTAGCCGTTTAAGTATGTGGGACCCTACAAATGTACTATAAAAGCACACTAAATGTGATTTATGAATGATTACTTGTGACTTTCTCTCTCTAAAATGTAGAGTTTCTATCTCTAAAACACTCATATAATAATTGATATAACGAATTTGGCCTTCCAAACATTATTTTACTCACAAACCTCCTCCAAAGATTTTTGGAACTATAACTTACAAGATCTAAGAGTCTATTTATTAAGATTTTAGTCAAAGATAGCGTAATCTAAATAGACCTATTAAAAATTTACACGTGTAAGTTATGGATAATGTAATCCCCTTAACCAATCTGCAAGAGACATATATAGGATAAGACTAACGCACATCACGAGATATATCAGAATGAACCCATGTGATGAGCTCCACTTAAAAAAATTTCCTAAATTTCACTTGATAATTATATTAAAATATAGTAGTATATTACATATAGATCATGGAATTTAATATTATAAATTTCAATAAAATTCAAAAAAACTACTAAATCCGTATATTACATTCAACTTTTACCCGTGGAAAATGGTATGTAAATTACAATAAGAAATAGTTAAATGAAAATAGTTTACATATATTAAAAAAGTTGATAGATCGGTTATTTCTAAACTGCGTTTTTTGAATTTCAACATATCTCTTGCAACCTGGAATAATCGGTAAGTCCCAAGCCCAAATTGTATCATCTGTTTTCCCCAATTTCGTATAAGACTGATGTATCTTGTTACATGGACCATAATTTATAATGGTAAATTGTATAAGTAAAAAAACTACCATATAAATATCTAAAAAATGTTGTAACGAAAACTAAATGTTTTAGTATATATTAAATATATATATTGACAAAGTGGTTGTCATTATCCCAACCAAATCCAATTTATTTCCTCTCTGACATCGGATGGGGTTCTCATCGTAAAAGTAAATAAGTCTAACTAACATTATTTCTCCCCGATTACGCTACAAAGTGTAGGATGCAGTTAAACTTCGATGCGATCGTTGATTCACATTTCAAGCATTATCATCTTCTACTTAAAAGTACCGATATCATTTTTGGACTTCACAAGTTCTGCAATATTAGATAACTCTTTCATATTAACATATATCCTTATATGATTGGTCGGATAATCCATAAGCTTGTGGTAGAGGATATTTTTAATGGACTTCAATCAGTTTTGTTGCCTGTACAAACCAAAACACTATCGATTAGTATCTGTTATGCTTGTATGCTTTAATGTCGCTGATGGCAGTTATGAAAAGTTTATAAGAGATAATGAACCGTTTAAGTAACCATCCATATGAGAATCCCATTTTAATATAAAAGGTATTATACCTCTTGAGCTACAACTAACCATTCATTTCGATAGTGAATGCATCGTACGAGTTCTAAATGAAACTTCAACTTTCAACGGTTTGTTAGGAGAAATTATTGTAATTTGTTAAAAATAAAAACGATGATGAATCAAGAGTAGCTCATATAATCGAGAACAGTCATTAAAGAACGAGTGACTAAAGCAAAAAAGAGCAGAAGATTGCCGGAGGAGATCCGTTTTTGAAGTCGTTATAAAGTTGAGAAAAATGTATATTAGAGATCTAGATATCCAAAAGTACGACCAAAATTACCATATTTTTATAAGAACCCATGCCCATTATTGATATTTTATGATGACGCAAGGGTAGTGGTAGGACCTCAGGGTTATGCCTTATTAATCAACTTAGAATTTTATGGAATGGAGGTCAATCGAGTACTACTTTACACATGAATTTCGGCTAATATTTTATATAAAAGTGGATATGGTATAATGAGTGGTGTTCTAGATTTAATTCATTCGTAAATATTTTTAATGGGATTTACGGAAGCATATGAACAAGTATTATGAGAACTCAACATGAATATGGCTCTTGGTATGTAAGAATTTGGGAAAAAAGTCTCATGTTTTTTTATGATTGTAGATGCTCATACATCCTACAATGTAATTGTTGGAAGATCTTGGCTAGGCAAAATGCACATTTTGGTTTTTACAGTCCATCAATGTCGTAAGTACCATGTCAATAGGAAAGTATGAGTAATCATTTGAAACTAAAAAATATTGAGGGAGTGTCACACATCTTTCATAGCGTGAAAAAAAAGCAAGAGCAATAGTAACTAGAGGGGGATTCGATCATGGATGACCCTTAAAAAGCCCCCCTCCACTTAATAATGTTTGGATAATAAATAGAAGTTGTAAGAATGGGAGGAGAAAATACATTATGACTCAACAAAGATATCTGAACAAAATTGAGGTACAAATTACTTGATCTATTCCAGAATTATCTCTATTTATTTGTTTTGAATGTTCAAGATTTTCTAGGGTTCCAACCGAAGTATATATCATAAATTTTCAACCAATGATAATTTTTTGCTAATCAAGCAAAACAAAATATCATATTCATAAGACAAATTATAAGAAATTTTTGAGAAGATAGACAAGTTAACTACGATAGGGCATATACAATAAGCACGCTATTATTTGTTGATAGTCAACCCAATTTTTGTTGAAAAAAGAATTTCAAGTGAAGAATATGTTTAGAATTCACGGATCTTAACAAAACCTGCCAAATATATCATTTTCCCTTACCAACCATAGATTGGCTGGTGGATTCTACATCAGAAGATTTTTTTTTATCATACATGGATACCTATTATGGATATAACCAAATATAATGCACAAATATAATCATTAGAATACCTACAGATTAAATTCAGGATAATTCTTAGGTTACAATGGTCAGTGAAAAAGACAAAGAGGTAGATCCAACTCAAGTTTCAAATATGGTTGCAATGAATCCTCTAAGAAATACAAATGAAGTATGTATTTTAACAAGAAGACTAGCAGTCCTCAACATATTTATTTCCAAATCATTAGGGAAAATGTTAGCCTTTTTTTTCAAGTGTTACGAGGCGCAATACAATTTTAATTGGAATTCGGGGTGGAAAGAAACATTAAACAATATCTATCACTAGAAACATTAAAAAAACTGAAGCCGACGGAGCCTCTTATTTTATACTTTGTTAGCTTGGACTACGTCGTAAATGGATTTCTAATAAAAGAAGAAGTAGTTTATTCAAAGCTAATTTATTACATAATTAAATCTTTGTTAACTGCTAAAACCATGTATTTACAACTTGAGAAACTCGCTCTTGCATTAGTAGTGGCAACAATAAATATGAAGCCATATTTCCAACCCATAAAATATCATTTTCATTAAGGAATTCATGCAAAACCCATTTGTATCTAGAAGACTTAAAAATTATTAACATCCAATATGAACTGAGAACACCAATTACAGCTTGGCCCTTATGAGACGGTTTGAGATATTTCCAATATGAGTGACCTATACCCTCAAAAGAACAGTTTGAGTTCATAAGGAAGATTGACACATATTGAGGAAGTAATAATTAAGGTTTATGAGAGATAATTCAACTAATACAAACTACTAAAGTACTCACGCAATATATTAAGTTTGGCTTTATGACATCAAATAATGAAGCGGGATATATGATAACTATATTAGGCATTGGGCTAGCAAACATATCTGGAAAAAAAGGGTCCAACTTTTCCCATATCCATAACTTGTATTTAATAGAATTTTAAGTCAAGCCAAAGCAGAAAATGAAATTATTATTCAGTATATTAAAGAAGCTTTGATGCTAGGTAACTCTTTTTGAACATGTAAGAGTAAAGAATGCGGGATATGATTCATTTTCTAGGAAAAACTTTTGATTACACTACCTAACAAATTATTATTCATTTTTTAGCTGCAGGCGTTATGGTAATTAAAGGAGAAGTGGAAGAGGAATATTGGAGAACTAAAATTTTCAAATATTTGAGCCAAAGGATATTGTCCGAGAACAAAACAAAAGCAAGGAAAGTCAAAATGAAGTTTGCAAAATTTGTACGAATTTAGAAGCATTGTATAAAAATCTTCAACAAACCTTTTCTCAGATGATTTGGTCCATATGAACAAATTTTCATAGTTTAAGAACTTTATGATGAAGAATGAAGTGCATATTTTACATACAAAGGCATGCAGAAAATAATTCTTCTTCACTGATACTATTTGCCTAAAATAATAGAAGATGCGAAAAGAAGGTTAAGCATTGTAACCCATGTCAAAGGTTGTCAAACTCTATCCAGGTACCAACTGTACGACTATAAACAATATTTGAAGCAATTTCATTCGACAGTTGAGGAATATATATTGCGTGTCCATTTCCCGAATCTCTAGAGAAAGAAAGTTTTATATAGTGGAAATATATTACTTACCCTTATGGATAGAATATCAAACAGTAACAAACATCTTAGCATGATAAGTAGTTAACTTTCTATAAATAAATATATTTTTTCCGCTATGGGATACCAAGAGTTATCACTACGAAATTTTAAAATGGGACACAATTTCAAAATGATAAAGTACCATAGTTTTATGGAAAGAGATGTATAAAACAATTTTCTCTCAATTTCATCATTTCGAACATCATTATGGTAATTTTACCATATTCTTATCCAAAAAAGAAGAACATAAGCATTATCAATATATTAAAAAGTTAGGCTTTATTATCTAGGATAGACATCCACTCGAACTTTAAGAGCAATATTATCTTCATTAGAAGAATTATCGTCATGGGCTAGAATTTTCTCTTTTAAGATCTTTCAAAACATCAATAACATAAAAACCTCCTTTCATAAATCTAATAAGAGGAAGCTCATGAGAATCACTTTGAGAACAGGTTTCAGACCTATCTTTTTTACGAGAAAAATTCACATCTCATCTAAAAAAAATTCAGGATGCGTCTCATGAATTTGAATCACTCAATCATACTCAGTCTTGCATACGATATCATAATCATTAGATATCATATATGCTTACAACTTTGTCGTAGTCTCATTCGAAGAGGAAATTTTGCTTTCTAACATCGCCTATAAATTAATATTCTCATCAAAATAGGGCGCCAGTCTTATCGTAAAATATCGGCTCACACACAAAGGCTCATTCATTGATCTATAATGACGTTGTTAGGTCTCAGCTGGTTTTTAGCAAGAATTTCCTCGACCTAACAAACTACCGAACTAATTATGGTATGACTCATTAAATTCTTAAGGTATGCTATCCTCACACTAGTCTTATAAGAACCTTCATCAACCGAAACCTCTATTGAGAAAAAACTTATATTTTTCAGGAGAAAATAAAATACATTCATGAGTATCATTATTCTATTTATATATATTTTGGTAGCCGGTTATCTCAAAGGCGTGGTTCACAACCGGATTCAAATTTTTTAAAAGTTGGAAATTTTCATTAGAAAATAGTTTTGTTGTGCTTAGTAAGATAGTATCCCGGTCCTTTAGTTTGAAAACAATACTAAAATAATTTCTTATACCTTTCATAGTTGAGCTCAACGACTGAACCATGTGATGGACAAAAATATGATTATCCATACTAAATTTATAACTTATCAAATCGTTTCAAGCCCAAAATGTTACTGACTACTCATGGAAACCTTACGGTGGCCGAAGTTTTGATGTCTGAGGTAACATAAATAAGTAAAATATCTGAATTATTTAGTTAATGATGAAACTTAAGCGTATGATTACGCGTTACAGAATTGAAGATTACTTCAATACGTGTTACTCGCGTATGCAAGTCATTATCCTGAGAGTGAATGAGGCTTTGAACAGTGATTCGTCCCTCGAGTATCGCGTTTGGTGGCAGATAGTCCCTGGACTTTCAAATGTCCGTTGGCAGTCCCTGGACTATCGCGTTTGGATAAAGTTAGTCCAGAGGATCCTCTGATCCACCAGATGCTGCCACCTGTCCTCATACTCCTCAGTTTTTGTCTCACCAGTAGTCCTTTGACTTTTGGTACGATTTTGCCCTTTGACTAAAATCCTTTTTGGCAGCCATATTGGTGAGATGGCAAATTCTTCATACGTGGCACCTATTAAATAAATCCTATGTGTCACAAAGCCACCTAATTAAAATGTATGCATCGACAGATACATTTAAAATACCAAATTGTTAATACATATATACATCTCATTTCATCTTCCTCGACTCGAACAACTTCTCCTTCTCCTCTCTCATATTTGCTTTCTTCTTATTCTTTCTCCCTTCTCCTTCTATCCGTTTCCTAAAACAAGTGCATCTATTTCATCTACAACCTCCATAAATGTCAACCAACTCCACCTCTTTCCCTTATAAAAAAATAGAGATTCTGTGTCGATCTGCTTTTGTGGAAAACCTTGGGTAATTTGCACTTGTCAGGAAACATTGTAGATAGAGATAATATATGTAGGTGTCTTCAAACCCTTCAAAGCACAAGTCCTAGTAACCTACTTTTAGCATCGCTAAATGCTGCCACAACTCAACTAAGCAAAAACCCGCAAACCATTTTCAACCAAAAGTTATCGACCGCGTCCCGACGAGCATTAGATTTGGCCACCGAAGTAGGAATTTCAATAAATAAGATCCATGGCGTCTCGAGTCTTGATATAAGAAACTGTCCGTGCTTTGAAATTGATCCACTAAGACTCACGGTTGGTTTCTGGCAGCTGGGTCTATCCGGTTTTGAAGCAGATGAAATCCTGTATCGGAATCAGAAAGTCGTGTGCGAACTCGTCGGGACGCGGTCGATAACTTTCGCTATTAATCTAGGGACGTGTCAGGAACATGCTATCCGGCTGGTCAGAGGACTCGAATTGTTATCAACAAGTGCAGAGATTAGTATGCAGAATGACAAACTAGAAAAGTTGGTTGTTGTGCCTTTTGGTGATATGAGTTTAACTCCGAGGGATGCATTTTTTGCAAGGAAAAGGAAAGTGAGGGTTGAGGAAAGTGTAGGAAAAGTGTGTGGGGAGCTGATATGTCCGTATCCGCCTGGGATTCCTGTAATGTATCCTGGTGAGGTTATAACTAATGAAGCTTTGGAATATGTTATGGACCTTAAAGATAAAGGTGCAACTATTAGTGGTGCTTCTGATCCTCTTCTCTCTTCCATACTGGTCTGTGATTGTTAGCTACTTTTGTTCTGTGCTAGTTTTATCTTTAACAATAGACATCGAATGTGAGATGGCCATTGTAGAATGTGTACATTTACAATGTGAATATCAGTATTTGATTTAGGCAGATAGGGGACAAAGTTAAAAATAGACCACTACAGACATGGATGCTCGAAAATGCTTGCAAGTAGCCCCAAGTTGTCGGAAACTTATCTCTGATCCTCCAGATTTGGTCAGATGTTTTAACAAAGCCTAATACATATTGACCTGTACTCTTTTTTTTTCTTTATAGCAAAATTCAATTTTTTATCTTCAAATAAGGTAATATGATTTATGTTCAAAACCTCAATTATGTATCTTCTACTTCAGATCTCAGTTAACTGCGTCATCGGTTTTTATATTAGTATATTCATAATTGTTTAATATTTTATTGTTCTATTATTTTATCTTGATAGTAAAAACCTTGAATTTGATGGTCGGATAAAAATATAAATACACTAAATGGTATCATAGATATACAAATTCTTACTCGTAGGGCAGCCCTCTGCTGAACACACAAATTATAAATACACTAAATGCTTTCCAAGGGCAGCCCTCTGCTGAACACACAAAAGAGATTCTTTCCTTGTCATTTTTCTTCATGACAACGTACCTCCGTTGCTTGATCCCATAGTTCTTTATAGCTTCCTTAAGGTCACTTGCCGTCGTGAATTCATGCCTTACTTGTAGCTCTACGCTGGCCAACGGTACGGATGGATTGAAATCTGAAAAATTATACCACAACTCCACGTCATCATCGAGCTCTACATCGGAGTTTGCCAGTGTATTCAGCGCATCCGATACCGCGTACTCTCATCATGACGTCCTACCATGGTGAATAAATCAGAATTCACACCTGCAAATATCACAAACCCTCATCATCTAGCAACAATTACTAAACACATAACAAACAACTGCGACTGGAACACCAACACCAAAACAACAGGAACACTGAAACAACAACAACGCTCAATCTGCCTCTACACTCAAACAACAACACTAAATCTATAAAAATACTCAAACAAAGCGACACTGAAAAAACAGCAACACTAAGTCTATACCAACACTGAAACAACAGCAACACTGAAACAACAACAACACTGAAACAACAATAACACTGAAACAACAACAACACTCAATCTGCCTCTACACTCAAACAACAACAACAACACTAAATCTATACAAACACTCAAACAAAGCAACACTGAAACAACAACAACACTAAGTCTATACCAACACTGAAACAACAGCAACACCTGTTACAGCAACACTGAAACAACAACGACACTCAATCTGCCTCTACACTCAAACAACATTAACACTCAATATATACCAGCAATCAAACCACAACAACACTCAATTTATACCCTACTGCATATCTAATGCAACAACAAACATCCCTAATGCAGCAAAAACAAACAGCAATCATCTGTATAGTCTATGCGAAAAGAAAACAGAGTAAAACAATCAAAACAAAATGACGAAATGACACACTTTAACAATCAATACCAAGCCCTATTATACTGATTAATCGATAGCAACCTAATCGATAACTAGCCCTAATCAATACCTGTATATTCTTCAGAGAAATCCAATTCAATTTTGACCTTTTTCTGTTTCCTCCTCGAACCCTTCGTCATTATTGAATCGCGTTTGCCACAAATTAGGGCTAGCAACAGGGTGTGGAGACTGAGATTCAGAAAGAAGATTTAGGGTTTGTGTTTTGATTTGGGTATACATTTAGGGTTTGTGTTTCGATTTGGGTATAGATTTATGGTTTAGATTAAGGTTTTGATTTAGGGATTTGCTTTAGAACAGGGAGAGGGAAGATGAGAAAGTCGAGGGATGGAATTCGAAAAGACTGAAGTGTGTTCAGGGTTGCATAGAATCTAGGCTAGATTTTGTTTGATTATTATAATAAATTAAATTAAATCAATTAAAACATAAAAAATGTAACGCACCAATTGATAAAGTTATAAATGATTTTTGGGCAAAATATTACACGTAGGATAATAATGCCACGTGGATAATTAGATTTAATTTTCAATGCCAAGGTGGAAAATGAAGGGGTAGTTGGGTCATTTAATGTCGCGGACTACATTTAGGGTTTGACCAAAAGTCAAGGGACTACTGGTGAGACAAAAAACTGAGGAGTATGAGGACAGGTGGCAGCATCTGGTGGATCAGAGGATCCTCTGGACTAACTTTATCCAAACGCGATAGTCCAGGGACTGCCAACGGACATTTGAAAGTCCAGGGACTATCTGCCACCAAATGATATTGTCGCTTATCTTTTGTGATCATGACCCCCGTAGTGCATTTTATTCATGCATCCATGATTGATTTAAGGCATCTGTTTGTTAATTCAATCAACGATTGAGATGGAGTTACATTTTTGTTTAAATAAAGTTTTCACCATTCATTTTGACATTTTTAGCGTAAACTTTGTATTCCTCTCTACCTTAGGATTTTCAATATCTCTTTCTATTTTTTTCTTTTTTTTTTCTTAAACCTTCCAAGTTTAAACTTATCCACTTCCTCGGAAATATAAAATGGCCAGAACTAGGCTGTGGATGGTTTTCCGGAATCGAGAATCGGACCAGGACCAAACCGATAAGGATTGGACCGAGAACCAGACCGAACTTTAACGATCAGGTTCGCGGTTCCATTCTAAAAACCGAAAACCGATAAGGAACCGAAAAAAAACGGTTAGGAACCGAACCGATAAAACCGATAGGACCGATATGGAATCGAACCGATAAACCGATACGAAATCGGACCAATCAAACCGATAAACCGGTAGAACCGATAAAAATTCGGACCAATAAAACCGTTAAAGCCGATTATTTATTATTATTATATATTCTTTTATAAAAAAAAATTTCGGAGGGAACCCGCAGCCGCTACTCAAAGTGCAATGAGTGCGCACAGGGTAAAACCCTCAGTCTGACGCGATAGCCTGCAAACCAACGCCAGAAGGTAAACCACACAAGGTGGCAGACTCAGCCGAGAAAGCGTATGTAGAGGGACTCGAACTCATGACCTTTTGGTTATAAGAATGCCATACTCAACCAACTCGGCTACCCCTTGGAGGCTATTCTTTTATAAATTATAGTACCAAAATTAATAGTTAATTACCAATTTTTAAAGAAAATTAAAGATTAACTTATAAATTTTATTTTTTATATTATTTATTTCAATAAAAAATTAAAAATCAAATTTTTATTGATTTTATTTTTTTAAGTGGACCGAGCTGGACCGAACTGAAACCGGAACCGAACCGAATTGGACTGGATGGGACCGAACCAAACCGAAAGTTTAGCGGTTCGGTACGGTTCCAAAAATTAGAACTGAAAACTTAGCGGTCTGATCTGGTCCGAACCGATAAGCTTAGCGGTTCGGTCCGAACCGATAAGCTTAGCGGTTCGGTCCGATTCCTTCAAAACCCGGACCGATAACAGCCGTAGCAACAACTATGAGAGCACAACTTCGTAACTCCGACAACAAACATTCTGATAGTTAGAATCAAGATCTCAACGATATCTTTGGAGATGTTTCTTCAAGTCCCCATGTTACAGAGATCCTATTGGTCTCCTACTCCTACTCCTACCGTTACTTTTCATTCATTTAAGTCCTAATTGATGTCTGTTTGGCTCTCTTTATTTATGACTCTAAATCTATATGTAAGAGAGACAGGAACTCCGAAAAGGAATAATCCTAATTTCAAGTTATTTTATCTTTCTCTCTATTGTCTATTCATATACTCATTGAAAAAAATTTGTGTTCTTAGAGGTAATCTTCTTACTTACAGCATTATCTCCTAGTCCTTATTCTACCATTCTTCGAACCTTTCGTTGGGTTTCTAGTTTGGATTTATCGTGCCTAACGAGTCCTGTAACATTGGTATCACAACCATCGATCTTCCGGACCCGGATTTTTTTTTCTACTTCAAAATAAGCAGTCACGGAAACTAGGGCACAAACTTTGATCGAGGTTAACAAGCAACTTGAGGAGATGAAGCAAGTTCAGGCCGATCAAGCCAAGCAAAATGAAGAAAATCGTGTGGCTCAACTCAAACAAAACGATCTATTGAGGAATGAGATGACTGCTCGATTCAACGATATTAAGAACATGTTTGCGGAGCTACGCCCTATTACACAGAACCCTGAAAAGCGTCCGATGGTTGACGACGATCCTTCACATTCCGGCGTTTTCACGACGCTTCCCCGAACATTCTCTCCGGAACCACCTGATTCGCTGAACCTTGTCCCTGGTTTGAATTGTGGAACTAATCAGGAGCCTCGTACGACACCAACAAACGGTTGCTCACCCGCCTTACTAAGGTTGGGTTTCCTATTTTTGATGGATCCGACCTACGCGATTGGGTTTTTAAATGCGAACAATTATTTGCGCTTGACGGAACGCTAGATGAATCGAAGGTAAGACTCGCTACTATCCATATGAATGGAAAGGAATTACAATGGCACCACAACTATATTGCAGAACGTTTCAATCGATACCCACCCTGGACAGAATATGTTCTCGCAATTTCTACTTGCTTTGGAGGTTTGTATGTTTATCCATTATCGGATTTGGTTAGCTTACAACAAGAGACCGATTTGGTTGAGGTGTTTCATGATAAATTTGAGTGTAAACTCACACGGTTATCCCTACCACGCGCCCATGCGTTAAGTATTTTCTTAACTAATCTAAATCCACATTTGCAGCTTCATGTGAGACAGTTTCAGAATGTGGAATCCGTTGCCAAAGCAGCAAAAATAGCTATGATGCATGAATCATATTTACGCCTACTCCCTCACAAACCACAACGACCCTCATTCAAACCCAACACCTATTCTGTTCCAAACGCCTATCAAACACCAAAATATCTGAATCAAAACACGAAGCCACCGCTTTTACCCACTGCCCCTAGCAACACACAAACACAGCAGACGCCAAATTTTATCTCAAGAAACAACAACCAAACACCCCGAAAATTTACTTGGCAAGAGATGCAAGATCGCAAACAAAAAGGTCTGTGCATGTATTGCGATGAAATCTTCACTCCCGGCCATCAACAAACCCATCGCAAGGCTCATATATATGTCATGGAAGGTGATGCAGAATCTGAACTTTCCGATGTAGATGAGGTTCATGACATCGTCAACTTGACGGCTGTTGAGTCAGAGAAAACACAACCGCCTATGATATCGCTATACGCACTGCCGGGCAACATAACCTTCAATTGTATGCGTTTGACAGGACAAAGTGGTAAGCGAAAGATCCACATTTTGATTGATCCCGGGACACAACTTCTTGGACCTAAAGGTTGTCAATGAAATCGGTTGCCCTCTCGAAGCGACTAAACCGATGGTGGTTTCCGCCATCCTGGGAAGCACAATTGTTACAAAATACAAGTGTATCAATTTTTCTTGGAAAGTACAAGGCTATGATCTCACCACCGAGGTAAGAACTTTAAACCTTGACTATTGTGATTTTGTGCTAGGTATTCAATGGTTGCACACCCTCGGTCCAATTTATGGGATTTTCTCAACCTCCGAATAGAATTCAACCTTAATGGTTTGAAGCATATGCTGCGTGGGAATGTAAACAAGGGTTGTAAGGCGATCAACGGAGCAAGTTTGAACGAGTTAATGCCGTTTGGTCTATAAAACAGCATTCAAGACTCACTCCGGACACTATGAATATGTTGTTATGCCGTTTGGTCTCACAAATGCCCCTTGTACTTTTCACAGCCTCATGAATCACATTTTCGTGAAGTTACGCGAAAGTTTGTACTCGTTTTTTTCGACGATATCTTGGTGTATAGCTCTACTTGGGAAGCACATCTCACCCACCTACAAACCGTTTTCGAGATCCTCCGCCAACAACAACTTTACCTCAAAGAAAGCAAATGTATTTTTGGGGCAACCATAATTGAGTATTTGGGACACTTCATTTCGGCAAAGGGAGTTGAAACTGATCCGGGTAAAGTTGACAGTATTACGCAATGGCCTACACCGACCACGCAAAAACAGTTACGCAGTTTTTTGGGACTTGCTAATTACTATCGGAGGTTCATCAAAGGATATAGCGTGATCGCTAGGCCCATGGCCAACTTGTTAAAAAAAGATGGTTTCGAATGGAATGATGAAGCAAACGCGGCTTTTACAGCTTTAAAAAGAGCTTTATCGTCTACTCCTGTTTTAGCCTTACCGGATTTTGCCAAAACTTTTATCGTCGAGACCGATGCTTCTAACGTCGGGATCGGAGCAGTTCTTATGCAAGAGAATCATCCGATATGCTATATTAGTCGAGCTTTGGGACCTCGACACCAACGACTTTCGGTTTATGAAAAGGAGTTACTTGCGGTTGTGTATGCAGTTCAACAATGGCATGCTTACCTTGCTCATGGCTTATTCATCATCAAAACCGATCAAAAGAGTATCAAATATATGATGGAGCAAAAAGTTACTACTCCTTTTCAACACATGTGGCTTTCAAAGTTGATGGGTTACAATTTTGTTATTGAGTACAAACACGGAAAAGAAAACCATGCTGCCGATGCTCTATCACGGGTTTCCGGTTCACAACTCCTTAGTCTTACGTTGTCTACGGTTCAATCGGGTTTTTTTTTATTCCATCCGGCTTCTTTGGCAATCTGATCCTTCCCTCAAACAAATCATCGATGATATTGTTGCTGGTACGAATGTTCATCCGCACTATACATACACCAATAACGAACTGCGCAGGAAAGGAAAGCTAGTTATCGGAAACCACAAAGACACCAAATTATCAATTCTTCAGTGGTTACATGATTCATCGGTTGGAGGTCACTCGGGTCGTGACTCTACTCTTCATCGTGCTAAAACTCTATTTTATTGGCCGAAAATGAGTACGGAAATACAAAATTATGTACGGAACTGTGCGATATGTCAACGAAACAAATACGACAGGACAAAACGACAGGGTTTGTTACAGCCACTGCCGATACCGGATGGACTTTGGGAATCAGTTAGCCTTGACTTTATCAAAGGACTTCCAAAATCATCCGGGAAGCATTGTATACATGTCGTTATCGATCGATTAAGCAAACAGGCGCACTTCATCGCCATCTCGCATCCATATATACCGCTTTTGATATTGCTCACATTTATCTCGATAATGTCTTCAAACACCATGGTATGCCGAAGGAGCTTATTAGCGATCGAGACCTTACTTTTCTAAGAGAAATTTGGCAAGAACTTTTTCGAGTACATGGAGTGGATCTTCGACATTCTTCCGCCTATCATCCACAAACCGATGGCCAAACAGAGGTTACTAATCGAACACTTGAGACTTATTTACGCTGTATGACAGGTGAAGCTCCAACCACATGGTCCAAATGGCTTTCCTTAGCCGAGTGGTGGTATAATACAACCTACCACACCGTTACACGCATGACGCCGTTCGAAGCCGTCTACGGGTACCCGCCTCCAACCCACCTGCCTTACCTACCCGGAGAAAGCAAGTCACCCACTATCGATAAGACTCTACAAAAGCGGGAAGATATCCTCCGGATGTTAAAGCTTCATTTGAATCGTCCCCAACATCGAATGAAACAAACTGCAGATTTACACCGCTCCCACCGCGCATTCAACCTAGGCGATTGTGTGTACCTCAAGCTCCAACCATACCGGCAGAATTCGTTGAAAACAAACAAGGTACCGAATAAGCTTGCTCCGAAATATTATGGTCTTTTTCGTGTTACAAATAAAATTGGGAGCGTTGCCTACAAGCTGGAGCTTCCGGCCACCGCAGCCATTCACGACGTTTTTCATGTGAGCCAACTGAAGTTTTGCCCTAACCCACCGTCAACAATCTCTGCTCTGCCTCCATACCTCGTCGACTTGGGAAATTCTAAAGAACCCGAAGCAATCTTGGAACGCAAAACAGTCAAGCACCGCAACGCCGCTGTCACCAAAGTTCTCGTTCAATGGAAGGGTTAATCGTCATCGGCTGCTACTTGAGAGTTTTACCAAAACTGATGTTCTGAAGAAGGGGGCAATGTTACAGAGATCCTATTGGTCTCCTACTCCTACCGTTACTTTTCATTCATTTAAGCCCTAATTGATGTCTGTTTGGTTCTCTTATTTATGACTCTAAATCTATGTGTAAAAGAGACAGGAACTCCGAAAAAGGCATAATCCTAATTTCAAGTTATTTTATCTTTCTCTATATTGTCTATTCATATACTCATTGAAGAGAATTTGTGTTCTTAGAGGTAATCTTCTTACTTACAGCATTATCTCCTAGTCCTTATTCTACCATTCTTCGAACCTTTCGTTGGGTTTCTAGTTTGGATTTATCGTGCCTAACGAGTCCTGTAACACCCCACCAGAAGGATAAGAATCCCAAGTGTATAAGGTGGAAATTCGCAAGACCACCATCATCATTGCCCAACCCTTGAGGGTTTTGTCGTTGTTCCAGAACTTCAAGACTAATGACTCAAATACCTTTGCTCTTGTATAGTTAGGCCCAGTTAGTGTTGCTAGAAACTTGGATGGTGTACTCTAGTGGTTAGTACTATTGTAGGTACCCCCGTCTGCTACCTAAACCACGAGAGCTTCAGGGTTTGGGAAATCCAACATGTCTTTTGTATTGCCAATCTAAATAATTACGGTCCCAACCATATTGGACCGTATGAAAAAGAAATGCAGACATTATGTACAAGAGGATCTGCAAATACTCCAAGCAAAATGAGTTATTCTGGCCAATGTGCATGTACGGTTTCCGAATGCTGGGAAATCTCATACTGACACCACGACCGATAAGATGGTCTTCTTCCCCATTATCGTTGACATTATAGTATACTTCCCATTGTATGCCCGCCTTTTAGACTTGTTTGGCTCACCGCAATGTGTCATAGGCAACTACTGTCAAATAAATGGAAGCTCATAACATCAATAGTAGCCTGCAAGACGATGAGAGAAGAGTTTAACACTAAGGAATTCCTAAATAACAATGCACACCAAACAAAAAGTCATCATGGACCTCCTAACTCTAGTAAGATGTGGAATAAAGCTTTCATCTTTAACAATGTAAATTGGGAAATGGGCTTCGAGCCCCAACCAGTGGTATCTTGGTGTTGTTTGTACAAAAGTAAGTACTCTCACTTCTACTTTTATATTTCGTTGGTTGTGTTGTGGATTATATTCGATATTTAGTGTTGATTATTATTTACGTGGTATATTCGTTTTTATTTTGTAGAGTTCCTTCAACAGTTTCAAGAGCACCCGTCATTTGTGAGGGACAATTACACTACACTCGGTGATTTCTCTACTATTAGTTGGGGAAACCAGCTCCACCTTCTATTGACCATAAAAACTTTCTAAAGACCGTCTTCTAGACAAAAGCTCCAATAAAGCTAGCCGAGCTAGCTAGTGGGGTGCAAAAAAACACCAACCAAAGTTGTTGAGCCTAAGAGTAAAAATAACTATTTGGGTTCTTTCCTCCAAAGCTTTGGTTGTGGTCACCATCACTAGCAGTAGAGGTAGTAAACCATCTATAACTCCAGCTTTTCCTCCAATTTATTAAATTTTTATTTTTATCCAAAAGGAATACCAAAACTATAAAAAAAAAAACACATCCTCCTACCTGGAAGGAGGGAATAGAAAATAAAAGGAAGTCTGATTCCCCCAACGAACCATGAGGATAAGATGGCTAGGTAGATTGCACATATCAATTGCATGGCATAAGTATGATGGAAGTTGTAGCCAAAAATGCGATAGAAGTTGAAAAGATTAACGGTCGCGAGGGATTTCTATTGGGGAGGTGAGGCTAAAGAATGCATTAAATGTTGGCATATCGGGTAAAAAAGGCACCAAAGCTAGTGCTGCAAGTTGAATCTATTGATGTTCCTTTGAGGTTACTGGTTGTTGTTGGTAAAGATATAACCGATCATGTCCCTACATACCTAACAATCGAGTCTTCAATACCATCCAAAGTTATAGATTTAATAGCCATGGTATGTATATCTCCAAGGATCGAGTGCATAAATCAGTACATATTATAGATGGAAGACCTTTACCCATTGACCAAATGGCATGAGTTTGTTTTTCTATTTAGTCTTATTGGCTCGGATTAGAGCATTAACTTCCCATATTTTGTTGCTCGATCTGATAGGAAGAAAAATGAAGCTTGACATTGGACATATTTTGTTGCTCGAACACAAAGGACTATGTAGCTGACTCAGTTTGCTAACAGATTGAAGAGTGTTGGCAGAAAATATTAAACAACACTCTTTTAAGAAAAATAAATAACTTTGATATAGATTAAAAATGTGAAAATGTTACAAAAACACTCTTACAACTCACACTAAATGAGAAATAGTTATCTTTCACTCAAGAGAACTTTCTTGTCTCTCTTATCTCTCTCTATTTTTTCTCTAAGTTTACTTCTTGGTGTGTTTTTGTGATTGTCTAGATGGTGGAGAGCTTCACTATTTATAGAACCATAGTGGAGACAAGGATCCACCATCCAAGAGCTTATGGATACTTAAACACTCAACCTCGAGACTACACTCAAGGTAAAAGTGTTTCTTACACTCAACATAAAAGAGTATCTTGCACTCAACCTAAGGATGGTCTTACACACAACCTCCACTACAAAAATATTAATATTTAATTCGTTTCTAGAACATGGTTTCTTGATGGGCCTTATTGAGAGGGTTGGACCTTTTAAATGGGTCAAGTTTATGATCAAACACTACCCCTTAAACTTGATCATGTGATCCATAGTAGTTTCTTAATCGTTTGAAGTCTTCGCTTTTCAGCGGATTTGTAAAAATATCGGCAACTTGATCTTCTGTCTTCACATATTCAACTTGCACATCCTCTCTTATAATACACTCCCTTATGTAGTGGTAGCAGATATTGATATGCTTCTTTCGATCATAGAATACTATATTCTTGGCTAAGGCATTGGCTGACTTATTGTCGACATACACTTTAGTTTGCTCAATTTATGTTAGGTTTATCTCCTTTAATAGATTTCTAAGCCAAATTACATGACTAACATATGTAGTAGCAGCAACGTATTCCGCCTCACAAGTGGGCAACGGGACAATTGGTTGTTTCTTTAACATCCATGTGAAGGCAGTGTTTCACATAAAAAATACAAATCCAATAGTACTCCTTCGATTGTCTATGTCTCCACCCCAATCATTATCGCTATACCCAACAAGCTTGTAATCATTAGAAATTGAATAAAGTAAGTCAAAGTCAATTGTACATTTCAGATAGCGAAGGATTCTCTTTGTAGCCTTGAAATGAGTTGTTGTTGGAGATTCCATATAGCGACTAACCAATCCAATTGCATGAAGGAAATCTAGCCTCGTGCAAGTTAGATAGTGTAGACTTCCTATCAAACTTTTGAATAATTTTGGATCTATCATGTCGCCTTCTTCATGTTTGGATATTTTGACTCTAAACTTCATGGGTGTGCTTATCAGGTTACAGTTCTCCATCTTAAACTTCTTAAGGATATCGATTTGGCTCTTAACTTCAATACTAAGGTAGTACGCGATAAGCCCCAAGTCCGTGATCTTGAATTTATTCGTCATCACTTCCTTGAATTTATTAAACATGTTTGGGCTGCTTCCGGTGAAGATCAACTTGTCCATGTAGAGGCACACAGTCAAAATATCTCCATATTTAATCTTGGTATATAGAGCATGCTCGTAAAGAAATTTTTTGGAGTCATTCTCTCGGAAATACTTGTCGGTTATACTGTTCCATGCCTTTGGAGGACAGTATAGAAGAAGCTCAATTTGAGACCGAAGTCTCCGGACAGACAGGGGAAGCTGCCACTGATAAAAAAAGGCAAGGGTAAAGAGAAACTGTGTTTGAAACATCCGGACCTGCCGGAGTGCCTAGAAGGAAAAGTGGGACCCTGCTTCCACAAGGTGAACGTTGATGTGGTTTATTTTCATTTGATGGTAACTTTGTAATTTTTGTCTAGAGTTTTGTGGAATTTTGAGAGTATTTAATGTTTGGATAAAATATAGAGGGAGAATTGAGCTGCATGGTTGTATTTAATTTTCATTACCCTCATTTAATGTAGGTGGTTGGGTATTTATACCCTTACCTTTGGGCCATATGGGCTTTCGGGTTGTGTTTAATGGATTCGGGTCGAGTTTAAAGACCCATTAGTTTTAAGTAAACAAGTAGTCAGCTTAGTCATAAAGTGATTAGGTTTTAAATACTTTAGTTCTGTTTGGATAGTTCAGTAAATAAAAGTTGTCCGAACTGCCCCTGTCCGGTTAAGTGGATGTTGTCCGAATTAACCCTTTCCGGTTCTAATAAAGGGAGGTGACAAAATCTGGACTCATCAGTAGCCCCTTTTTTAGGTGGTGTTCAAAGGCCTTTGGCAAGACCTAAAAAATAGCCTGTAGCTGGTCACAGCCTTATCCGGATAGGTTCTTCGAACTTTGTAATAGCTTTATCCGAACTGAAAAAGTTCTTTAGAAACTAAACGGTTTTTTGCCAGAAATCGTGGGACACGTGTCTCTCTCTGGTTCACCACATCAGCCGCTTTTTCACCTAGAACGGCGCTCCCACTTTCTCTAAAAAGTAACCTCTTCATTTAATGAAGATGACATCAGCGTCGTTCCTTAATCATTGCAACCCTTTCGAATTCTCCTATGTATCAAAGCATCTTTTTGTGTATTTGCTATAAATTAGTCACTTCTTTACTGTTTTACCATCCTCTTCATCCTTACTCTGTTTCAACTTCAAAGCTTTCTCTCAAAAACAAATACTTTCTTTCGGTGTAAGTTTATGTTCACAGCTAGGAACGCTTTAATCAAAGGTGGGTGGCTTAATTTATCAAAGTTAGAAAAGGCCCAAAAGGTTGAACGAGAGAGGCGTATTGTTGCAGGCCTCCCTGTTTCCCATGTTGACAAACCAGTAACACCAAGCACAGAGCCTGGCCAGGGTTCTTTTTCAACCAAAAGCGTTAAACCTAGGTGGTTGTTCCAAACCAACCTCTCACCAATTGTTTCAGGCTCGTCGGTTCAGGAATCAGAGCCCACTATTGAACCAGGGCAAGTAGTCACCAGTTTTAAGAAGCCTTCTCCATTTATTGCCATGGGATCAGATGCTGATGCCTCTCTAGATAAGTTAGTTGATCGGAGACGAGGTCGCTTGGTAAAAGGGCACGCTCCAAAAGGTACACCTTCCAAATCAGGAGCCAAAGATAGCAACACAGGGTCAGAGGCACCCATAAAAATTCCTAAGGACAAGCTGTCCGGACCGGAGGAATCTAGCTCAAGTCTCCGAAAAGAAACCATTGCATCTGAGCCCCAGCCGGAGGCCAGAGTACAAGAAATCAGTGAAACCCAACAGTCCGGAGGGCACGCTGAGCCAATCTCTAACTCCCCTCACCCAAAAACAACTGAAAACCCCTCCCTGTAATGGAAGAAGCGATGGAGAATTCTATTGAAGAGGCTCCGTTTGAGTCCGAAGTCTCTGGGCAAACAAGTGAGGCTGCTGCTGCCAAGAAGGATAAAGGCAAAGAAAAACTATGCCTAAGACATCCAGATTTTTCGGAGGTCCTTGTGCGAAAAGTGGGACCTTGTTTCCAGAAGGTAAGTGTTAAATATTTGATAGCTTTGCAAAAAGCTTAACTACGCCTTCATCTACACAGCCGAGCTGGGTCGAATGCGAACAAAGTGGGGAATCTCGAAGAATGTCAAAATATGGATTCCATTGGACCCTGAAACACCGATGGACTGCAAGCTCAGTGAAATAGTTTTCTTCACTGAGCTCTTCAACTGGGGACTAAGGTTTCCCTTAGACCCGGAGATAGTCAAATATTTTCATCTCATCAAACTTTGCCCAAGTCAACTGAGCCCTAACGCATGGTACACCCTCATGGCCTGTATCATGGCCTCCAGGCTCTCTAGAATTCCTCTTCCAATGGAGGAGTTTGCAGCTGTGGCTAGCCTTTACGGAAACCACCATATTCCCTTCTATCACTTCAACATGGGTGATAATTATAAAGCAGTGGATGACGTGCTCGAGTCGGATAGAAATTGGAAGACTCACTTCTTGTTTGTGAGTGGTGCCTGGGAGAATGGGAGGAAGATTAAAGCCGGTACCAACCCGAGTCTCCTTATCAGCAGATGGCGAAGCGGTGGTAAGAATCCCATCTCACATTTCCATCTTTATTTTTTTTATAAATTTGTTTATCTGACTTGTCTTTTCTTTTTTGTTTCTTGACAGTGCTGCCTAAAGACTTCAATGACTACTTGAAGGCCGGGCAGACCACTTGCACCAAGCTAAACGCTTGGACTGCTGAAAAGTGGGGGAATCACTTCCACAACGCCTTTATCGGAGGCAATCTTGCAAGGTCCTGCCTTTGGAACACCACTGACCGGAGCGACTTATCCTGGGAAGAACTTACCACCCCACCCCCTCCGAAAGTAGTCCTCAAAACAACACACGCACCGGACAAGGCATTGTATATGCCTGGTAGAGCCAATGCCCCAAGTAAGATGAAGGGCAAGAAGGGTAAGGGCAAGCAGAGTGCGGTTGAAGCCAACCCCACTGAAGCGGAGAAAAATGCTCCAACAAACCAAGAGGGGCCGGTTCCAAGACAGATTCATGCTGCTCTTCTAGAACCTCCAAGGGTTCCTAAGAGAGACAGGAAACGGGGATCAGAAAGCAAGGACAGGGAGGCCAAGAAGAAAAAGACCTCCAGGGGTGATGAGATTTCTCTCTGGCCCTCGAAACCCCTTCCTCCTGTTGACCCTACTGATCCTACAAAAGCAGAAGAGATCCCGGGTGACTTTCGAGTTGAAGAGGTTGGAGGAGGGGATATCAGTATTGACGGTGTCGACATTACTGGGCTTGAGGGGCTTGGTGACTACTTTGAAAACCTCCCCAAAGATGATTTTGCTGGGCCCTACCTCCCTTCAGGCACTTCGAACATCGTTACCTTCAATGGTAAGTCTTTCTCTGTTTCAATTAAAAGAGATGTTATAACTCACTCTATATTGAGTAATATTCAACAGTGCTTAGTTTGGAGAAACAAGTGCAAGGTCAGTCAGCTATTATTACTGCCCTTAATTCTGACAAAGAGAAATTGTCCGATGACCTTCTCATTGCCAACCAAAATGTTGATGTTTTGAAGAGGGAAAACGAGGAGTTAAAGAAGAACCAGGAGGGTTGGGCCACAAAGGTGGCTACCTTGGAAGATACTATCAAAGAACTCCGGGCAAAGCAGTCCGAGTTGGAGAAAGATCTCTCTTCTTCGAAAGAGGAGGTGAAGGCCAGGGACAAAGTCATTCACACTTTGACCAATGACAAGATATCGCTCGAGGATTCGGTGTCCAAGGCTGCACAGGAAAAAACTGATCTGCTAAGGGAGCAAGAGGCAAAGATCCAAGCCAAGATTGATGCTTATACCAACCAAGTGATAGACACTCAGGAAGAAATGTATGCCAAAGTGAAGTCGGACATGGTCTTTCTCTTTCACGAGAAGTTTCCGAAGAGGAATCTGGGAGATTTATGGACTTATGTAGAGTACGAAGACCTTCCCTTCCACACGATGGCTGATGGAGACAAGCATGATTACTCTAGTGCTGACTCATTCGATGAGGAGGAGAACACCGGGGAGAGTCCAGATGAGGAAAATGATGACCTCAAGAAGAAGAAAACGAGTGAGGCTGAGCCATCTTCAAAGGCTCAGTCTTAGAGTATCAATTATATTTTCACTTTTGTTTTGATTGAACCAAAGTCCTTGGATGGCCAAGGCATTTTGTAACTGTGTCCGGTCCTTGACCGGATAGATCTTTTTGTTTTGACAATTTAAAGTCCTTGGATGGCCAAGGCACTTCGTATGTTTTAATGGGTAGCTTTATTTTGCACAACTCTTGCATAGCTTTTCAATTTTGGTGGTTGATGTTTAAACAGCCCTTGGTTATTTCATTAATGTTTTAATGTGAGAGTGTTTAAATTCTCCGATGACAAATGATTAAGTAGTCATCACTCCTTCAATTCAATCCGGCTTGTTCAAATAAAAACATTACCGAAAATAGGAAAACACTTCAAATTTTTAAGAAGGCATCAAATTTTATAAAAGAGCCCGGACACCTCATTAAACCATCCCCGCGCCACCAGGGTAGGAAAGAGTATGCCCCCAAATATTTACATGAACTTTTAAACAAGTAAATATTTACATAGTTTCTATTCCAAGTACAATCGGAGGTTATCAATATTCCAAGGGTGGTTCAAAATTCTTCCATCTTTGTCTTGGAGCCGGTATGTCCCAGGCTTAGGCTTTTCAATGACCACATAGGGTCCTTCCCAAGTTGGAGCCAATTTATAGAACTGCTTCTCTTTAGTGTGTAGGAAAACGTTTCTCAACACCTTATCCCCCCGTTGAAAGTCCCTTCTCTTGATTTTAGAAGCGAACCTGCTTCTCATCAACCCTTAATAGTGCACAGCTCTAAGGTGAGCCTTAACTCTTCTTTCTTCTATCAAGTCAAGTTGGCCTCTAATAGCTACCTCATTAGTGTGTTCGGAGAAATTATGAACTCGAAATGAAGGGAGAGTTTCTTCTATGGGAGCTATGGAATCCATCTCATAGACCAAAGCAAAAGGAGACTCTTGTGTTGCAGCCTCAGGTGTAGTCCGGTAAGCCCACAAAACTTCTTGCAAATAAACTTCTTGCAAATAACTAGGCCATTTTCCAGCAGCCCCTTCTAAATTTTTCTTCAAACCGGACAGTATAGTCCTGTTAGCCACCTCAACCAAACCATTTGCTTGTGGGTGGAAAGGGGAAGAGAAGCAATGTTGTATACCTCTAGAGGCACATAAACTCTCCATCTCCTTGTTGTCGAACTGTGGCCCATTGTCTGTTGTTATCTTCTGTGGAATTCCAAATCTGCAACAGATATTGGATAAAATTAATTTTATAACAGCTTTTGACGTTGTACCTGCCAATGGAGCTGCTTCGATCCACTTCGAAAAATAATCAATAGCAACAATTATTGTTCTGCGTCCTCCGGATGTTATGGGTAGAGGTCCCACCAAATCCAACCCCCATCGAGCAAAAGGTATAGGCTCAAAAATTGACTCTAAAGGAATGGCTGGGATATGAATTTCATTGCTATATCTCTGGCATGGGTCACACCTTCTCACCAACTCCTTAGCATCTTGCATTATAGAGGGCCAATAATACCCAGCTAACAAAACTCTTCTCGTTAGAGCCTTGAATCCACAGTGAGCTGATCCCTCACCATCATGTAATTCGGAGAGCACTATTTGAGATTCGTCAACCCCCAAACACCGTAAGAGGGGTTTACTATAAGACTTCTTATAAAGAACATCTCTTAGGATGATAAAACCACGAGCCCGGTACTTTACTTTTCTTGTTATTGATTTATCCGGAGGAAAGATGCCATCTGAGAGATATTGAATGAGAGGAAACCTCCAATCTTGAGGCTGTTTCATCTGTATATCGAAGCTTTCTTCCTCCTTACCCATAC
The DNA here is from genome assembly GCA_036936605.1 of Limnanthes douglasii subsp. nivea. NCBI lineage: Eukaryota > Viridiplantae > Streptophyta > Magnoliopsida > Brassicales > Limnanthaceae > Limnanthes > Limnanthes douglasii. Next base: position 115,241,491 of record JAUPFV010000001.1, read on the forward strand.
TGAATTGAATGGATGGGCACTCCAGCGCATGAATCCAAGGGTAGGACTCAGTGTAGGCTATGGTTGCCAAGGAGTCTCCCAGTATATTTTCTGTTCAGGGTATGTGCTCATAAACGATGTTCTTGAACTTAAGTGCCACATCTTTAAGAAGAAGTAAGTATTTTACCAGCTACTCCTTTTTGGCTTCGGATTGAGCTTGCGCATGATGGATAAGAAGCTGAGAATCGTTCATCAACTTGACCATTTTGGCTCCACAAATAAGAGCTAACTTTAAAACAGTTATAGCAGCTTCATCTTCGGACTCATTATTAGAAACCCTAAAAGCAAAACATATAGCTTGGTATATTTTGTCACCATACGGAGAGGTCAAGCATACCCCTGCACCACATCCCATGGTACTTGATCCACCATCAGTCCGGACGACCCAGACTTTTTTATCTTTCATATCAGTTGTTTGCTTCGAATCTCTATCTGAATGGAATTCAACTAAGAAATCAGCCACAACTTGGGCTTTGATTGCTGTCCGAGGGGAAAAATCGAAGTCCCCCAGTTCCACTGACCACTTAGTCATTCTACTTGAAACGTCTGCCTTTTGAAGAACGTTTTTTAAGGGAAAATACGTCCGGACAATAATAGGATGAGCCTGGAAATAAGGCCTCATCTTCCTTGCAGCAATCACAAAGGCTAATGCTAATTTTTCAAGCTTCAGATAGCGTTTTTTTGCATCTATCAAGCTCTTGCTGATGTAATACACCGGACGGGGATAATTATCTACCTCCCTCACCAATACGGCACTTATGGCACAACTAGAAACTGCCAAGTATATGAAAAGTGTTTCTCCGTCAACAGGTTTAAATAAAGTCTTGGGGGAGGATAGGTGTTTTTTTTTATTTCATTGAAGGCCTCATCATATTGTAAGGACCAGTCGAATCTCTTTGCACCTTTTAAAGTTTGAAAAAACGAGGCACATCTGTCCGAAGACCTCGAAATGAATCGATTTAACGCAACCAACCTCCCAGTCAACCTTTGTACTTCTTTAATATTCCGAGGAGGCTCCATTTGGAATAAAGCATTAAGCTGGTCCGGATCAGGTTGTATCCCTTGCTCGCTTATTACATACCCCACGAATTTTCTGGACTGTACTCCAAACACACATTTTTCTGGGTTTAGTTTCAAATTTACTTTTACTAAGTTAGCAAAAGTTTCTTGGAGATCTATCAAGTGTAGCTCTTCGTCCATACTTTTTACCATCATGTCGTCGATGTATACTTCCATGTTTCTTCCAATTTGATCAGCAAAATCTTTGTTTACCAACCTCTAATAAGTAGCCCCAGCATTTTTTAACCCAAATGGCATCACCTTGAAACAATGAAGGCCCCTATCAGTAACAAACGTAGTATGCTCCTGATCCTTCAGATCTACTTGAATCTGATTGTACCCGGAGAAGGTATCCATGAAAGATAGTAACTTATTCCCAGATGTGGAATCCACCGGCTGATCAATCCGGGGAACCGGGTACAAATCCTTTGGGCAGGCTCTGTTGAGATCTGTAAAATCGATACACATACGCCACTTGCCGTTTTTCTTTTTCACTAACACCGGATGGATGTCCATAAAGGATAGTGAGACTCCTTTATGTGCCCCATTTTAGTAAGCCTGTCGACTTCTTGAATTATGACATTAGGCTTTTCCTTAGAAAAAGCTCTTCTCTTTTGTACCACAGGTGCTATATCTCTTCGGATGGACAGTTGGTGTGATATAATATATGCTGGTACCCCGGTAACATCAGCATTGCACCAAGCAAAAACATGCTGATGGTCTTTTAGGAACTTCAACATTTTACCCTTTAATTCCGATGTCATTTTAGACCCTATCTTAACATTTTTTCCCTCTTCTAAAGAATGTGTTTCAACTTCTTCAACTGGTATTAAAACTCCAGGGGTCTCTCTGGGGTCATCAATTTCACCCTCACCCCCAGAAATCCCCTCAAACTTCTATTCCTCATTGATATGAACTGCCCCAACGTCCGAGGAGCCAGTGCTGTTGCATAACACTCTCTTGCTACATTTTGGCTGCTCCGAACAACTCCCACTTGTCCATGCACAGCGTATTTCAAACATTGGTGGACTGTTGAGGCCACTGCATGCATCCTAGAGAGCCAAGACCTCCCCAGCAATAGCATTATAACAAGTAGGACAATCCACTATGACAAACAGTATTCTAACCATCTTCTTAAAAGGGACCTTGCCCAACAAAACTTCATCCTCAAACTCCCCGATCACATCCATTGAGCTTCCAATGAAACCCACAATAGACTTGTTCGAACGTTGAATTACTGCTGGAATCTTCATTTGTTTATAGGAAGTTAAAAAGAGGATATTGGTTGAGCTGTCAGTGTCCACCAAAATTCGTCTAATATCACTGCCCCCAATTGATGCTCCTATCACCACAGCATCTTCATGGGGACCAGCTATGTCCCTCAAATCATCTTCCAACTGAGTAGCCAGGGTGTGAACATGCCTCTTCCTTGAAGAAGTAGTTGGTGTAGTCATGGTGTCTCCCCCAAATATGGTAAGTGACTTAAAAAAGCTTATGAGCCCGGACACCGTCTTGGTGTATTCTGTGATAACACCCACCTTATTCCGGGCTGGATAAGGATCCAAATACTCTGACTCCACATCGAATCTTTCAATAATCACCATGGCCCCATCCGGAGCCGACGTCCCTACATTGTTTGTTGGGTCGGTCCGATGACCATTATCGGGCCTATTCCCTCTTCTTCTTTTAACATAAGCACCCAATTTTCCTCTTTCAATCAAATTTTGCACCTCTTGTTTCAAAGCGATGAAATCTTTTGTGTTATGGCCAATATCATGATGATATTTACAGAAACAAGCAATACGAATTTCCCTCGGAGATTGAAGCGCAATCGGCTTCCTAAAATGTACTTCATCTTTTGTTTTTTCATTGATGGTTTCCACATTTTCTTTTAATTTGGAAAACCACTCCGCTTGGACCCAAGGCCCTCGCTTATTTCTGGATTGCTGGCTCTGAGCTGGTGCTGGGTGATATTGAGCTTTGGCCCTGTTAGGACCCTGTCCGGCTTCTTTAGCCTTTTACCCGGAGTGATTCTGGTTCTGGTTTGGTGCAGCTGGGGCTGATCTCACTTGCCTGTGCACCCTAGTCTTCTTCGTTTCATCCACGTTGATTTGATTTCCCGCCTGATTTTGTAAACCGCCCCACGTCATGGCCTTCTTCCTGGTTACCAAATCGGCCAAATTGTCAGGGTTCAGACCCTGTCTTAGAGAAGCTATTACTACTTGTTCAAAGCAATCGGCTAATCCATCCTTGGTGTTCACAAAGCGACTTATATATTCTTTCAATGATTCAATTGGTTCTTGGGCACAATGGATAATAGTGTCTCCATTTCCCTTCACCTCCTTACTTTCAACGAACTGCCTCCGGAAGGCCAGCCAAAAGGTATCAAAATTTCTGATGCAGCCCTGTGGCAGGCTATTATACCACTTCAGAGCACTCCTCGTAAAAGATTAAGAGAATGCTCTACAAAGCAACTTATCATCATCGTCAAAATTTATCATAAAGTTTTTAAACTGCTCTAGAATATTATCTATATCTTTGTTTTTCCATCTTAGTACTGTCAAACCTCTTTGGAAGGTTTCCGGACATTATCTTGGAAGACAATGGAGATTGTCTCCAATTCCGGCCATGAGTAAACATAGTATCTTCATTGGGAGTTGCAAAGATACATGGTTCATCATGAAAAGAGAAAGGATCCATCAACAGCTAGTCTATATGTCTCTGGCCATGGTTGTGGCTATGAGATGACCCTTTACATAGATGCCTTTTCAATCTTCCATGCCTGTCCCTCATTCTTGAATATTTTTTGACCAACTTTTGCTTCTTCTTAGACCTGCCTTCATCACTGCTGGATAACAGGGACTCCTCAACTCCATCTTCATTCGAGGATCTACTAGAGGATTCTGAATCTGATATTTCCACCGGTTTAGACCGGTGAGACTTATTTAAGCTAGCATGATTCTTTTTAGTACTCACATGGGGTCTTTGGTGATGGGTCATGCTCCCTTGGATTGTCAGTGTGGTGAATAGCTGACACTTTTGATTTTTCTTTCAAGCCCATCTCTACCCTTTTAGCAGCCTTCAAGGCTTCTATCTCACCTTTCAACCTGTCTCGCTGTTCGATCGTATATTCATCGTTTTCTCCCACCACTTCTGTCAAATTTGGTGGCACTGCCTGCTCGTCCGGATTCATCGGAACTGGTTTTTCTTGCTGGTTTTGAATACTAGATTCAAGCACCTTCTTCTCCCACCGTGGTCGCCAATTTGGTGTGGATTATTTTCGATTGAGGGTAATTTTATCAGATGTTTTGTGGTGTTTTAAGGGTATTAAATGTTTAAGTGTTTTGTAGTGAGAGATTTAAGCTGCCTGGTTGTATTAAATTTTCATTACACTCATTAATGAAAGTGGTTGGGTATTTATACCTTTAATTATGGGGCATATGGGCTTTCGGGTCAAACTTATGAAATCGGGTCGAGTTCAAAAACTCATTAGTTTATTAAGCAGATTAGTAACTAGCTTAGTCAAAAGGTGTTTAGTGTTTTAATATTTTGTCCTGTTCGGATGGTTCAGTGGGTGTTTATTGTCCGAATTGCCCCTGTCCGGTTTCTACAGTGAGTGGTGAATATATCCGGACTCATCATGTATAACCATCTAACACATATTGTCTCGCACCCTTTTGGAAGTGAGGTGAGTTTCCATGTGTCATTCTTCTCGATGGATCTAATTTATTCGTCTATCGCGTCTCTTCATTGTTTCTCTTGTGTACCTTCTTGAAATGCCATTGGTTCACAATCAGTAAAGAGACAAAAGAGTGTAAGGTTATCCATTGGTTTGGTTACTTAATAAAGATCATTAAGGTTTCCTATGCGTTCCACAGCTCTCTCTTAGACTATCATTTGACGTAGATAAAGGTGGTGAATCTCCATGTACAGTTGATGTCGGTGAAGCATGTAGGGTTGAAACATCTTCTAATTGTTTGATCATCTTCTTCAATTTGGGGAAAAATATGAACTCATTCGTATGAGACCCAAACTCTCATTCACCTTCTTCATAAACTATCACGTCTCGGTTTATCACAACCTTCTTATTGTTTAGGTTGTATAACTTGTAGCCTTTGGAACTTGTTTATCATCGAGTTTGGTTCGTTGGTCATTTGGTACATGGAAATGAGCTACGCTTCCAAATACTCTGAGATGGGAAATTATGGGATTTCTTCCACTTCATGCTTATTGTAGTGTCTTTCCCCAAACATTTCTTGTTGGAGATAGGTTAGACAAATAGACCGCACATGTTATTGCTTCCGCCCAAAAATCCTTAGGTAGTTTCTTGCTTTTAAGCATGCTTCGCGCCATATCAGGGATTGTTCTATTCTTTCTTTCTGCCATACCATTTTGTTGAGAAGCTCTGGGAACTGTCAAGCGGCTACGAATTCCATGTGCTTCATAATACTCTTGGAATTCATTAGATGTGAACTCCCCTCATCGGTCAGATCTCATGGCTTTAATCTTATTTCCACTTTCCTTTTCCACAACTTTTTTGAACTTCTTAAATATCTCAAAGACTTTGAATTTCTGTTTCAAGAAATATACCCAAGTTTTTCTTGAAAAATCATCAATGAAGAGAAGGAAGTAGTTACTTTTACCTAGAGAGCTCGGCTTGATCGGACCACACACATTGGTATGAATAAGCTCGGGAGGTTTCTTGGCTTTTGATTCTCACTCATTTGGAAAGTTTTTTCTGAATTTCTTTCCAAGTAAACATCCTTCGCATAGTTGGTCAGGATGATTGATACACGGTAACCCTCTCACTATTTCTTTCTTGGACAATAAATCTAAGCGTTTAAAATTTAGATGCCCAAATCAAACATGTCATAGCCACGATAAATCTTTGTAGCAAGCCTTAAGATACTTTGCAACATCATTTTGAATATTCAAAGGGAACATTCTATTCTTTGACATGTGAGCTTTAGCAATTAAATCTCCTTTGTCATCTCTCATAAAAAACTATCATTTTTCATGTGAATATCATATCCCTTTTCTAGGATTCATCCCAAGCTCAAGATGTTGTTTTTCATGCTAGGTACGTAATAGGCATTTGAAATAATTTAATGACTACTATCTTTTGCACGAACAAGAATCTTACCTTTTTCCTTTTACCGATATTTTTCTATTATCTCTAAAAGATACATTTCTACTCAGTGCTTCATTGAGCTCTACGAACATGCTTATTTTCCCACACATATGGTTGCTTGCGCCGGTGTCAAGATACCAAGTGTTATCTTGACCTTCATTAGTGTTTTTGTATGTTAGTAGTAACATATATTTTTCCTCTGTTTTCTCCTCCACATAGTTGGCCCTCTCCTCAACTCTATTGGTTGGGCCTCCACATTTTGAAGCATAATGTCTAAAAAAATTACATTTATAGCATTGGATTAGAGATTTTTCATACCTCGAGTTTGGATTTCTTCTTCCACTACCTCGTGTTGAGCTTTCTTGATTCCCGTAGTTGTAGTTTGAACTATAGTTATTGTAATTCCCGCCATGTCTACGGCCATGATAACCACCTCGTCTGCGGCTTCTACCTCTGCCTCGGTCTTTCTATCATCCTTTTAACTTGCATGCATGTCCTTAAGTTTACTTTAAGGATTTACTTGGTGATCTCTTGCTTCTTCTTGTGCTTTTATTCATAAGTTTGTAATTAGATTTTGAGTTCTTCAATCATAATTTTCTCCAAATATTTAGTTTCCTCAATCGTCACGACGATATGTTCAAATTTAGGATCCAATGAACGGAATATATTTTATATTACTCTAACATTTTCTAACTTCTCACCATTTGTTTTTAATTTATTGAAAACGGTTGCTAATCTTGATAAATATTCTGAAATAGATAAGGACGCTTTCATATGTAAGGATTCAAATTCACCTCTTAATGTTTGGAAACTTACATTTTTCCGCTTTTCGACTCATTTGTAAGAGATTATTAATTTATCCCACGTTTATTTGGCAGAAGATGCCCTTGAATTATTTTTGAATCCATCATCATATACTGCTTGATAGATGAGGAAAAGAGCTTTTTTGTCTATCTTTCTTGAATCATTCAAAGTTGTTTTCTCCTCTTGAGTAAGGCTTGCTTCATCTTCGACTTTGTCAAACCCTTTTTCTACGACATCCGCACAACATGTGCTCCAAGGATAGCTTTTATCTTGATACTCCAACTGTCGTTGTTGTTGTTGAGTGTTGGAACTTGGAAGGATGATACACCGTTTGCCATATTTTTCAATATTTTCAATGTTTAAAAATAAAATTTCGGATAGAGCTTGTGGCACTAATACCACTTTGTTGGAAACAAATATTAAAAAACACTCTTTTAAAAATAACGAACAACTTTGATATAGATTAAAAAGGATGAAATGTTACAAAAACACTCTTACAACTCACACTAGAGAAGAAATATTTTGTTCTTTCACTCAAGAGAATATTTTTGTCACTATTTTTTCTCAGTCTAATTTTCTCTCTAAGTTTACTTCTTAGTGTGTTTTTGTGATTGTCTAGATGGTTGAGAGATCCACTATTTATAGAACCATATTGGAGACAAGGATCCACCACCCAAGAGCTTATGGATACTTAAACACTCAACATCAAGACTCTACTCAAGGTAAAAATGTTTTTTACACTCAACATAAAAGAGTATCTTGCACTCAACCTAAGAATGGTCTTACACACTACCTCCACTACGAAAATAATTAATATTTATTTGTTTCTAAAACATGGTTTCTTGATGGGCCTTTTTTAGAGAGGTGGACCTTTTAAATGGGTCAAGTTTATGATCTAACAAAGAGCTCATTGGACATGTATATCTTAGGTTTTTCCAACAACATAATGTGTCACCATAAAGCTATATAAAAAGGGGAATAAGTCTGCAAGCCATGTGCTTGAGTTGTTGGAGTGAAGATATTGTACAAAGAGTTTCACAAGTTGTAAGCCGAACTCTGAAAGACAATTTGGTTCTTAGGTTCCACCTGGAATTCTAGAGTTGGACCCAGAGTGGTTTTGATCCTATGTTTCCCATAAGCGAGTACAATGAGGCATTCCACACAATCTGAGCATGAAATTATCATTGCTGAAGAAAAATACATAAGAGAATATGAAGGTGAGATCAGGCTTGTTGATGATGTTCCTCCCTAGTTGGAGCCAAAGTAACTAATGATATTTTTCCTGCATTTGATGTCGGATTAATCGATATTTTTCTTACTTCCAGCCAAACTGAGCAACAAAATTAGTAGTTATATCTAACTTGAACCAACTTTTGTTTTTTATTCGGGATTTTTAAAAATCTACTAAGTGTTGGATTCAAGTTAGTTACTGAGAATTTGAACTAAGCCTTTGTAGTTTATTTTTGTTGGTTTTCCTTAATTTTGAGCTTTAGGTCTCTAGGAGTACACTAAGACTAGAGATTATTTTGGTTTGAGTTATACCTTTAAATTATTAATAGGTAGAAAAGTGTAATATGTTGCATGTTTCTTTGAATGAAGTATTTTTTAAGTTTGATAATCTTGATGAATTAAGTATTTGATATATTATCGAAAGACTAGAAAAGGAAATGCATTGGTAGTTGTTTTAGATGAAGTCTTTTTGGGCATCATTCATGGATAAGCGAACAAAGTATTATTTTAAATGTGTTGTACTAGTGGAGTTATTAGCTTTGAAGTAAAGTTTGTTGCATGTGCTAGGGAGCCATACAACATTTTATGAAATTATACTTAGAGAAAAACTCAAATGATTGGTTGCAATAGCCCGTGATCTCTATAAAGTGTTTGAAATGACAGAGTTTGTTTTATGCTTTAGGGAGACAAAAAACATTGTATGAAATTATACTTTGATACATTTTTTAAACATTGGATTGGTTGTGAGAGCTCGTAGTTTCTCTAAAGTGTTTAAAATTATACTTAAATAAATGACTCAAACATTGAGTTGGTTATAGAAGCTTGGGAATCCTTGTTATTTTTTAAATTATATATAAAAAATTACTCAAACATTAATATGGTTCTAGTAGCTTGTGGCTCTCTGTAGTATTTGAAATTATACTTAGAAGAAATCACTTATACACAAAATAAAATGGCAAACATATTTTTATGGATGTTGGATTTCTTATTAAAACCTTTATGTGTCACCGGAATGGAAAAAGTTCAACCCAAAATTATAACTATTTAATATAAAGAGTGATGAAGTCGGAAAATATACAGATTCAGATTCTCGATATTCAAATGGTGAGGATGAGATTGTCCTTCTTCATTCAATAATATATATGTTCCATTTGACTCACTTTTTCTGTTTAAATATATGAAAATTATAATATATATTTCATGTATTCTTGTGCAAAAAATAGCATAGCTATCAAATTGCCAAAACAAGCTTATTACAATAAATCCCTATAAAAATACCATATTTTTTTCATTTATAAAAATGGGAGTCAGTTATAGTTTATAACAAAAAATATTCTATAAATATGTATCTTGATAGTGTCAATGATGATTCTTGGTAGATGATCCATTTGATTAAAAATTATTCGGTTGCAAATACCCCATATATGATAAACTATGCAAGAAAATACCAAATATTTTGCTTTGTTCATACAAGAAGTTCCTTTATCTAATTAAGCCACTTAATTACGCTTTTCAACGTATTCATTTCTCTTCTTATATCAATTCAGCCTCGTATTTACTCCAAATTGTATTCTTAAACGAGCAGGCGAATAATACATTTCGGGTTTTTTCGAGATAATCTCCAAATATGGGTTATGTTTAGTCAATCTCAACATAGTGATTTTTATTTCATTAGGAACCTACATTTCATGTCAATCCGTAACATAGATTATGTTTCGAGGTTCTAGGTTTGACCTTTCATGCTATTATTTAAGGTACCTCCTAGTTCGACTGCTTGTCGAGTGTTTTGTTATTAGTGTAGATAAACACGTGTGTGAGCACTTGGTCACCTACTTTAAAGATTTGGAAGCATACTTAGAATTAATATTTACTTCTCATTAGAGTTTTTTAATGCTTTGTGCGTAGGTGAGATTTCATATATTTCTATCAAATTAGGTAAATCTCATACCTTCTGCATTTGGTATTTGTTCTTTCATCATAGTTTTATTAGAGAAATTCTATCCATTTTTATGTTGTATCTTATAACGCTCATCTGATACATTCCAATATGGTTATGTTTGTTACCTCCACTTGCCCTTTTTTATAATGGATGGAAGAGTGAAAACCATTTTTTTTAATACCTCGGATTTGGTATAAGAGTGCTAAATGTACATTCTGAAGTTGCAAACCAATGTGCATTGTGATAACTCAATGTACTATATATCTACAAAGGATAATTATCTTCAAGAAGTTGATGACTTCATTTGCCTTTATTTTTGCCATAGGCTCTACTTCCGCCGACTTGGAGAAGTAATTCGCTATCACCGAGAGGTATTGAATACCCTTTAAGACCTTCTACAAGGGCCATACAATGTCGAGCCCCATCTGTCAAACGATATTGCCTTTAAAATTATTTTGAGAACACCTGTTGGGTTTTGGATGGAGGTTGTGAAGTATTGATATGAAACACAACATTTGAAAAAGATAGTTGGTTAGTAATATCATGTCAGCGAGACACGCCTATTAAATATTTTGGAGCCACATTGAGCATTTCAATCTCCTTTGTGAAGCTCCTCCTAGATAAAAATTGATTATTTTGGGTCAAGATAGCATAAGAGAATTTCAGAATGACTTTGCTTGTACATTATATCTACCTGCTATACTTATATAGTTCTTCGTATCTTAATTATATTCGCTTCAACTATGTCTTCTTCCAGAACACCTTATGCTTGTACGATGATGTTTGTTAAGTGACTAAGTTGCATATGACATGCATTAATTCAGATACCCAAAATCGAAATTTTGTAGTAAATATTGTTGATTTCTACATACACATATGTTTATAGAGTTTTATTGTTGCAATTCATCATCCCGAGTTTTAACTACATTAATGTAAACTGTAAGTTTTAGAGATCTGCAAATGCACTAAAATTATTTATCTTTATTTATAGGTTTTAATGCATTTTATAAGGAATACATGAAAAATTGTAAGTCAAAAATAAAAAAACATACTCAACTAACTAAATTAACTCCAGTAATAACAATAAAATAGCGAACATACTCAACTAACTCAACAATCCCTCCCTTGAACTGAACTTCATCAAGGGTTTTAGTTCACAGCATTCATCCCAAACGATTCTCTAATGCTTTGAAATGATGTCATTTTCAAAGGCTTTATTATTATGGCAGCCAGCTGCTCATTAGTGTTATAATAGACCAATTTAACAACACCTTTCTTTATTAATTCTCTCAAAAAATGGTATCAAACCCTTATGTGCTTTGACTTCCCGTGCATGATTGCATTTTTTGACAACTTGATAGTGGACGTGTTGTCGCAAAACAAAACCATCTCTTTATCTTGTTTATGGCCGATTTATTTCAATATCATCTTCATCCAAATGGCTTGACAAACACATGTAGTTGTTTCTACATATTTTTGCTTTTCTATATATTCTACTTTAATGGTTGCTTCCTTGAGGACCATGCCACAACTCTTTCAATCATCAACAAAACATAGCCTGAAGTGCTTTCACTATTATACACATCTCCATCATAGTCATTGTCGGTGTAGCCTAAGACTTTACTCTTCCCTTCACGCTAATACCATCTTTAAAATTCCAGAGTTCTATTCAAGTACCTCGTGATTCTTTTGCAATATCAAAGTGAAACTCAATAGGATTTTCCATAAAACGGCTAATAAGACTTACTACAAACATGAAGTCAGGTCATGTGGTTGTAAGATACATTAAGTTGCCACCATTTTCTTATATAACATTGAGTCGACCTTTATACCAGCTTCCTCTCGGCCAACCATATCGGATTGAAAACAGAGTTGTAATTTAGCATCCCAAACTCTCAATCAACTCGGCATCATATTTTCTTTACCATATAAAGATGCCATTAGCCTTCTGCATCACCTCAATGCCAAGAAAATATTCATCTTCCTTAAATCAGTCTTGTCGAATTCATTCTTCATGAAGCGCTTGATCTCATTGAGAATTCCTCATCATTACTAGTGAACAACAGATTATCAACATAAATGCTCATAATTAAGATTTTAACTACATTTTGTTTTATGAATAATATTTGTTCACAAGAGCTTTTTACAAATCATTCCTTGACAAAAATAATCCTCAATGCAACTGAACCAAGCTTCAGGCACTCGCTTTGGTCCATAAAGAGCCTTATGCAACTTATAAATCATGGCATTCTTCCATGTTACTTCATAACCCGGTTGATCTACAAATACATCTTCCTTCAACTCACCTTGTAGAAAAAGCATATTTGACATCAAGCTAATATATTCATCATCATCTTTGTGTTATAACAACAATGATTATCCTTATTATATCTATTTAAGCCACCAATGTGAATACCTCTTTGTAATCTACTCCGTACTCTTGAGCATACCGTTTTAGAACCGGCGAGCTTTGAACTTTTCTACATCTCCCAGTTCATTTAATGTGGTCTTGGAAATCCAGTTAACCCCAATAGTTTTGGCTTCAACGGAAAGTGTAGTTACCAACCACGTGTGGTTCGTTTTATGGATTGTATCTCAACATCCATCATTTATTTCCATCTCCGATGTCATGTTGCTTCTTGAAAGCTGGTTGAATTTGATATGACCATGAAAGATAGGTTTTCATTCTCTACTTTAGCCACGTTTACTTCTTTCTCAGTATCTGATAGCCCTTCTCTTGTGATATAATTTACATACCATATTGGTGGTTTTCTCACCATGCCCGTCGTTGCTATCGTTTCATCAGTTCGTAAATTATTTGGTGAAGGAGGGTCATCGTTGTCTTTTAATGTCTCTCTCGTTTCCTCTGCATTCTTAGCATTTTCATAATCATTTCCCATTCAAGTTCACTGCTTTCTTCACCAGAATAACCAACATTTTCCTAATTCTACTTCTTATCTTCCTCAAATATCACATCTCGGCTGATGTGAACCTTTTTCTCCCCTTCATTGAACATCTTAAAATCCTTGGATTCACTGCTGAAACCTAACATGACACACTTTAAGATTTTGTTATCGAGTTTTCTTATTTTAACATTGGGAATATGAACATATCTCCTACATATAAAAACCTTAAAGTGTCCAATGGATGGTTTTCTTCCACTTCATGTTGATCTGAAGTCGTATCTTTTACAATGAGTATAGGATATCTGTTAAGAAAATGATTCACCAATTGCATAACATTTGGCGAGAAAGCTTTTGGTACCTCCTTCTCTAATAAAAATGGTCTCCCATGTTCATGATTGTGCTATTTTTTGCGTTCAACAACACTATTTTGTTGCGGCTTGAAAGCATTGGTCAATTGTCTTTTGATTTCATACTCCTTAAAAAATTATTTGAACTTATATGAGTTGTATTCTCCTTCTCTATCCGTTTCTAGACATTTGATAAATAATCCAGTTTGCTTCTCCACAAACACTTTGAATGTCTTGAACTAATGAAATGCTTCTGATTTTTCTAGCACAAAATATATCTATATCGTTCTTTACAAATCACCAATAAAGCTTATCAAGTACCTTAATTGATTGTTTGATGGTGGATTGATCAAACCATATTGATCAAAGTGGATAAGCTGTAATCTTTTGGTGGCTCTTCGCATGCTCTACTTTGAAAATGGAACAAGACGGTGTTTTCTTTGACACACGTATCACATATGATTTTCACATCTCCAATTTCAGGTAAACCCACAACCATCATTTTACTGCATAATGTATGAAATCCATTGTAGCTGAGTTTCCCATATCGATGATGGCACAGCTCTGCCTTGTTTGAGATATCAATGTGTAGGCATTTATCCTCATTTATTTTTTCATTTGTCACACCCATCATGATAAACATCTTATTAGCACTCATAACAGATTATACTATTTTTCCACTTAAGGGATGAAAGATGTTGTACGTTTTTTTATCTCCTCATTTGAATAGCACATCTAAACCCTTTTCTTGAAGTTTCCAAACACTCACCAGGTTGTTCTTCAATTCTGGAATATAATACACATCGTTGACCATGTAGCTCATTCCTTTAAGCATTATCTTCACCACTTCTTTCCCACCAACCATGAGTTTCTGATTGTTCTCAAGCTTGACATTATGTGTGAAGCTAATGTCCAAGCTTGATAACATATATTTTCTCCATGCATATGGTTTGAACATTCAGAGTCCACGAACCACACATTTCCTCTTCTAGTACTTTGAAGTTCTGCATACGTCATGAGAAGAACTTCATCCTTTTCTTCGATTTTTACAAAATATGCTATATTCTCATTTGGACATTCATATTGGAAATGTCCAAGTTTAGGGTAGTTGTAACACTCGATTCTTATTTTGTTAAATGTTCGTCATCTCCCCGGCCTCGATCTCTGTATGATCCTCTCATCTAGACAATGGTCGTCATCTCCCCGTTTCTAGACATTTGATGAATAATCTAGTTTGCTTCTCAACAATCTTCGAATCTAACATGTCTTCTTCATTGTTTCTCATCTTGTTTGAGAGAGATATTACTCTTCCAAAATAATCATCGTTGTTGTGTTCATTCTTCATTTCAAAAACCTCAAAATCTATTCTTAAGGTTTTGGAGAAGAGACCGTTTAACCCTATCGTTTCCTCCATATTTTCTCTTCATCGAATTCAAAATGATCTTGGATGTTTTGCGATCCAAGATTTGTTCAAACACAACCTAGTCAATTTTCTGGAACAAATAGTGTTTCACTTGATGGTCCTTCATCTTTAGCTCTTCAAAATTCTTCTTCAAAATTGTAGTCATTTCGATTCTCTCTGGCGGTTGAGTATAACCTTTTTCGACTAGACGCCCCAAACTTTTGGGTTTGAAATATGTTTTCAATCAATGAAGAGAGTGGTTATAGTGATAATAAAATTGTGAAATCTTGTGTTTTGTCGTCACTCATCTTATTGTTTTTTATCATTTTGTTTTGCTCTAGCTCTAAACCAAATGTAAATCTCTTAATTCTTTTATCATTTTCTTTTGCTCTAGCTCGGAACCAAATGATAATTGCACCGAAAGGATCTATATCTTTATTCATACGTTCCGATACGTTTTTTAGGAATACATGAAAAAGTAAAATAAAAAATGAAAAAGAGACTCAATTAACTCCACCAATAACGTGAAAATAGCAAACAGACGCAACTAACTCGAAGAATTAATAGGACAAAAACCAAATGAAATCATTAGGTAGCCGAAAGCTTATATGATTCTGAAGATAATAGCTCTGTGTAATCCTTACGGATCCTCCATAGGATCTCACTGCAAATTCTCATGCTTGGGCGATTTTGTCTGCGCGCAGCCAGGCACAGTAAAGCCGTTTCATAAATTTGTTCGACTGCTAAGTTAGTAGCGGCTGTCGGTTTGAGATTAGGGTCCAATGTTGACATGGGATCTCCATCTCTGAACTTTTTGATTGCCTGCAGTTCATAATAACAATGAAGTTGATAAATATAATCAAAATTATCTTTGGGGTAACGAACATAAAGTTCTATAGCAACCAAGCTCATATTGGCTGCTAAATGATTATTAGAGGATATAAAGCCTAACTCACTCCCACAATGCGTCTCAAGAGAGGCGAACTGTCCTCACCATACACAGTGGATTTTATGTCACTATATTCAGAGAATGAGGGGTATCTTAACAAGTCCCCTCATACAATTCCAATTGACTGCAACCGTATTTTGGTAACAGTCTTTAACATCGGGATCCTAACATCACACACAATCTGGTTATGAGCTTAGATACCATGTTACTGGATATTGGGACAAACAAGATTCCAAACGCTTATGTTTTTTCCCGGCAGATAATTGTTGCATAGTAAAAGATGTTGTAGCTGATAAATGAAAAAGAAAAGGAAACTACAGACATACCCATTTTGAAGTTAGTCGATCCTGGTGTTCTCGTTTAGGTTCAACTGGCCGTCTGCCTGTGATGAGTTCGACGAGTAACACACCAAATGAATAAACATCACTCTTCTCAGTCAAATGGTGTGTTACCAGATATTCTGGGTCCAAGTAGCCTACGGTTCCTTTAACTTGCGTAGAAACATGGGTGTCACCTGAGTCGGCGTCTGCAGCTAATCTTGCGAAACCAAAGTCAGCTACCTTGGCTCCGAATCTTTCGGTAAGGAGGATGTTGGAAGACTTTATGTCTCTATGAATGATAGGGTGATCTACATGAAACACCAGTTAGAGACTCTAGAAAGCTTGTTCTTAGAACTATTTCCGGTCTATATGGCAAAAAAAAATGAATTGGCAAACCTGTATACATGTGTAGATAGGTAATAGCATGGGCCACGTCAATCGCAATAGATATTCGTGTAGCGAGGTCAAGAACTCTCCCATACTTACCTGCATCAAAGCTCCGTATCAGGCCAGGCCAGGTAGATTTATACGTTTTTGTTGGCACATAGAGATTAAGAACTTACAATCTAAATGTTCTCTAAGAGTACCATTTGGCACATACTCAGTGACTACAACTCTTTCATCTCCGTGATCTAGAGAGCCATAGAACTTAATCAAATGGACATGCTTAACCTGTGCTAATGTTTGTATTTCCGTTTGAAACTCGAGTAGATGCTTATCGCATACGCTCTGCATATAAAGATAATCAAAGGTATATGATCAAACCTAATAAACACTTGAAAAAAGAAGAACCAGAGACAAAGTTCCCACATAACCTTCTTAGCACGTTTAATGGCAACAACAGAACCATCTGCAAGCCTTCCTTTATAAACAGTACCGAAATCACCTTGTCCAATCTTGAAGGAGGGCGAGAAGTTATTAGTAGCCTTGAGGATTTCTTCAATGGTGAATTCCACACCCCCTGGAGCCTCTCTTCCATGAGTGGAGTTATCCGTACTGGTATAGCTACCATGAGAACTTAGTCTTCTGTCTTTACTACTCCCTGCAGTTCCAATGAAATTCAAACTTTACTTACCAAATTCTTAAGTCTCTAAAATTCGCCAAAACACAGACTAACATCAAACTATTGAGCATCATATACTAAACATAAATTTAATATTTAAAAACTAAACTAAGCTTTTATATCATATTGTCAATAAATTTAATTAACAATAGAGTAAAATAAGTCTAGCGAGAGAGAGAGAAAGAGGGAGGTACCGGATGAAGCTTTGAAATCCTCGGACTCGGTGAAGTTGTTAGAAACGGTGGTGAAGCAGTTGATAAAAAATCCGGCGAACTTTCGAGCGGCGGTTCGAATGACCGAGCTTTGGCATGAGCTTTCCGAGTGCAAAGACGACGACGTGCGTGCCTTCGTGGCGGAATTCAGCAGTCTATCCGGCGTCGTACGCACGGCGATGCTAGTCTGCCGGTGGGCATACATTGAGTGATACTGCTACTTTTAGGTGGGAAAAAGAGCAGTGACGTAGAAATGGCGGGTATTAATGGAGAAAACAGAACAGTGTTGTTCTCCTATCAGCTGTCGCTTATATTTATTATTACTAAACAGTTAGTCCATTTCGATCTGTATCTTTTTCATTTTCCTTTTTGCCTTTTTTCCTTTTTGCCTTTTTTTCCTTTTTTTTTATTCTTTTATTCTTTTATTCTTGAGAAAAACCTAAATACCCACTCAAGTATCAAATACCAAAATGGTACCCGTTTTTGAACTAGTTTCATAAAATACCTAGAGCCAAATTATGGACAATTATACCTTCTAGGGTATAAAAGGGGTTGTTTTCTTGAAACCCACTTTTTTTACACCTTCTAATCAGACTTTTAGGTTCCAATTCCCCCCACTTTCACATTTCTAAATTTGAGGAGAGAGAAACACGTGAAACGAGAGGGAACCCAAAAGTTTTTTTTGAAACGAAACCTAACCTTCGACAACATTTCGGCGAAACCAAACCAAACTCTGTTCCGATATCTCAACCAACCACTTTCACCGTCTTTGTTCCGATATCTCGAGCAACCACCGGCGAGCGTCGAACTGGAACGAATTTTCCTCCGGTACGAACGAAATCGTCGACCAGTGACTCTGTTCTTCCTTATTTCTTCGAACCGAACCAGGTACTGTCTACATACTGTCTCTGTTCTTGCTTAATTCCGTCGAACCGATCCGTCTACATACTGTCTCTGTTCGATGTTAGGTGTTAGAAGCAACCAATGTCGCCGGAATATTTTTAGAATAGTAGGTTGTTTATATTGATAGTCATGCTGTCTCACGTTTAACCCTCCGGTAGGCAGTAAGGGTATTTCGTACTGATGATCGACCGGACGACGTTGGGTTATAGTTGTGTTGGTTAGAATGGTGTTGGGTCGATTAGAATGCTGTAACGTCGTGTATCGTAGGTATGTGGTTGCTGTTGTAAGCATTGTGAGTTTACGTAGCGTTGGTCCATATCTAGCAATATGGGTTGCATTATCTATCAGTATTTAGTTTACCTGTCTGACGCCATGGATTTGAACCTGGCCTGGTTGAATCGTGAACGTGTTACATCGGCTATCACAGCTATAGGGCTGCTGTTCCAAATGTTGTGAGTGTACTTTGGTATCATCAACATCTAGCAATGTATCTTGTATTATATATCGGGGTATGATAATAGTTTACCTATCAGACAGCACGTCTAGGGGAGAAGTATAAGATTCTGGTCACTTCTACCAATCTTCATAATGCAGTGGCTGCTTAGTGTTATTGTTTTAGTTACCATGTTATTACTAACTAGCTTATTATGTGAACGTTAACAGGTAAAAATGACGAAAACAGGAGTATTCTACCGCTCGGGGTTGGTTAGCATAATCAACGTACTGAGACGGGATATAATCAAAGCTGAACACATCGAGGCTGCTCGTGGAACCCCTTTCTACACCTTCCTCAAGACCTCGTATGACTTGAGGAACGAGGTTC
Source organism: Limnanthes douglasii subsp. nivea (assembly GCA_036936605.1). Taxonomy (NCBI): domain Eukaryota; kingdom Viridiplantae; phylum Streptophyta; class Magnoliopsida; order Brassicales; family Limnanthaceae; genus Limnanthes; species Limnanthes douglasii. Next base: position 115,260,618 of record JAUPFV010000001.1, read on the forward strand.
TGAAGCTTAAAAAGTTCCACCACTTGATCGAGGCGATCTGTGGTTTATACGACGTCAGATAGAAGGCTTTCAAGATTGGACAAAAGTATGTAAGGCTGACGAAGAAAGATGTTAAGGCGATCTTTGGCCTCAGACACGGTAACGAAGAGATGCCGATGAGAAAATCAGGTGGATTTATCGCTCGGTACGCCGATGGAGCCGAGTTAGATTCGATTTTGATGAAGAAATATTTTTTGAGTCCAAGGACGAGGAGAAGCGGGCCAACGAACGACAAATCAGTTTCCAACGCGTTGATAAAGGTAAATAGAGTCTGTTAGAATGTAGTTGTTTTCTAGTTTATGCTGCAGGCTTAGGTTGATGATACAAAAACCTGCATGTGTATATACATATCTAGCGTAGTAGTACATTATATCTATCAGTGAGTTGGCAGTGTAATATTACGTTGTTGTTTGGTTTTATGCATATAGCAATGTATGGAATCATATCTATCAAATGTAATATTAGGTGTGGATGCCTTTAATTGTTATTTCTGTATTGTTGGTATGATTTTGGATATTTTTGTAGGAAGCAATCAAGAAAGTAGTCACCGAATGAGAGGAGGATGAAGCGAAGGATGTGGCTCGGCTCCTGGTACTTTTCATATGCTCGACACTGTTCTTTTCAGTGTCGGGCGACGTAGTCGGGTGGACAACAATCTTCTACGTGGAGAATCTCGACAAGATAAACGACTATGACTGGTCTGGAGCCATCTTGGATAAGCTTCACAAATCGCTGGACAAATGTATTAAGGCCGACCATCCTTCAAGAGTTATCGGATGCGTTGCTCTGCTTTTTGTAAGTATAGTGTGTTATGATCAGCATGTCTGTTACGAAATTTTTTTTTTAATGGTTAGTTATGTTCTGTGCAGCCGTTTCTTATGGAGCATATTTCGATAAACGTCGACATACCAAGGCCAAACATAATCCCTAGATGTTACAAGTGGTGGGGGCTAGAGGGCAACGAGTCGACATTCGAAATGATCCAGATGGTCAGTGAGCTCAGGGACGACGAGGTATGTAACCCACCTATCAATGTCAATGTTGTGGTATGAAACAAAGCGCATATGTTGATGATAAAAAAACCTGCATGTTTATGTACACATCTAGCGTAGTAGTATATTATATCTATCAGTGATTTGGCAGTATAATATTACGTTGGTGTTTGGTTTATGCATATAGCAATGTCTGCGATCATATCTATCAATGTATTACGTACAAATCGAAGCCGTGAATATTATAAGTAATGATTATAATATTGTGCTGCTCAATGTATATTATACTGTATTTCCTAGGTTGTCGGCGGGGAGTTGGTGTTTACAGCATCGGAATGTTTTGTTTATGGAGTAAATGATTCGCGGAGACAGTGCGAAGGGGCTGGTGAAACAAGCGAACAGAGGAGTAGGAAAAGAAAGAAATCTGTTGCGAACAGAAGTACAAGAAGGAAGGTAGATGACGGAGCTGGTAGTAAGAAGAGAAGACGTTCGATGATTAAGGTTGAAGATGATGTTACGTTGGGGAGTTCATTGTGGAGAGGAAGGCAACAGTTGGTAAAAACAAAGGGGAGAGGTTGAAAAACTAAAAAAAACGTAGGTCTAGTATGATTCCAAGTTTTGGAGTGCTGTCGCAGTCGGTTTTGCGTGACAGCAAAAAACTGAAAAAAAAAGAAGCCGGTTGCGCCGGTTAAAAGTTGAAAACAAGAGGCTTAAAACATGCCTTGAGGAAAGAAACGAAGAGGTTAGTGCTAGCATGTTTTCTAAGTACTAATAACATCTGTATGTTTGTTAAAATAAAGTTGTCTATCAACGAAGTATGCTGTATCTATCATTGTTAAAAATAATGTAACAATTTTGTATGCTCGTTTGATTGAGGTGGAAAAGTTGAAGAAAGATTTGGAGGACCTGAAACAAAAGCTGGAGATGGGAGGTGAAAGAGTGGATGGTGAGGATCAACAACTGTTGTTGACCTTATCCATGCCATTTTGCCGCTTTGATGAGGATGCTACTGAAACCGTAGATGCAAACGTTGCTGAGAAGGTGGTTAAGGAAACACTGGTTTACAAAAGATCTCGGAGGCATGTAGTAACTGACACAGAAAAAGCAACAGAAGAAGAGGGCGTTGATAGGGAGAAAAAAACAGAAGAACAACAGGAGCTTGACAAAGCTGAGCAAAAAGAAAGGGACGTATCGGAGGAGGAGAAGGAAGAAGTTGATGGAGGGGGTGTTCAATCCGAAACACGTGTTGAACCAATGGAAGAGAGTACTACACAGGAAGCTGTTGTTGTTGATGTGTCTAAGAAGTCGAAATGGACTACAACAACTGGTTGTGACGCTGGTAATGGGAAACGGGATGTGGCAGAAGAATTATCACCCCTAACTCATGCTGCCGGTGCGCAAAATGTAGTTTTGGTACCTGCACAGGGATCCGGAGTTGGAAACAACGAGGTTGAACAACAGCAGCTGACGGTCGACAGAATTGATTTGTTGGACAAAGGTTCCAACGAAGGAACGAAAACAATGGAACGACAGTTGGAGGAGTCGCCAAAAACCGTAGATGAAGGACAGAATGCTGAGAAAGGCGAGGACAAAGGACAAGATGACATAGTAGTAGCAACTACATTGTTGGAGATAGCAGCAACAGAACTACAGGTTCCAGAACCTGTCTCTCACAATGTGGTAGAGAATGTTGCTGAAGATGTAAGTGGATGTTAAATAGCTTAGTTGTATTTGAATATCATCTATCATTGATAGTTGTGCTAATCTCGCAATTTATGGTTTCCAATGTTATGTTTTTAGGAAGTCGAAACAGCGGAGCCTGAAGACACACGAGACTCTAATGTAAAGACCTTGGCATTCACTGGCATTGGAACAGCAGCAAAGTGCGAACAACTATCGCAAGTTGTGTCTCCATTAAAGGTGATACAAATTTTCAACGGAGGAGATCAATCCGCAGAGAAGATTGAAAAAGTGTCACAGGTTGAGCCATCTTCGTACGCAACACCACAACAACAGAGAGCAGCATCAAAGGATCTGATTGTCCAATCGGTTACACCGTTGGCTGACGATAGCTTTGTAGACTGCACCCAATCATTTTACGCAGAAGTTGACAAGGCTGTTGAAACTTCAAACGAGAAGAGACGTACACTGGACTCCATCGAGGAAGAACAAACAGACGTTGACGTAAGTAGATATTTGGTATTATCAATAAACATTTAAAAAGTAATGTTAACAGTTTACTATGCTGCTTTTTTTTAGGTGCCCGTTGATGAAATGCATGGGTTCAACTTACTTACTCTGACGCAGGTTCAACAACAGCAAACTGAAGTTGTAGTTTGGTCGTTCCCGAGAGAGACAACGGAACTGATCGATGTAAGTGATTACGAGAAGGTGCTGAAACTCAAACAGGTAGAACAACAAGAAGATCCAGAAGTATGGTACTTGCCAACAACAGAGTTCTCGTACAGGCTTTCCATTAGTGTGACAGAGATAATGGAACTGCCTAACGAAACTCAAGTTGACTTCAAGGTAAAAAACTATTAGGATGTATCTATCGTAGTTTACTTGTTAGTCTAGCAACGTGTCTATATACGTCTATCAATATTAAATGCAGCATCTATAATTGTATCAACCAATAAACCGTTGGTTATTATTTTTAGTAATCCCAGTCACTCAACTGATTTGAGATTGTAATTGTGTTTTGATAGGTAATAGATGCTTGGATATATAAGTTGTTAAAGGATTCAGATTGGAAAGTCCCTGTGAAAGGGTTTGATGATAAGTATTCATTTCATGTCCCAGCCATTCAAATAACTGGGATTGCAAATGTAAGTTCCCAGGGGATTATTGGTTTTATATTAGGTACATCTACTTCCTGTATTAATGACTTAAATTTACAGGGGACACTGGCTAAAAAGGGAGATATGTTTGTCATTGTGGACAAGGTTTTTGAGACAATGAAACCATACACATATGTTGCATTTGTCCCCCTATGTACCGTAATCACGGACGGCGTGAACCACTGGACGCTCCTGGTTATAGACATGGAGAATGGGACTGCCAGAAGCTACAACCCAATGTTGCCGTGGAGCAAACACATTCCCGATAAGACGAAAAACACAGCCGATGCTCTGGTAAGGAATTTAAATTCCAAGTAACCTATTTTGGTTGCCTGTCTAGCAATTTCGAATAATATATCTATCAAAGTGTATAGTAATGCATATCAATGACTGCTACTGTATCTATCAATGCAGCTCACCTATTGCATGAAGAAGAAATACATACCGCATGTAAAAGGTGGGTACAAAATTAAGACCATGTTAAATATCCCACAGCAAAAGAAGGACAGCTATGACTGCGGTGTTTTTGTTTGTAAATACGTAGAAGACATCATTACAAGAGGGTTTGTTCCACGTACATATGGTGAGGAAATGCCGGCAGAAACAAGAGCTAAAATATTTAAGCATTTCATGAATGATCGTAACACAAACAAGCGTTGGTAGTATGTAATTTATTTTTTGGTACCCATTTTTATTTTTCGGATAGATTAGCAATGGGTGAATTAGACAACTATATGATTTCCGTTGGTAGTAGAAAACTTACCTGTAAACGCACATTTTCACATCACTGTTACATCATTCAGTGTGGAATCTACTAATTTAGATATGTTGTATCCTTCATAGTACTTTTCAAGTCGTTAGCAAAGTTTTTATTATTACCTATCAGGCTTGAGCCAAACATCTATCAATGTCTAATTGGTTAACTATCAGAATAATAAACAGGTGGTGTATGTAGATCTATAAGAAATTCTTTTTTAAACAGGTGTATACTCAAGTAAATATGTATGCCAAATATCTTTATAAACTACCTTGGCATATCCACCATTATTTCTCTGAATCAATTTCATCTATGGGCAGATATCTCTACTATTTCTACATATCAGAGATGTAATAAAAAACTACCAATAATACTTATATCAAAAGACATAGCAATGTCTACCAGTTTATCTATCTGGGTTTAAGGAAGCATCTATCTGGGTTTAAGCAAGCATATATCGTAGTGCGAACCATATCGTACTACATATCTGTAAGCATAATTAATTATCTACTAGAAATGCATGTCCACATGTTTAAATTTTTGGTTACTAACCATATAGTATAGTTTTACATATCGGTCAGACAAATTAGCTAGACCAAATAGGTTTTAAATTTTAAATATAATTTATCTACCATTGAAAATTACTCGTAAATCTCATATAACAGGTTAGTGATGCACAAAATATATATATATGGACTGCACAATATGGTTATTGGTAGATAAATGCAATTAATTTTTTGAAAGGACTTTTAACCACACCAATTACTCATTAGAAGTTAATGTGTTAAAACCATTGGTTAGATTGAATTTGAAAAGACAAAGGTAGATGGACTATAATGATTACATGCATTAAATATACGTGTGCCATTAAATTTGTGAAAGAAAGTATGGTTGCTTAATGGGACTCAGCATTGGGTGCTGTGTTTTGCTATAAATAGAGGGTCATATGTGAACCTATTCCTCACACACTTCCCTGCAAAGGAAAAAAAACCAGAACCTCTAGCCTTTCCTCATTCAACCTATCAACCCTTCGAAAATGGCACCTTCCTCACCTTTCTCACCATCTAACTCCGGCGACGAGGGGTGGTCAAGTGACCAGTACGCAGACCCCAAGGCTTACAAGCGAGAAACAACATCGGAGTACTCCGATGATGAGGAAGACACGTGGTCCGTTTGGTCTGAGGACCAAGAAGACCCATATGGCTCATGGGATTCATGGTCGCTGGACGACAGCTATCAGTCTGAGGATGACAAACTTCGCACACGAAAGAAGAGCAGGAGTAGTTTGGGGGTTGAAGAAGACGACGACGATGAATCAGAGGATGCAGACGACGAGGGTTCTGAAGACGAAGAAGACGAGGAATAGGAAGAAGAAGAAGAAGAAGAAGAAGAAGAGGCGGAGGAATCTGATGGAGATGCTTCTGATTAGGGTTGAACATGTCGATGTAGTATCATGGAACTGTTGGTTTATATTTTGTTGTTTTTAATGTTTGTTTATGCTTTTTTTGGACTGTAACGAAACACAGACCCTGTGCATTAGTATCATTTTTTGACAGGGTGGGTGTATTTGGAAGATCTGTAGCAGTTACTGATTTAAATGTTAACGTTTGATTGCAATTTCCCTTCTCTAGCTTAAACTGGTATGATATGATATCGTGCAGTTGAAGGAAGCAGTTTTACTTGCAGTTATTTCAAAGAATCACAATGTATTAAAACTAAGATATCAGAGTTATGGTAACATTAAAAGAACAGTGTATGTAGACCTAATGTATAAGATGTAAGCATAGATAGCAAGGTTGAATAGAGTGGATATCAGAGTATAACAGCATAGATAGAAATGTATAAATGAATACATATCAGAGTCTTAACAAATGTAAGTAAAGTATCAGATGGATGTACAACGAAACAGAAAACATACTTTGATTTATCTGTTAGATGTAAAATACATAATCTATCAAGGTTGAATAGAGTGGCTATCAGATTGTAACAGCATAGATAGCAATGTACACATGAATAGATATCAGAGTCTGAAACAAACAGACATGAAACGTGTCAATGTTAAAAGTGTAAGAAACATAAGTCAAAATACAAGGAGTGCTTATCTTTGAGATGAATCAGGCATGAAAGATGTGATAAACCTCTTGAACAAATGTAAGTAAAGTATCAGATGGATGTACACCGAAACAGAAAACATACTTTGATTTATCTGTTAGATGTAAAATTCATAATATATCAAGGTTGAATAGAGTGGCTATCAGAGTATAAAAGCATAGATAGCAATGTATACATAAATAGATATGAGAGTCTGAAAAAACAAACATGAAATGTGTCAATGTTAAAAGTGTAAGAAACATAAGTCAAAATACAAAAAGTGCTTATCTTTGAGATGAATCAGGCATGAAAGATGTGATAACCCTCTTGAACAAATGTAAGTAAAGTATCAGATGGATGTACACCGAAACAGAAAACATACTTTGATTTATCTGTTATATGTAAAATTCATAATATATCAAGGTTGAATAGAGTGGCTATCAGAGTATAAAAGCATAGATAGCAATGTATACATGAATAGATATCAGAGTCTGAAAAAAACAGACATGAAACGTGTCAATGTTATAAGGGTACAAAACATAAGTCGAGATACAAGGAGTGCTTATCTTTGAGATGAATCAGGCATGAAAGATTTGAAGTACATCTTTAACAAATGTAAGTAAAGTATCAGATGGATGTAAACCAAAACAGTAAACATACTTTGATGTATATGTTAGATGCAAAATCCAGAATCTATCAATGTTGAATAGAGTGGCTATCAGAGTATAAAAGCATAGATAGCAATGTATACGTGAATAGATATGAGAGTCATAAAGAAACAGACATGGAACATGTCAATGTTAAAGTGTACAAAACATAAGTCGAAAGATAAGGAGTGCTTATCTTTGAGATGTAAAATGTTACAAAAAAGTCGGTAAATAATGCTTAGAACGGAGCATCACATGACCTCCTATTATGCCCCGATTTGAAACATCAACCACAACGGGACTGGCTGCTGGAAACTTCGCCTCTTGATGGAATACGCTTCTTCCTCAGACGCCCGGGTCGTCTTTTAACGTTAGGGGGCAGCACCAAGGGCTCTCCATCACAATCTGCACTACTGGATTCACCAAACTCTGTTATAGCCGGTATGTTAAATGAATAGCTGGACAGGTAATTTTGGGTAGTGAAAACGGCTCAACCAACGTCATAGGATCCTCGTTTAGAGATGCAAGTGCAGCCAACGCATGACCGCATGGGAAACATTCTTGCTGCCAAGAGCCGCATGTGCATTTGAAATCCAGTATGTTGACCACCATGACTGGGTCCGATAAAACCTCAAAATAAGCGGAAGAAGACTTGCGAACTAACCATGTCCGACTGCATTGTACATTCTCTTTGAACATCTTGTCAAACTCGGGGCACAAATGTGTGTTCCAACTTTGGCCCTCTCCTAAACGTCGAGACATTTGAGTCATCAGAAGAGCTCTAATCCGGTCGATTAATTCAACTATAGGCAGATGGCACAACTTCTTAATCTGGCCATTGAACGATTCAACAGCGGTTGATGTCATCGCCCCATACCGTTTGCCTTTGACATATGCCTGGGCCCATTTTTCTGGTGCCAGATTTCTTACAAAGTTGCCAATACGCTTACCGCCTTCGAGCAAAAACTGACCATAACGTTCATTAAAAAGTTCCACCGTAGGGGCATAAGCACAGCTCTTAAACATCACTAGCATATTTTGTTTGTAGACTCTGTTAGTGTGTTCAAGAGCTTTAGTCAAGTTCTGGATAAGATGGAAGATGCAATAAGTGTGGTAGTCAGTAGGATAAAGAGTTGTGACAGCGCTAATAATACCAGCATGGCGGTGTGAAATGAAAGTTATTTGGCGCCCTAACAGATGAGGTTTTAAACTTTCCAAAAACCAAAACCAGTTGTCCGAGTCTTCACTACCAAATATACCAAAAGCTACGGGGAAGAGATCTGAAACGGAAAGGATATAGCTTGAAAACAGAACTACATTAACAGAACGATGTTGAGGTCGACTCTGTAATAGTAAACATAGAACAATCTATGTAACCTAATCTATCAAACAGAGCCTCCCAAGCTAGCAATCAGTAATAACTAAAATACCAGGGTATGTAATCCAAACTATCAGACAGTCTTATTAAATCGCAAACTATGTAAACATATTTATTAGACTAAATGTATATTGAAACATGTACTGACCGTTGTTTCCATCTTTTTCCACTACTGAAAGCAACACGCCACCATGCTTCCCTGTTAGGTGGGTTCCGTCAACGTACAGTAGAGGGCGGCACGAATGGAAACCCTGAAGACACGCCCCAAACGCTATAAAACAGCGACGGAAAACATTGTCGGGAGCCAAATCCAGATGACAGTCTGTAGTGATGTCACGACTCTTTAGCCTCTTGAAGTATGGTTTTAGCAATCCGAAAGAGGTATTGCTATCTCCAAATAAAACGCGACGGGCCTTCTCCAACGCATTCCAAGATAGACGATATGAAACGTCTAAACCGTAGTCTTGCTTGATGGTGGACTGTATAGTCTTAGCTGTTATGGAATGGATGTTCCGTAGAGAATCGTGAATTTCATCAGCAATCAAATCGGACGACAGATGCCTGCTTTTCTTCTTTGTGAATACGGGACTGCACGTGTGGGTACTGAAAAATCTTTTAATTGTCATCAAACCGGTCTTAGAATCAACAGAAGCGTAAAGCCTCCATTTGCAGCCATCCGAATCTTTGTTTACACAATAAACGACGATCTTGTTAAAGGTATTGTGCATGTACGTAAACGCAAAACCGTTCTCTAATGCATAACGGGATAAGGATAACCTCAGACCTTGAGCACCGTCTGGAAATGACTGTCCAACACCGATGATAGCTTCTGCCCATCCCGTTGTAGCTAGATGTCTTTTTTTGGGGGTTGTAATGGCGAAACAGCTACTGCTTTCACCGCTAGTTCGTTGCATGTGAGAGGATTCTTCGAACAGTTGAACGGGTTGTTTACGTTTAATGGCGGAGCCTTTATCAGCAACATGTTCTTCGATAAGAAAACTAACACTCTTCAGACGCTCAACATCGAGGTAACATTCCAACCCAATAAAATCGGTCTCCTTATTAAAAATACAATTATTCTGAGCACCGCAAGAGTACGTAATGCTGTAGTTACCTCTAACAAGCCCTTGCCATGTTTGCTCAACGTACTGTTGAAAAGACTCGAAGTTTTCGCATTCGGACAGCGGAACAATACCTGTTTCCGTACCAAATTTGAAAATGCAAACTTTTGGTCTCGACATTGTGTACCCTAAATTATAGGAGTTTTGGTTAGTTTGTTTAACGTTGGTGTAGAACAACTGAATGTGTTACTGATATTATAACATATCTAGCAATATCCCGTAGCTAACATATCAGGGTATATGCATCGTGGTCTATTTTTCAACACACGTAGCAAACTGTCATACCTAAACTATCAGGGTATATGGACTATTGGTCTGTTTTCCAACACATATATCAACCTATTAAAACTAACATATCAGGGTGTCTGCAGCAAGAGGAAATGGTTGGAAACATCTAGCACTATCACGTACCTAAACTATAAGGGTATATGGAGTCATGGTCTATTTATCAACACATATAGCAACCTGTCATAACTAAGATATCAGGGTGTATGCAGTCAGGTTTATTCTACAAACACATATAACATATCAGGGTGTATGCAGTGATCTAGCAACCTCAAACATACAATTGCAGGCGACAAATCGCAAAGTGTAACCATATAAATATCAGGGTTCAAAACAGAGGTGGAAAAATGAAATTTCTCACCGAAATGTGATCGGAGCCGGTTTGGATGCTTTGAATCGAGCAGAAGCAGATAGTAATAAGTTTCCTGCCATTAACGTACATTATATGAGAGTCTAGAATCGATTTCGAAAATGGAAAACGATTTTGAAACTTAAAACTCAGCTCACTTACTGACCTGAAAGATGTAAGGTCGGGCTACAATTTTGAAACTTAAAACAGTGGTTAGGAGGCTGCTAACCGGTGGTCTAGGAGCCTGAGAGACGGTGCAAAATCAGAGCTAGGAGGCTGAGACGGTGCAAAATCGGAGCTAGGAGACTGTGGATGTAACTGACGCCGTCGAACCGGAATTCTGAAATTCGCCGGTGATCGGAACACTCTCCGAAGGCGATTATATGGATCGCCGGTGGTTACGTAGGGTAACTGGTGGTTCAATAGTGTCGCAGGAGGTGATGTGATCAGCCGTGGTTTTTTGAAATGAAGAGACGTTCTTGAAAAATGGGTTGTTTGTTAGGTTAGGAGAGAGGAGAGAGAAAGGGGCTAATAAATTCAAAATTCAAAAGTAATTAAGAAGGTGCTGAAGCCAAAAGGGGCCCTTTTTCCACAAAATCAACCTTATATACTAGGTTGAGGGTAATCTTGGTATTAAAAAAAGAAAAGGTATTAGAAGTGGATATGTTTAATGAGATGGGTATTAAGTGAGCATTAACCCATTTTTGGGTACTAGGTTGTAATAGGTTTGGCTAAAAGGTACTTAGTGTGTCATTTCCCTTTATTCTTTTATTCTTTTTCTTTTTCCTTTCTTTTTTCCTTTTTTTCTTTTTTCTTTTTTTCTCCTATAATGTAGATAACTTTAACGCGTTTATGATAGATGCAATTCAAATAAAAAATTGTACAACGACTGATAATATGTTTGATAATATTTATTTCCTAGCATCTTAAATTTAACAATAGAACAGAGATGAGTTATTAAAGTTCCAATAATCATTTTTGGGTTCTTCAAATTCAGCTCAATTTATATTACAAGGAAATTAGCAAGTGTACCGATTACGACAGTTTAGTCCACAAATGATGAATTTCTCTCCTTGAGAAATAATTTAGGAGGTGCTCTTCAATGGAATAAAAGCTCATGAACGAACTCCATTTTGGAGTAACACACATCTTTACAAGTTGGACAAGGCACAAATCAAAAATCATACGCAAACATCAAAAGACTAAGATCAAAAGAAATGAAAGAACGTTACCAAGTAAATCAAAAGAAAGATCATATAAATATTCAATTCGCATCTACTCTCAAAGAAAATCTACAACAGAAAACTAAGAATACCATGTTGGGATAATTCTTGGCAGGAAAACCTAAACATTCATCTATTGAAAAATTTATTGATTCATCTGGGTTTCTTGGAGAAGTTAACATTTCTCATGGGGATAGTAGGTACATCTTTATAGAATTCGATCTAATTGAAGACCTCAAATTTTTTGGGGAAAGAAATATATCAAACCGATGACAAGAGAATGAGACTCCTAAAGTGGCTACCATATTATAACACAAGCATAGAGATTCCTATAACTCCTATTTGGATATCACTTCCAAATCTTCCGGAGTATATGTTTGACAAACGAATAATAAGATCAGTGACTAGAGCAATAGGAAACCCTCTTTCGATATGGGTGCTTTCAAGAAACAGAGTTAAACAGAATTGTTGTAAACTATGGTTGGAAGTAGACATATATAAAGATATCTTCACCAAATTCTAGATATGTTTTGGTGAAAACGATGGATACTGACAAGAAATTGTTTTTGAGAATTTACCATATTACTGTCTTAATTGCTACCATCTACGTCATCAACAAAAAGCTTGCAGGAAAATCAGCAACAACAAAAGAGACCTCGCAAATCCAGATAATCCACATGATCATGATAATATTCTGACTCATATAGCTCTAATGAAAACTAAGCTAAAGTCAATCATAGTGAATGGAGACAATTCTGGGATTCAAGCAACAAGAAAAGAACAAAGCAACTCAAAAGTAGCAGAAATAGAAGCATAACAAAGAATCAAACACAAAAAAGAACTTAAGAAGAAATAAACGTGCAAAATAAAAGTAATTCAATTCATCCAGATATAATGGACTCAAGGAGCTTATTCCTAAAAGGAACAAGTAATAACACTAATTAGATCAATTTCTCGAAAATTTCAAAAGCAATACAAATAGCAGACGCAAGTACCTTGTTCACAGAGGGTAAGCAAGCAAAGATAGCTAATAGTAAAGATGAATTATATAAGCCTGCAGCAGTAATTAGTCTTCCAACATCCCTTGTATTGAAAAATGTTGAAGTCATGGAATATTTCAAAATAACTTTTGAGACAACCAAAGAACCATAATGTTAATAAGAACAAGGAAAAGCACCATCCTTCTGAGGCTAAATTCATTGAGGTTATTGAAGATTTGGAAACAGGCTTCAATTGCATTAGCTTATCTGACTGTGTCAACTTAGCCTCTGAGCATCCAAACCTTAACATTACTTCACGTACAAGACACAAAACAGAGTTTGATCAGAATTTCAAAACATTACTTAATAAGAAGCTAAAAGATGTTAAGAAAAATTGGTATGAATTACGTTCATACAAATACTGATGATATTTCTAATGTCTTTTGATGTTTTATGCTAAGCTCAGCCGGATCTAAATCCTCACTAACCTTCTAAATTATTGCATAATAATTGGTTTTCTTATCTAATGTTTTAGAAGTTAATATAGGTTATCTAAATGTCAGATAGACCACAAAGCAATACGAAGGAAGTGAAATCAAGAAGCAATGATAGAACTCAAAACACAAAGATGTAATGATTTAGGAAATCTTAAAATTCAAATCAGTTAGTTAAATTTCAAAGAGGGCTAATATCAAAGGGCCACTTTGCCTATGAACATTCAAGAGGGTTAGATTCACAACAAAGAACTAGAAGTCATTGACAGATAAAGAGGATCAAAGAAAAAATCAACCAGAGAAGAAGATAATTACTTGTCTTTCAGTGGCTTACATCGAAGTCCTTCAAAATCCAATCCAATATCTTTGATCTCATACTCTAGGATTTTCCTTCAAATTGATCTCGAGTTCTTCTCTAAGAATAATATGGACTTCTAAAGATAATTATTCAATGTCTTCAATGGTTGCGTTTAAAAGGAGGAAATTTTAACAAAGTCCAAGGTTTGGATTCACAACAAAGAACTTGAAGTCTCCAACACATAAAAAGGATCAAAGAATAAATCATCCAGTGAAGAAGATAATTACATGACTTTCAGTTATACACATCGAATTCACCGACTTGAGTTCGATGAAATCCCATCCAATGTTTAGATCTCAGACTTTCTGACTTGCACTCAAGTCGAGCTCAAGTTCTTCTTCACCAACTAAATATACAATAAAGGGTAAAAAGATGAACATCTGAAAGGAAGTTGATACCGACTACAATAGTTGCACTTTGGAGGTAGAAAGTTTTGTGAAGTCTAGGATTTAGCATCTCTCAATCGAAAATTAGGAATTTTGTAATAGGCTTATTAAAGTTTCTTTGTAATATTAGGCTATAATTGTATTAGCCCTTGTAACTTCCATCTACACACTTGTGTAGCTCTAATTCAATAAAAAATTATTATAAAAAAAACTAACGTGTTTATGATATTTGTTATAAGATGTTTTTTTATAAATAAAAAATGCAATATTGATAAATAAAATAACACTTGTTCTTTTAGGGTAAAAATAAAAAATATGGATTGGGTAATTGAATAAGAGGTTTAATCCAATCCATCAACAGCTTTGAAATTAAAGCAAAAGTATAGTGGGTAGTTATACCATGCAAAAACTTTCACCAAATTGAAACTTTCATTTTTCATATCATCAACGTAGATTAGAGTTTTCGGTCGAATCGATTGTAAGAAGCAAAAATTTATCATTTCCATCATTTAAGTTCAATGAAATTGAGGCAGAAAAGAAGACTAATCGACAAAATTTTATCTCAAAAATTTCATTTGCAGTCTTGTCTTGTATGACTCTTCCTTTGAAATTTTTCTTTGTGAACATTTCTTTAGTTAATCTAATATAATTTTAAGATATAGTTTTTTTTCTAGTCAAATACTTTTATTTTAGTAAATTTTGGATTTTGTTCATCTTCTTCTAGTTTAATTTGAAGTCTCAAGCAGACATGAATTAATCTTCGAGCCCGAGATAGCATGTACTTAGGCTTTTAAGAAATATTATAGCTTTAAGTGTGATAAGATTTGAGTTGTTACAAAATTCTAAATTATTGGTTTGCTTGAGTTATTCTTTTGCAAGTCAATCAGCAGATAGTTTTGTTCTCTATAAATTTTAGAAATAACCATCCTAGATTTGAGTAACCTTCTATAGTTTTCGATTAAGGATATCAAGTACCATGGAGCTTTCTTGGTAACAATCATATCCAAGTGAATAGAAGAGTTTGTTTCAATATCAATGTTGGTGATGTTTTTGTTATTACAAGTGATAAGACCATCTAATAAAGCTCGACATTTAGCTAAAATGGCATCTTATGTCATAAACTCTACCAAAAGCCAATATTATATCTCTTTTGTTATCTCTGAGAATGCCACCACCTCTAGATTCACCATTAGATAAGCTAGAACCTTATTTGTTAAGTTTAACACTGTTTTCATTGGACATATGTAATTTGACTAAAGAGTAGTTGTTTTTCTTGTTTGAGTGCAAGTAACAGTAGATTTCCGAGACCACTTTTATTGTAAGGAGGCCTTCTTATTTGGCTTTATTTCTGGTTTTCCAGATATACCAGCAGATTATAAGTGGTAATATGGTTCTTATATAAATATCCTACGAGGTTGACCAATACCATGTTTTGATTATGTGTAATAGAGACATATGTCTAGATAGATACCAAAAATCTCTAAGAAACGTTTCCATATATGCCATGTTGTTTTATGCTCAACGAAAATATGTTTGGTGTTTTTCTTTGCTGAACAAAACTGACATTTGGATACTAAAGATATGTACCTGTTTTTGTAACATAGGATCAACAGAAAGTCAACCTTTTAGGAGTGTCCAAATTAGAAAAGAACATGTTTAGGCATTATAATGTTCTAAAGGCTTTTAATTGGTCTAGTTAGGTCCGACTTATCTCTAATGTTCCATACATGTTGTATTTATATTAAAATATCTATTGTTAGAGAGTATTTATTTGATTTTGTTTATAATGTTAATTTGAATTTTGAGCCTTTATATCTTAGCAATGTCTTTGGATATGACATAATGTCTTAGTTTAGCAATGTTCCATTCACCATTGTTCCACAACTGAGCAATAGATTCTTCAAAAGAATGATGGATGAACTGTATGGAATGAAATTAACCTTATCGCACCATCTTTTCATCCAAAAATCTATCTGACCTTTTCCAACTGTCCAAAAGGTATATTGTTAATACAAATCTCTAATGCTAGTTAGCATTTTTTATATCTTAGAGTTTTTAATGGAAGTTTTGAACTAATAAAGGGTGAGCAATAAAACAATATAAGGATATAGTGAATTTGGCCCATATTGAGGTATTGTCTCTGAACGTAAACTAGTTTTTACATGAGAAAACATCTTGGATTCCGACAATGTCCCTAATATTAATACTCACTTTAGAATAAGGCTTACATAATGATTTCCAAGAAGCCCGATTCATAGCTAATTTATCCTCTATAGTAGCCTAAAGTTGTTGAACATCCTTTCAAACTTGGGGATTATTGTCTTAGTTATAGTGCAACTTTAAAGGAAGTATATAGGCATGGTCATACAAAATATTATATTAGAATGAGTCTGCCACTAAAAGAGAGTGTATTGACATCCCATTCAAGTATATTTGCTGAGAATTTATCTACTAGAAGATTGTAAATATGAGCCTTATTGTTTTAGTGGATAGGCACACCAATATATATTAAGGGAAGTTTCTTGTTTTTGAATCATGTTAAGTTTGTAAAGGAATTTAATTTGATTTGTGATATTTTTGCAGGAGTAATGATGGCAGATTTATCAGTATTGATGATCTGACCAGAATAATTTTCATATTGCTTCAAAAAATTACATACTTTGGTGATATCGTATAGGAACCGTTAATGAAATATAGAAATCATCAGCATGTGCTAAACAATGTATACCCATAGAACTACTAGTTTTATAGTGGAGACCAATATCTGTTTCAAATAGATTTTTAAATCCCATTATAATGAATTCTTCAGCTAGAATAAAGAGAATGAGAGATATATGATCTCTATGTCTAACATTATTTGATAATTGAAGAAACCATGTAGTTGTCTATTGACTATTATTGAATATCTTACTGAACTAGTACTCTTTTTTATCCAGTCAATCCATTTATTGTCAAATCCAAAAGCAGCTAAAACTTGGTAGATAAAGTCAAAAGATAATTTTTTAAATGCCTTAGCCATATTAACTTTTAGCACTGCATTTCCACCTGTTGCTTTTTTATTGAGCTTTTGAGAAAGTTCTTGTTTTAACAAATATTATCTTAAATATATCTCCTTTTTACAAAGCGACGATGTTCCTCATAAATAAGTTTAGGCAGGATAGTATAAATTTTATCATTTAGTATATTTGACAAGATTTTTGTTGAAAATAGATCACAAACTAATGGACATAAATTATTTTTATGATTTAGGAGAATCAACTTTAGGGATTATACATATTTTTGTTGCATACACTCCTTAAGAGATTGGATAATCTTGAAATAAAGATACCATAATGCAGCAAAAGGTTCTTGTGGATAATATGTCAACAAGATAGGTAAAATTTTGTGTTAAACCCATCTATTTTCACATGACTATTATCATTGAGTCTTTTCATTGTTGTATGCAATTCTTCTTCTGATGGTATTGATAAGAGCATGTTATTGTCTTAATTTGTCACCAACTTAGGCATGATGTTTTCAATAACCAAATGTTTAGGTTGAGCATTGATGATATCTTTCAAATACTTTTCATGTGATGTTCCAATATCATTTTGTTTAGTGAGGCAAATGTCTCGATTTAAGATACCATATGATTAAATCGAATATTTATGGATGTATACTAAAGTAATTCAGTTTTTATCCGAATGGGCAGTTCGGACATAATTGTTAAGGAACTAACAAGTTCTGCCAAAGTAGTCTACTGCATTTTAGTCAAGAAATAGATCACTTTATTCATCTATAGGTTTCCCCTATTTATAATATACAGATGAGTATAGTTGTATTTGGTTACGCTAAAAGCGCCACTAACCCACTTTAACCATTATACCTATAATTGTGGAACTAACAACTGTTACCACTATTATCCCTATAATCGTGGAATGACTAACACGCCCTCAACCCGTGGATATAATCGTGTGTTAAAATTACAAATAAAAGCTCTAAGTTCAATCTACACTTCAATCTGAGCTGAACTCTTATTTTTAGGAACACCAGAGTTGACCTAATTCGCTAAGCTCAAACTCGAGCTCGGAACCCAGTTTGATATGTTATGCTGAGCTCGAGCTCACTTATGACGCGCTCAGGTCCTTTCCTTTTACCACCTTCCTTGTTCTAGTCGATCAACTCTACTATGTCGTTATCGAGCTCATCTTGAGCATGAATTCAGTCGATCTACTCTTATTTTACATCATCGAGCTTATCATGCTCTTAATTTCAGCAACACCATGCCTGCTTTTAAGTTTTCTTCCATTATCATGCTCTGTGCACCGTTGAGCTCGGTTCAATGACAAGCTCAGTATCCCTTTAAGATCATCCACGTTATATGCCGATAACGTCAACCTGTTATTGCTCTCTTCTGCGTTATCCATTGTTGATGTTGACCTGATGTCGAGCTCATCCAAACCATAGACCTTGTTCTCTTCTGCTGCTCATCATAATCCCAACTCTCAGTGCTCCTTGTTCGTGTTCTGGGGAATCCCACCTTATTAGGGCTCCCCCTAGTTTAGAGGTTGATTAAGACATTATTTAACCTGTAAATTATGAATTAAAAACTCTACTTATAATAATAATAATTTGAATCGTCATGTGTCTGCTTCTTTCTGACACGTGTCATCAAGACAAACGGCGGTTTTCTGACAATGCCGTTTCCTGCAGTTTACCTTTTGGCGACTTAGCTTCCTAACACTATTTTCAAATAGACAATGATGTCATAACTTTCACGCGTTCGTGAAAACGTTCCATTACTCAAATAACTTCCTCATTTATTTGATAAAACCATATTTCTACAAGTGTTCTACTTTATTCTTCTTGAAAAAACTCTCTGCAAACTTATTCTCAGGCGTTCACTTTTTTCCTTCGTTAACAACTTCTCAGGTAACATCCTTCTTCTTAACTCTTTCGCTTATATTGAATGTTGTAGATCACCCAATATTCAAGGTTTTAAAAACTTTAGTTGTAGATGAGTCCCCAAAATTGTTTGCCCTTACCATCACAATCGTTCTGATTTATGTCCTCCCCTAATTGCAGTTTGTAGGAAAACCATGGCACCCAAAAAGGGAGTGAGGAGAAAGGCCGCCAAAATTGCAGAATCCTCATACGAGGATGTGAACGACTTTGAAAACTATTTTTCTCAAATAGCTCCTACATACAGTAATTTAGATGATGAGGGAATCGCCAATCTAAAAGAAAGATGAAATATCCATGATAACATAACCATTAGGGCTCCCGGTTTAGGCGAGCATCCATATCACACACAGGAAACAGAAACTTGCCTCTTCAACATTTTGTTCTACTAGGGACTTAGCTCTCCCTGAACTAATTCATGACTAATTTAGTGTTTTGGGTATTTGCCCCACCCAGATGTCAGCAAACGGCTAGAGGCTGTTGCTCAATATAGTCCTTAGTTCCCGCTTGTTAAACATTAAAATATGTTTATCAGACCTCCTTTCGGGTACCAATGTAACCAAGATAGCCAAAACTCCCTTCTTCTACACCCATTTTAAAGGGATTAAAAAGATTGTAGAACTACCCAACTCTGATAGGAATTGGAAAAATTCATTTGTCTTTGTTTCGGGTAATTGGGAACACAAGAACCCTACCCTAAATCTTCAACTAGAACGCCAATGGAAGAAATATTGTAAGCCTTGTTTTCATTTTGTAGGGAAATATTAATTTGCTCGAACTGTTTGATCATACCCTTGTGTCTTCAGGTGAACTTTCAAATCAGACTTGGTCGAAAGAAGGAAGACCAGACGATTACGTAAATCCCCTGATCAAAGTTAGCTGGTTATTCTTTGAAACCTGGCAACAAGACCCCAAAAATTTGTTCACTCGATAAAACTATCTACGATCAGGACTGTGGCCCATTCCTAAACTCAGTACATCAGAAGGGGAAGGAATCAAAATGGCAGACGGCTCTAAAGCTACCATGGACCGTCTCAAGATGATTTTAGAAAAGAAGCTCCGTAAGCAAAAAAGTCGTGGCGTTTTGACTGGCAGTTCCTCAAGTCACACGCAAAGCTAGCAAAACTGGGGATTCTTCCTCTGCAGCAGCTCTCTCCATTGATCAAGGTAATGACGGCGGTAAAGAGAAAGAGAGGGTTGTCGAGAAAAATGAAAAAGAAGCACCCCCTGTGCCTGCAGCTGCTCAACCCACTGACCATCAAGCAGAAAAAGAAAATGAAGATGAAGAGACTAACTCTGGTGCCTTTGACACGAGGAGGAAGAAAAAATAAAAGGTAATTGAAGTTGTTCCTCTAACCACCAAAAAATTTATAATCCGGGATAAACAAAGTGAGGGCAATGAAGCCACTTCTAACGAAGGAGAAAGTCCTCTTAACCCATCAATAAAGGAAGCTATTGAAGGATAAAATCCTTGTGGGGCTAAGGAGATAGTCGATCTGGCTAATTCTGAGGAGACTGACCGTGGAGCTGAAAAAGATACAGTGTTGCAACCCCCCACACATACGACTTCAGCTCATCAACTAACACTGAGCTCATCTGTAGGAGCTCAAGCTCCCTCTGTGGAGAACACTGAAAGGATTAACCCTACCGATAATGTTGCGGAGACCAGCCAACAAAGGGTACCTATAGGGGAGCGCCCAAAGGTGCAAGTTCTACGTCATTCCTCCTATATGCTCGAGCAACTACGCAGGACACCTGACATGTCCTATTATGATAAGGTGTCCAACGCAGAGCTCTTACAAAGACAAACAGAGCTAGCTATCGAGGTAAAACCTGTTAACTCATACATTTAAAATTGTATACTACATATGCATATTTACCTTCATTGTTGAACGTTTAGATACAGCATAACTCATTCATCTTGAGTTATCAGAATATGTCTTCTGCTGATGTGTCTGCGATGGAGAGATGGAAGCCTGAAGCCATGTTTTTTGGATCTTCCAAATTTTGCACCGCTGAAATCCACCGTTTGAGGCATGCATATGCCTCAGCCAAAGTTGTGAAACACAAGGCCTTGGATGCTAAAGCCCCGTTATAGAAAGTGGTTGCATCTCTACAAGAAACTGTGTTGTGCAATGACCAACGTGTCACGGCTCTCTCTGAAAACCATAAGATGGTGGTAAATTAGAACAAGAACCTTCAGAAGAGGAACTGCGATCTGCAAATGTAGAGTGTTAAACTGCTTGGCAGGGCTAACTACCATGCAAACAGGGTAGAGGAACTAGCAGATCGAATTGCTGCTCTAACTGCTAAAGTGAGCAAATCGACTAAGGAAGTCGAAGAAGGGCATACGCAGCTCGAGCGGGAACAAAAACCACGGCAATAAAAGATAAACACAGTTGTTGAGGAGAGGGAAACACAACTGTTCGCAGCTGCAACTGACATGATTGCCACAGAGAACCAAAAAGCTGTTGCAGAATTGATGGCCCTGAATCCTGGTCTGAACCTAGGCTCCTTTGGTCACCTTTTACAGCCTCCTGCCCCGACCTCGATCGTGGCCCCAGAGAAAAGCACAGAGACTAACACTGCCATGGGTCCTTCCGTACAATTACCCCCGAGTGGGTCTAAGTAATTTTCATGCTTACTAATTGAACTCAACTGGTGTCTTTTTTTTTGTTAAACTTATGGTACTGCTTGTAGTATCTGGACCCCACTATTTTGAATTGATGCATGCTTTTCTTTAATCATTATTACAAACGTATGTTGATAAATATAGACTATATATGTGCTGAGTTATCCGGAGACTTTTTATAACCCCGAGCTTAGTATGGCTCATTGCGTAGCTTAGACAACATGTGTCATGATAGATTTTTTGTGGAGAGATCCTATGAACCCTATTGCGTGGGCTTTTCAGACTTGGTCTTTGACCAATTCGCTAATATACTCAGTACACATTATAGACACGGTATGGTCATTACGTAGCCCGTAGACATGGCCAATTAGCCTGTTCGCGTTTATAGACACTTTGTCTGGACTCTGTATGGTCTGTTGCGTAGCCTTACGAAGGCGTGGTCATTGACCCATTCGCTGGTTATAAAAGTAAAACTCACACACACATTTGGCGAAAACAATAAATTATATTAAAAAGACTCAAAAGTTTGTTCGTAAATGCCTCAGTAAAAAACCTCCTCGCGCCATCTTTACATCTTATACATTTTGGCGATACAATTTTAGGTGATTAACATTCCAAGGATGCTTGAGTGCTTGACCTTCTTGGTCTGCTAATCTACACGCACCATGGTGTCATGCCGATATAACTGAGTACGGGCCTTCCCAATTTGGTCCTAACTTACCACCTGCGCCGCTTCCCAATTCGGACCGAACTCATTTTTAGCTCGCTTATGCAGGGTAGACCCATATCCAATAGCCAAACTTCCCCCTGGTATGGTTAGTAACCACTGCTTCTTATTAGCTTCTTGCCCCTCTCCAAGTGCTGGTTTTCAGTATTTAAAGGGCGAGCTTCTTCATGTTGATCTGGCTGAGTTCGTTTGATATACTAAATCAACTCACCATTGTCTATCAATCACTGTATTTCATCCTTTAGCTACAAGCATTCATCAGTCGAGTGCCCATGGTCATGGTGATACGCACAATAGTACCTATTAGATCGTTTAAACGCAAATGCGCTCATTTTTTGCAGAGCTTGGTACCTCGTACGCCCCTTTGTTCAGTCATAGATTACCGAAATAGCCTCGGTCAATAGAGTGAAACGTCTATTAGGTTGGTCGAGTTGTTGTGGTCTTCGATTGTAGTGTCTCCTTGGTCGATCTTCGAACTTTTTCCGTTCTGATCCACCATCTTTGACCTCTGGCTCACGCCGCTCTAGTGCCGTTCCTCTTCTAGCATCTTCAACTCTAATAAAAATGTATGTTCTTGCAAGCAGATCTCCCATGTTTTCAGTAGGGAACCTGATAAGATCTGCATGTAGCTCCCCTCTCCTATCGAGCCTTAGTTTCAAAGAGGTCACCGCCATGTTCTCAGCTAGATCTAGTAAAGCATTCATGGGATGAAAAAATTGTCTAACATAAGTTTTGAGAGACTCACCTCGACGTTGATAAAGATACATGATCGAATCTCGCTCGCGTTTGAGTTCCTTGTTGCCCACGAGCCTCTCTCTCTAAACACTTTCCATAGTCCAGCAAAATCATAGATAGACCCTTTTCGGCAAGC
Organism: Limnanthes douglasii subsp. nivea; assembly: GCA_036936605.1. Classification (NCBI taxonomy): domain Eukaryota; kingdom Viridiplantae; phylum Streptophyta; class Magnoliopsida; order Brassicales; family Limnanthaceae; genus Limnanthes; species Limnanthes douglasii. The sequence continues at coordinate 115,283,729 of JAUPFV010000001.1, forward strand.
TACTAAACCAATCCATAGCGTTACCCTTAAGGGTCGTGGACAGTGCTCGGTATAGCATTGCATCCTCAGGATTGAAAGCCATCATCATGTTTCTGAACTACTCTAAGTGCCTTTTTGGGTCCCATGTTCCGTCATAAGCTTCCATCCTGAATGGATCAAAGTTTCTCAGGAGTTGGACCTCCAGGATTTTCTCTGAAAATGGTAATTCCTTCAATATATAAGCTGATAATTTCGGGCGGATCTAGTTATAACGAAGGTCCTCGTCCTCTCGGGCTTGTTTGGTAGATGTCTGCTTGGCCTCATCACGTGATCCTCTGTTATGATTTTCCCCCTGCTTTTACCTTCACCTTCTCGTTTGTCGTCTTTTCTAGAAGAGCGGTCAGTCCTGTTAACCTTGCTTGCCTCTAGCCCTGATGGCTGATGAGTCTTGCTTGCACCCTTGATTCTCACAGTTAAAGCATAAATAGCATCATTCATACCTTCCATGGTAGCATGTATAGCTTGCTATCTAGCGTCACGTTCAACCACTATTTTTAGCTGCTCTTTATGAAAATTTTGAAGTCGTTGCTCCAGTTGGAGAATCGTCGAGTCATTCGTTGGTACGACTTCTATAGCTCTTTGGGCTCCCAACACATTATCAGTTTGATGAGGATGAGTCTCTTCCTTGGGAGCAGTGCATGTTTGGACGAGAGGTCCCTCTGCTACCACTGTTAATGGGGGTATCAAAGGATTGATCTCTTAAGGAATTGTAGGGTCGAGACGACTTACGGTTCTCCTCCGATGAATTGTTGTTTCGTTAGTTTCCTGATTATCTCTCTCAATTCCTGACCTAGTGACCACCATGGTGATTGGTTAAAGATTTCCCACAGATTGCGCCAAATTTGTTAAGAAACTAACAAGTTCTGCCAAAGTAGTCTACTATGTTTTAGTCAAGAAAGAGATCACTTTATTCATCAATAGGTTTTCCCTATTTATAATATACAGACGAGTGGGTAGTTACATTTGGTTACGCTAAAAGCGCCACTAACCCACTTTAACCATTATCCCTATAATTGTGGAACTAACAACTGTTACCACTATTATCCCTATAATCGTGGAATAACTAACACGCCCTAAACCCGTGGATTTAATCGTGTGTTAACATTACAAATAAAAGCTCTAAGTGCAATCTACACTTCAATCGAAGCTGAACTCTTCTTTTTAGGAACACCAGAGTTGACCTAATTCGCTGAGCTCAAACTCGAGCTCAGAACCCAGTTTGATCTATTATGCTGAGCTCGAGCTCACTTATGACGCGCTCAGGTCCTTTCTTTTTACCACCTTCCTTGTTCTAGTCGATCAACTCTACTATGTTGTTATCGAGCTCATCTTGAGCTTGAATTCAGTCGATTAACCCTTCTTTTACATCATCGAACTCATCATGATCTTGAGTTCAGCAACACCATGCCTGTTCTTAAGTTTGCTTTCATTATCATGCTCTGTGCACCGTTGAGCTCGGTTCAATGACGAGCTCAGTATCTCTTTGAGATCATCCTCGTTATCTGCCAATAACGTCAAACTATTATTGCTCTCTTCCGCGTTATCCATTGTTGATGTTAACCTGATGTCGAGCTCATCCAAACCATAGAGCTTGTTCTCTTCTTCTGTTCATCATAATCCCAACTCCCAGTGCTCTTTGCTCGTGTCCTGGGAAATCCCCCCTTATCAATAATGAACAAAACTCAAGTGGACCTATAACTCAGTTGTTTGCCTAGCACCTTAGTTTTTGGGCTTGGGGGCTCATGTAATTGACCTGAATATAAGATATGACCCGTTTGGCCCATGAGTCAATTAAAAAGTATAAATACCCTAACCAACAACATTAAATAAGTTGGACTTTTTCTAGGAACATTAAATACAAGAATACACCATATTTCTCTCACTACTCTCTCCTTAAATACTTAATATTAACTTGCTAAGGGATTTTCCCTCTTTTACCCCTAAACCAGATTTTTCCATCACCAAATTGGCGGCCACAATGGGAGCTAAAGGGACCTGAATAGCTCTATTTAAAACCTTACTTGTAATTCGAGGTTTGGAAATATTTGGGATATGGATACCAATATACAAGAAGTGATACCTCATGAAAATGAAGTACTAAGAGGTGAGAATGAGCATGTTAATATGTCTCATGCCAATCACAACACGGAGGAAAGATCAATTATGCAAGATGAGCGTGACTAGTTGAGAACTAAGATTGAAGCACTAAGAGCCCAAAGACAAACTGAAAAGATATTAAAAGAAAAATCTGATGTTTGAGGTATATCTACAGATAAGCCTAGTGATAATAATAAGCAAGAATGAGAAATCCCCAAAGGCTCATATTAACTCTAAAAGGTGCATCGGGCTAAACAAGTAATGGGTGCATCAGATTCTTCTGATAGTTCAAAAACTGCTTCGGAATCTGATGGGTCTTCTTCATGAGTAGGGTCTTCAGAAAAATAAAATAAGGTTAACAAAGAAACACTTGAGGAAAAGAGATAGGAAAGGCAAGATAAAAATGAATGAATATCAAGGAAGAATAAAGGGGTCGGCAGATCACGGTATTGATCATCTACTAAGTGATCAATTTGCTACCCAGTCTAACCTAGGTATATTTCACATTCCTGATGAAGATATAGTATTTAGATGTACCTGTAATTGGAGGAAATCATATTTATCCACAAAAATACTCTCCGAACATCTGCCCCAGCACTTTGACAGCTTCAAAATAGAAAAGTATGATAAAAAGTAAAGACCCTGATAACCACCTTGAGTTGTTCAAAAAAATTATGATGAACTTTGATAATGATGACGGTAAACTTTTGTGCCAGGTTTTCTCACAAAATTATAAAGGGAGTGCATTAAAATGGTATAATAGTTTACCACAAGGATCTATAAAGAACTTTGATCTGTTCTGGATGGTATTTTGGAGACAATTCGTGGGGAATAAGGAGCTTAAAAGGAATGGTGGCACTATCATCCATGCTCCTAAGATTCGAATAAATATTTGAAAGAATGCATCAGTCTTTTGTGAATGAAAAGAACAGATTTGCCGATTATTTTGGACAAGTGCTTATCACCTTTCTAATGAAAGGTTTAAATCTGAGTGAGTAGGCTCTCGGAAAAAAGCAATGACATGGGGTGGATTATTGAACTAGGTCAGAAAACAGATTACGGTGGAGAAAACTAAGAAATCTATGGTACCGCGCCAAAATAGATCAACTCCTACAGCATCAATCCCACAATCCAATACTCAATCCCAAGCTACAGTCAATTAGAGGCCTAAACATTATGGACGGGGTTCACATCGACTAAGACAGAATCAATCAAGTCAAGCCCAAAAATCTAAACCCAAGGGGTCTGTGGATTCAACCTGAATGATTTGTCAAACTGGGTGAAAGTGTAGATAATATTTATGATAAAACAAATAATCTTGTGCATTTTAGAAGGCCAATCCCAATTCAGTCTCCTAGAGGGAATTAGAATACTTTCTTTTGCAAGTACCACAATGATGTGGGTCATGATATCCATGATTTCATTGCTCTAAAACAAGAAGTACATAATTTAGTTGAGAGAGAAAAATTGTCAGCTTTTGTTAAAAAACAAGGGAGAAACCGGCAAGTCAGTGTTCAATCTCAATCTAATACGAATATAACAAGAGCAACATTATCAAATGGTCCAGGGTAAATTATGGGTGCATCAAGACAAGAAGATGTTATGGTCATTAAAAAAAGGCTTGATGTGGATTCAAAATATCTAGACCTTGATCCAGGTCGGAACCAAGTTGGGATCATAGTGGAGAAGACTTCAACGGTATCCGATCTATGTGAATTCTTTGAATCTTTAACCATTTTAGAGGAGATACTATGACTACACACCCTCAATGTTTTCAAAAAAGAGACATGTAAATAGCCTAACAACCTAGTTGGAGGGAAAAATGTATACATACAATTATCAAATCCCTGCTTCATTCATTGTTTTTTATGAAAAATGATTTAAGAGAATTTACATGCCCACATGAAGATGATTTAAGGGAATTTTCATGCCCACATGAAGATGGTGTGGTAATAAGGGGCATCCATCGGAGGTAATGATATACGTTATATTTTAATTGATACGAGCAGTTCAGTGAATATATTATTTCTGTTGACTTATAAACAAATAAAGAACCCCTCAATCATCCAACGTTCAAATAGGTCCATAATAGGATTTACCGGGAACCCAACCTATGTAATTGGGGAATTTGAAGAAGATATCTTGTTGGTAATAGGGCCATTTAAAAATATGGTAAGGGTATTGTTTATGATAGTTGATTTTCCGACATCCTAAAATGTCATATTTGGTAGATCTTGGTTATCTAGGATGCATGTGGTGGTTTCGATAGTCCACCAATGTTTGAAATATGTTGTGCGAGGACAAGTGGGCCTCGTCCGAAGTAGCCAAAAGGTAGCTCGTGAATGTTATATCACAGCTCTTGCTTGAAAATCATTAGTAATAACAAAGGTTGACAAAGAATAGCAATTTGTGGAGCCTTCTGACAGCCAAAACGAGATAGATGATCCAAGAGAGGCTCCTAGTGCGGTAATCTCAATTGAAGAAGTTACAACTCATTGTTTGGAAGAAGGTAAAAGTGCTAGGGTCGGATCTAGACTACCATTAGAGCTAAAAGAAAAATTATTGTCTTTTTTATCTAATAATCTACATGTGCTTGCATGGTGCAACGATGATGTGACCGGAGTGCCAGCCAGTGTGATTAGTCACAAAGTATCTATCCAATCTGATGTTGGGCCAGTGAAAAGAAGAGCTATTTCCATAGAAAAATCAGAAGCGATTGTTCAAGAAGTGGATCGGTTAACTAAAATGAGGCATATTAAAGAATCTCAATATCCTCTTTGGACAACTAACCCAGTGTTAGTCAAGAAGAAGAATGGAAAATGACGTATGTGCATTGATTTCACATATCTCAATAGATTTTGTCCTAAAGATCCTATCCCAATTCTCCAGATAGATAAGCTAGTGAACTCTACATCGGGGAACAAGTTGTTGTCTTTCAGGGATGCATTTTCTGGCTATAATTAGATACATATGAATCTAAATTATCAAGATCATACTACATTTATAAATGATAGGGGGCTCCATTGTTATAAGGTAATGTCATTTGGATTGGAGAATGTTAGAGCTACTTATCAACAACTGGTGAATAAGGCGTTTGCTAATCAGATCGGCCTAAATATAGAAGTTTACATTGATGACATGATAATAAAAATCCCTAAGGAGGAAGGTCACATATTTGATCTCCAATAAACTTTCTTTAACTTATAAGCCATCAACTTGAAGCTAAATCCAGAGAAATGTACATTGGAGTCTGATCTGCTAAATTTCTGGGGTACATTATAATTGACAAATGGGGTGTACTAAAGTAATTTAGTTTTTATTAGAAGGGCCATTTCGGACATAATGAATAAAACTCAAGTGGACCTATGACTCAGTTGTTTGACTAGCACATTAGTTTTTGGGCTTGGGGGTTCATGTGATTACTCGAATATAAAATCTGACCCACATGGCCCATGGGTCATTGAAAAAGTATAAATATCCCAACCAACAACATTAAATGGGTTGGAATTTTTCTAGGAACATTAAATACAAGGATACACCTCATTTATCTCACTAATTTCTACTTAAATACTTAATATCAACTTGCTAAGGGATTTTCCGTCTTTTACCCCTGAACCAGATTTTTCCATCACCACCATGTATAGTATTTATTTTTCTTCTTTTATTATATAGTTATGGAAGAACTTAGAATTTTGATCTCTATTTTTCATCCATAAACTAACACTCTTGTATTTCCAGTATAGTTCTTCTTTTACCAATAACTATAGGTGTATGCCTTTTATTTTTTAGAGTTTAAATCTGTTTTCCGTATTTTGACTTGTTTTACAGTATTGTTTTATGAACATGAATTCATCTTCAGATTTAGCAATAGATTCAAAAATGTTCCATAGTCCAGTTCCATTATTTTAGCTTGTGTTCGGGTCTTTTAAGTTTTTTTCCAGAAGACAGAGCTACGAGAGCCATATATTTCTTCTTTCCAACATAGGTCAACCACATTAATGAAGTCTGGATGTAGTGTCAATGTGTTCTGAAACTTTAATGAGGATTTAGACTTTATATTTTCAACTGAGGTATTGATACTTAAAGGTGAGTGGTCAGCTCCAGTCCTAGCTAAATGTTTAACCTTAGTTGTTTCAAATTAGTTTAGCCATGTTGTGTTATAAAGAACTATATCCAACCTCTTCCATTTATCGTTGTTGGTCCATGTGTATCTAGAGCTAACCATAAATTAAAGAACATTCTTGAATGATATTATTGAAATATTTATGCTTCTCATGTATAGTGTTGAACAAGATAATTTTTCCTAAGAGTTTGCACTCGAGTTGAAATCACCCATTAATACCAAAGGTCTTGTGAATTCTGTAATTTTTCTTATACCACACCAAAAAGGTTTTATAAAATGAAGAGTGACTGATATTTAAACTAAGAATTTATCATGGTTTTGGATAATTTCAACATTTAAATATGCTTTCAAGAATGTCCATATTTTATTGGATATGTTGGCTTGACTAGAGTGAAATCCTAGTTTCATTTTAGTGTAAACTAGCTTACTATAGGAATCTTAAGCTCTTGAATAGCAATAAAGTCTGTTTTTCTACTCTTTTAAAAAAATTAAGTCTTATTAAAGCTTCTATATTATTGACTCCTCTTATATTTCAGTTAAGGATTGTGAGTGTCATTGTAAATGACTTTGAGAGGGTGTAGAAGACTCTAAAGTTAATGGAGATTTCCTTTACTTCTGATCGTTAAACAGTGAACTAAGATATTTTTATCTTTCTTTTCTTGATGACTTCTCTGAATTCTTGACAGTGAGCTAAGTTTCTTAGAGATTGTAAAGATGTCAAGCTGCCAGTAGTGATTTTTTAAGGAGAGTGTAGCTCTTATATATGGGTTTCAATTCTATCGAATAGAATTAAGCTCGTGGCTTCTTCAGGTAAATAGGTATTTTTTTTCTACATTTATTCCTTTTGAGAATAATTAAAGTAGATTCAATTGGAGTTTGAATATTATGGTTAAAATTATAGTTGTTTGGTTCTTTTATGATAATGTACTTTATTTATAGGTATTCATGTTTGTGTTAAAGGTTGTTGGGATTAAGTAATGATTGTTTGTAATGATGATTGTTTTTGCTTGCTAAGCATAAGGTTATTTTCTTTGTTTTTTTCTTACAAAACATTATATTATGACCTAGATGGTAGCAATGATTACAGTAATGAGGCAAACCATTGTACTGTATTGGTTACCAGAAACCTCCATCATTTAATGAGTCAGATTTATCACCAAATCCAGTCCCTACTTGTAAACTTAGCTCTTTAGAAATATATATTTCAATCCATACTCTATAGACGTTAAACCCACTTCTGTTTTTCTTTAGGATCCAAACTTTTAAAGGCTTACCTAAACCTTTAGCAATTGAAATTATACATTATTCATTATATCAATATTCTAGAAAGTTTTGAAGGATTATCTAAACTTGTCAAATATGAGACTCAATGTTTGTATCCAAGTTAGGGTTTCATTTAAAGATCCTTATTGAGAATTGGTTGATTTACCAGATAGGTTTATTCTATAGCTTAGCATAATATTCTTTGTTGTTAAATTCTAGCAGCAGATGTCTTAAGTCCCAAAATGATAGATTGTATTCACCCACAAATTCAATGGTGGATAGGAACTGCTAGATAGTTTTTATCTGAGGTTTTTCATTAGAAAATTTACATATTAAAGTATGTTTTGATATGGTTTACAGTCTTGTTTTATCCTTGTAGAAGAATGTTATAATTGGTAGGTTATCTTTCAAATGTAGCATTAGAGTAGAACTTGTGAAGTATACATTATTCGTATTTGTAACTTTAGCATACATTTTTATGTTAAAAGGCTCCTCAATTTGTATATGCAAATTATATATGGACAGTGGAGGAAAATCTTTTTCAAGCTTACTTAAGGTTTGAGATGTTTGTCTTAGGTGGGCTATGGTTGGGTGTTAAGGTGTGTGTGGTTAGTGGCTGGCTGAAAAGGTGTCTTCTTTTATCATCGGGTCACGGTAGAGGGAGAGGTCTAGAAGTACCAAGAAACGTAGGTGAGGGTGTAGTTAAAATATGTTCTCTAAAGCCTTTTCCTCTGCTATAAGATATTTAATATTTATTTTTAATACTTTTATTATATTGTTTTAAAATATATTAAAATCAATTTATAATCTAATCATAAAAAACTTTAAAAATATTAAAAATATTAAATGTTTATTATCAGATGACCTCAACACCATTAACTATTATTTATATCGAGTAATATTATATTTTGATTATTTAATTTAAAAAATTGATAATATTATAAAAAAAACATTAAATGATATACTTAAAAAATTAAAAATTAAAATAATTATTAAATAAAAGTCATATGTGTTGTGTCTATTTTTTTTATTTTGCAAATCCATTACGCTTGAACCGTTAAATATCATCAACTTTGTATATTTTAGTTTTGATTTTAGAAATGTCACTTAGGTTTCATTATCAACTTTCAACAACTTCATAATTATGGACGGACTTGATTAGTAGGGTACAAATATAATATTTTCATCATTTTATTATCTTTTAGTTTGCTATTTTTGGTTGACTTTTCACATGTGATAAACTTTTGAGTTGGGGTTTGACTACCTCTGAATTGTATCTTATGTAATCATAGTTCGGAAATTATTAATCATACATCCTATGTCATTGAGAGTGTTTGGGTTTTTGCAAGCTCTAAGTTTGGATTTTCTTTAAATCCAAATAACAATTGGACTTCGTGGATTCTAAAAGTCTCAAGTCGGTCCACTTCGAGTTTACGACATTATTGGTGTGCATTCCATATGGTATTTAGCTTTTCTATCTCTCATTTCATATTATTGCGGTATCTAAATGAATTCTGCTAGAATTATGATAAAAAATTCATGATATTAAAATTATACGACCATCTTAAATTTTATAACAAAGTTTGTTGGTTTGGTTGTTTTTGGTTGCATATAATTTTTCTAATTTAACCAAGTTTGTTGGTTTGGTTGTTTTTGCCTACAACCACTATTCCAATGTGACGGTGGTTTTTTTTTGTTTATTTAGATTTTTCGAAATATTTGTGTAAACTAATTTTCTTTCATTATCTATTGTATTATTATTTTTATTATATTTGTTTGGCTAATTTATGATTATTATCTTTTTACCATCTCTTTTGCCGCTACTTAACTTTTGAGCTATTTTATTGATTTGTTTTTTAATTTTATTCAATAATTTTTTTAAAACAAATATGGAATTGAATCTATATTTTAGTTTAGTCGAAAGTTATATATATTAACGATGACGAAAAAGATAAAACTAGTCAATATTGACTAATCATGCTAGCTATGTGGACAAATGTGGGGGATGTAACTTGCAAGTAGATTATTGTTATTTATTACTCCATATTACTTTTACAGGTACATGTATGTATTTATTGATATATATCCTTGACCAATCAAAAGAACTCCGTACGGTAAACATGGACCAGCATGCAATTTGAAAATTCAAAAGAAAAATCATACTCAGATAGATAGAATTTACATATACTCAATTTTGAGTGATGAAAATCAAAGATACTAGTATTAAAACCACATTGGATCCAAATCTGGACATCTGAAAATTATTATCAAATCAAAATACATCATTAACCAATCGCGTTTGCATTGAACTTACAGTATGGAACTACCGCATTGCTTTCTAGCTGATGATGTACTCAAATCGATATGAATTTTTTATCCCTGAAGGTTTCCAAAGAACAAACTTTAGATTTGTACTGCATTTAAACTCGTGGACTCACTGGACTAAAAATTAAAAAACGAAATCATATTTAGCTGTTTCATTTAAAGTATTATAATACGTTATCGACTAAGTCAAGAAACCAAAAAAAAAAATTCATGCTATCGACTAATCAAGTGTCATATTCGCATTTTAATTTTCGCCCAAGTGTTAGCAGAGGGACGTTATCACTATTTACATATGAATGAAGCTAACTAAAAGCTTAGAGAACTGCAAAAGAAAGCTCACGTAAGATAAAAGAAAAAGACCAGACGAAGAACTTTGCACTTAGATTCAAAGTAACTCAAACATTCATCTGCAGTTAGGATGTTGCTTGTTCTAACTGACTTCCAGATTGACATTTTTCCGGCAGGTGGCTGAAGATTGCACGATTCTTACCTTTAACTGCAATCAAACACGGTAATTTTAGATTTATCACTTGAATAAAAATGGATGCACATCCATCCAGCTATGACCCGGAACTTTATAATCACAGCTCTCCTTCATTTTCTGACGTACTTTTGCAACTTCAAGCCAATTTCCTTCAGAAGCGTAAATGTTAGATAAAACCGAATAATTTACTGGCTTGTTTGGCTCGGCTCTAAGAAGCTTTTCAGCAGCCAGCTTTGCAAATTCTATGTTTCCATATGCTTTGCATGATCTGATGAAAGCTCCAAGGGTGTCTGATTTAGGTTCAAAAGGAATTGAAATAAGAACATTGTAAGCCTCGTCCAAAAAACCAGCTCGGCCCAAAAGATCAATTAGACAAGCATAATGTTCTGAATCTGGTGTTATATTGTAGGCATTGGTCATCAGATTAAAATAACGAATCCCCTCGTTGACTAAGCCTACATGGCTACATGCAGAAAGAACACCAAGAAAGGAAATTCTATCTGGTGTTACTCTACTAGATACCATTTTCTCAAAAATTGTTATGCTTTCTTTTGCAAAACCATGGAAGCCCAACGCAGTGATGATCGAAGTAAACGTAATAACGTCGGGTTCAGCAACGGAACTATAGCATTCAAAAGCACTAGCTATATTACCGCATTTGGAGTATGAATTTATCAAAGAGTTCGAAATGGAAGATGACGATTGAAATCCAGCTTTAAAGATGTAAGAATGGACCTGCATGATTTCACAAACTGCTGTTACATTTCCACCCGAACTAATAACACTAGAGAAAGTTAGTTCGTCCGGGTGAAAATATTCAAGAAGCATCTTTTTAAGAAGTCTCATAGCTTCTTTCCCATCTCCATGCTGTCCGTATGCGACAATAATAGTGTTCCATGCCACGAGATTTCTAGTTTTCATTTCAAGAAAACATTTTCGAGCTTCGTTTATGTTATTGTTCTTTGCGTACATGTCAACAAGAGCACTAGCAACCGGAATATCACAATCGAAAGATAATTTAATAACAGAGACATGAATCTGCTTCCCCAACTCACATGATTCTATAACCCCAGATGAGTTAAGAAGACTTGAGAAAGTAAATTCATCGCCTTTAAAACCTCCTAATTTCATTAATCCAAATGCGGAAAAAGCCTCTTTCCACATACAATTTAGAACATAGCAAGAAATCATTACATTCCACAAAACCATATCTCTATATGAAACATCATCAAAGATCATTATGGCTTCTTCAACTAAACCACATTTCCCATAAAAATCAACAAGACCTGTGCTGACATAACAATTCACGTCGAAACCAAGTTTCACTATAAGACAATGCAATTCTTTACCGCTCTCGACATTATGAAGCTCAACACAAACACGAAACAGCCCGTTAAACGATATATGATCCAAAGGCACCTTATCGATCAACATCCTCTTAAAATAAGTAAAACCCAGATTCAAAGCAGATGCCTGATCATTACCTCGAGAGACAATCCCGGAAATCAGAGTGTTCCACGCCACTAGATTTCTAACTCGCATTTCGTCGAACAGTTTATCAGCAACGTGAAATTCATTGCATTTTACATAAGAGTTCAAAATCTTGTTTTGTTGCGGAAGTGAATTACTCAAACCTAATTTTATCATATGCATGTGGGCTTGTTTCGCTTTGCGTAGCGCAATTGTGCGGAATAAGTCGGCCGAGTCATGGAGCCGAGAAGACGAGTGAGTTTTCCGGGAAAAGAATTTTGCGATGGTTTGCGCGGGTTTTACAAACTGACGTTTGAAATGTACGGCCAGGATTAAAACTGAGCAACGCCGAGATACCATACGGTGCCTTTAAGTAAAGGCGGCCGATAGAATCAGAAATATGGGCTGTTTTTATTTTCCATAACAAATGTCTGTCTTTTTAAAATGTCTTATATAAAATCTCCTCAGCTTAAAAGGATAAGTTATTAATAAATAACCGAAATACATCTGAAATTTTATTTATTTTACTGTCTACCTTTTTTTTTTCAATAATCTTTCTTTCCTTCATTTTTCTTTCATTTTGTTTAATTGTCATTTTCTAAAAATACTTATTTCATTAATCGAAAAATAAGCATAAACTCAATTTATACAAAGCTCAATGGTATGGAAAAAAATTCGATAAAAATTAATAATATCTTACATTCATAAAATTATTTGAATACATCAAAATTTTAAATTATTATAAAAAAAAATAGTTGGTATGAAATTTGGTCATAGTTATCCAAAAACTACAATATAGTGAAACAGATAAGACGGCACAAGACAATTAAGACTTCTATCGCGGTAAGAATGCAAACTCCTACAATCAGGATTAGTTGTTCTCGAAGATTATCGGGTTAGACTAACCTTGAATATATGCTAAGACTCGATTCTTACTAAAACCTAAGTGTGATACAAATAAGTTATCAAGCCGAAGTCATAAACACGAAAGAGAATCATGTGTCTATTATATGAGTATTTTTAACGTTACAATGCTTGAGATAAATTTGTATGTAACAACCTTTAGAATATTCTTTGTTGTAACATAATTATAATACACAATAGTTGTTTTAATAGTACTACTTTAAAAAAAATTATCAAGAGGAATATTACAAAGAAATATTTCATTGATAAAAAGCTTCTATTCTTCATAACATTTAACTTGGTATCAGAGCCTTTAAATGGCTAACGACAATTCCCCTCCTTTGAATTAAGACTCAACAACCTATGTTTGCATCATACTTGAATCAAACATGAGTGACAAAGCACAAATAACTCAAATGAGAAAGACCAACAACAATCTCAAGATGGATTGTACCAACTTTCTGCTTTCGAAGATTATGATAGTTTTTATCATCAAAGTAAATCGCATATTTGCTCACATTTCAGGTGACACGTCATGCCCTCCTTAAGTTACTAGCTAACTTTACTTGTATTATTGATAAAAAAAATATAGCTTATAAATACCGAAAATATAAGGATCAACTTCTACTTGGGTAGTTGTTTACCACCATTACTCCTAAAATAGTTGCATATCTATTAGAGTATGAGTCCTCAAATAAACTCTGAGAATATGTAACTAAGTTGTATGGGTCACAAACAAAAGCCCAAATCTCCTACTTCATAGAAGAATTTTAAAAAACAATTGAAAAAAAAGGTTTAGTATGAAAGATTACCTAGCCAAAATGAAGTCCATTTCATAAAACTAGGCTCTAGCTATCAGTTGTTCTTGATGACATAGTGTCACAAGTGTTTGCTGGCTTAAACTGAAACTATACACATATAGTTGTGAGTTTAACTGAGAAAGAATTTACATATCCTAGAGACCTTGGCTGCAAAGGAAGGTCTTCAAGTTACAAAGGAAGAGGAAACTATACTTACAGAGACATAGGAGGAAGATACATTCTAAAGAGGCCAACCTTCCAACTTTTTGGAAAATTTGGCCATGCTACTCCAACTTGTTATCTCATAGATGATTCACATGTCATGTGGCCTATATTTTTAAAATAACAACAGCAAAGGTCAAATCTTGATTCATATGTTGTGACCCAATAACCAAATAATGAAAATACATGTTATGCTAACTCATGAGTCACTCATCACGTGGCTCACAATCCTTGTCTTTTAAGCTAGAGAATAGATTTTACAACGTCTAAGATGTTGATAAATCTAAGATTTCTAATTGTGCTACTAAACCATTTAACCTTAATAACATACTTTATGTTCCCATAATATCTAAAAACTTACTCTTTGTTTCCAAATCAACATCTCATTATTAAGTTTTTGTTGAGTTTCTTAAAAATGTGTGTTGTGTGAAGGATTTAGAAACATGGAGGATGCTTTTAACATTGAAGGTTGTGAAGGGATTAAATTGCATTAACAGGCCAACGAATAAGTCTCCTAGGGCTCTTCGTTCTAAGTTATATTTAAAGTCTAAGTCTATGTTTTATGTACATAAACATGGCACTTTAGATTCGGCCATCATTCGCCTAATGTTCTATATAAAGTTCTTGGTCATTGTAATGTTTCATTTAATAAAAAAACATGTTCATTTTTGTGAGTTTTATCAGTTGGAAAATCTCATAGATTATCTTTTTATACTTCTAAATCTCATTTCTTAAATATGTTGGAGCTTATTCATATTGATTTATGGGGACCAACTCCCAAACAAACCAAAAATGGATTCAAATATCTTATTTTATTTTTTGATGATTATAGTAAGTTTTCTTGGATATATCATCTTACAAAGAAGAGTGATTCCCTATTTATCTTTTTAGAGTTCAAGAAATTTGGTATAAATCAGTTTAAAAGATATATTAAGGTCTTATAAATTGAAGGTGGTAGGGAATACAAGGTTTTTCTATCTTTTACCAAAGGTTGTGGGATTGACTTAAAAATATCATTTCCTCATACCTGTTACCAAAATGGGATGGTATAGAGAAAGCACAAGAATATTGTTGAGACTAGCCTAACTCTATTGGCCCAGTCTCATTTGTTTTTTTCCTACTGGTCTGATATTTTCAGCATAATCGTTTACTTAATAAAAGCAGGATATTCACTCCTATTTTAGACAACGAAAGACTCTATAAACTAGTCTACCATAAGCAACCTGACTATTTCATTCTTAAGGTATTTGACTCACCTTACTATCCTTGGCGTAGGCCGTACTAGAATTATAATTTTATATTTGACATCTTAAATTGTGTGTTTCTAGGGTACTCATACACTCACAAGGGTTATAAATGTGACATACCTATTGGAGAAGTCCTCATATCTCAACATGTTATCTTTAATGAGGATGAATTCCCATCTACGAGTAATATTTTCAACACAAAAAGGTATGAGTCATTACTTTCTATGTATTCTTATAATTGGTTTAGTATATTCCCTAAGATTTCTAGTAGTACTTACTATACACATAATGCAATGTAATACAATCCAACTGCGTATGATTTAACTGAAATGGTGTCCTTAACTGTACCTTGTGCTCCCACAGATCCTCGTCATTTTCCAAACTCTTGTGTCCAAGAAAATCTTACACAAAACAACAATAATCTATCAAAAATAGTCTATCATTCCTTAATTCTTAGGTGCAGTACAATTCATAGTCACAACAAACTCATCCAAATATATACTCTCATCACCAAACTAGTTACAGATCCCACATATCTAAAATTATACATAGATCATTCTCTACTTAGCTCTATTATTTCCAAAAGATCTACAACTTCTATCTCTACTTTACTAGATGATACTAAACTTTCATATCCTACAACAAAAACCCATTATATGAATATCAAGGTTAAGGTTGGTATTTTCACGCTCATACATATACACTAGATTTCTTAAGACAACTCTGGATATACCTAGGGAAACAACAAACAGGTAAATTCTTACCCAAACTGGCTTAAGGCTCTGAAATTCATGCTCTCTACTCTTATGATACATGGTCCTTGACATCCTGGCTACCAACACGGATGTTGTAAGACGAAAATGAGTCTATAAACTCAAATATGAAGTTGATGTCTCCGTGCATAGATACAAGACAAGTTCAATGGACAAGGGTTTCATCAATCTCCAAAGATTGATTTTAGAGAGACTTTTAATTCAGTTATCAAAGCACATAGAATTAGTTTGGTCTTAAGTATCGTTGTGTCTAAGAAATAGAGTTTTCTCCAGTTAGACATCAATATTACTTTCATAAATGGTAACATACATTAAGGTGTCTACATGTCACATCCACATGGTTTTTAGGACCACTTGAAGCCACAACATGTATGCAAATTGCACAAAGCTATTTATGGGCTATAATAAGCCCCAAAGCTTGGTTTTCTAAGCTCACGGATGTCAAACTCAACTGGGTTATCAAAATTCCAAATCTACAATTGTATGTTTTTTCTTATCACATAGCAGGTCACCCTAATCATTTTAATCTTTGTTAATAATATTTTGGTCACGGAGAACATGTCAAATGATCTACAAGAGTTCATTCACGATATTAATGCATGTTCTCCTTGAAAAACATGAGAAACCTCCACATTTTCTTATGTATGGAAATTTTTAAAGATAATATGTTGAAAACTTACTCGAAATAACTGGCATGACCAACTTTAAAGTTTTATATACATCAATGAACACTACGAAATCTTTGTCTCTTCATGATGGTGATCTGTTTCCTAACCCTATAATATAACCAAAGTTTGTTAGTATCACTCATGTACTTCTTGAACACAAGGTCTAGTATTTTATTTTTTATCAACAAGTTATCACAGCTCCTAAAGGCACCAACTAAAGTACATTTACAAAATGTTAAACGTATACTACGATAATTATATACAACTAAATAACTTGACATCCACTTGAAGCCCTCAGCATACCTTATCTTTACTAGTTGCAGTGATATTGACTGGGCGAGTTTTGTAGATGATCACCATATTATTGGGGGCTACTATGTATTTCTTTTTTTCTATTTGATCTCGTGATCCTCCAAGAAGAAAAATATTGTTGATCGTTTGAGTACTGAGTCATAGTATATGGCCTTAGCCGATCTATCCTTTAAAATCCTTTGGCTCCAATAATTCTCTGTGAGCTCTAACTATCTTTAACCAGACCTCCAGTATTGCGGTGTGACAACATGGGTGTTGTATATCTAGTCTTAATCCCCATTTTTCACACACAAACAAAGCATATCCAAATAAATATCCATTTTTTTGTAATTAAATTCTTGAATGCGCTCTAGAAGTGTGATTCATTCTTTCTCACGAACAAACAGTTGATTCATTTACCAAACCTCTCTCTCACACACTTGGCTTTGATTATTACGCTCCAAACTAGGCATTTGAACCCCCTCCGCTCAGTTTGAGAAATGGGGTGATAAAATAAAGAAACGAGATGCGTATTTTTGCTTTAGTGAAGAAGATGAATTAAATAGAGTGAAGAGACGAATACTGGATAAAACTTCAATGGATGTAAGAACTCAAGGTTGAAGTACATCTAGGGTTAGATATTCTCAAAGATAATCGACTCAGGCCAAACTTTTGGATCATATGCCAAGACCTGGTCCTTATCTAAAACATAAGTCTGGCGCAAATTACTTATCAAGCCCAAGTCACAAATTAAACAGAGACGAGAACCGTGTGCATATTATATGAGTATTTCCAATGTTATAATGAATAAGATGAGATTGAGTAACAACCTTTTAGAATATTCTTTGTTGTAATAGTATATATTATTTTTATTTATAGTACTTGGTGTGGTTTATTTCTGGTTGAGGGTAATCTGGTAAAGTGTTTAAAAAGTGTTTTTATAATTTTGTCGTGTTTTGTGTTTAGTGTGTAGAGTAGAGAGATAATTAAGCTGCCTACTAGTATTAATTTTTGATCACCCTCATTAATGAAAGTAGTTGGGGTATTGGTACTTAATTACTAACCCATGGGCTTTTGGGTCATGATGAGTCCGGATTCTAGCACCACCTCGGACCGGGTCAGTTCGGACAATGACCATCTAACCGGACACGGGCAGTTCGGACATCATCATCCATTGGACTGTTCGAACAGAACTAAAGTACTTAAAACCTAATCACTTCTTGACTAAGCTGCCTGTACCCCTACTTAGAACTAATGGGTCCTTAAACTCGACCTGGGTCCATTAAACACGACCCGAAAGCCCATGAGGCCCAAATATAAGGGTATAAATACCCAACCACCAACATTAAATGAGGGTAATGAAAATTAAATACAACCAGGCTGCTTAATTCTCCCTCTACACTCTACCCAAACATTAAATACTCACAAAACTCCGCAAAACTCTAAACAGAAATTACAAACTTACCCTCACACGAAAATAAATCCATTGGAATGTTCGAACAGAACTAAAGTACTTAAAACCTAATCACTTCTTGACTAAGCTGCCTGTTCCCCTACTTAGAACTAATGGGTCCTTAAACTCGACTCGGGTCCATTAAACACGACCCAAAAGCCCACGAGGCCCAAATATAAGGGTATAAATACCCAACCACCAACATTAAATAAGGGTAATGAAAATTAAATACAACCAGGCTGCTTAATTCTCCCTCTACATTCTACCCAGACATTAAATACTCACAAACTTCCACAAAATTCCACAAGACTCTGAACAAAAATTATAAACTTACCCTCAGACAAAAATAAACCACACATCTCCGTATGGTGACAAAATGTACCAAGCTATATGTTTTGCTTTTAGGGCTTCTAACAATGAGTCCGAATATGAAGCTGCTATAGCTAGTTTAAAGTTAGCTCATATTTGTGGGGCCAAAAGGGTCAAGTTGATGAGTGATTCCCAGTTTCTTATCCATCATGCACAAGGTCAATCCGAAGCCAAAAAGGAGCAGCTAATAAAATACTTACTTCTTCTCAAAGATGTGGCACTTACGTTCAAAAGTGTTGTTTATGAGCACATACCCCGAACAGAAAATGAACTAGCAGACTCCTTGGCAACCATAGCCTATACTGAATCATACCCTTGGATCCATGTGCTGGAGTGCCTTTCCATTCAACTCAATATGGGTAAGGAGGAAGAAAGCTTCGATATACAAATGGGACAGCCCCAAGATTGGAGGTTTCCTCTCCTTCAATATCTCTCCGATGGCATTTTGCCTCCGGATAAATCAATAGCAAGAAAAGTGAAGTACAAAGCTCGTGGTTTTATCATACTAAGAGATGTTCTTTATAAGAAGTCTTACAGTAAACCCCTCTTACGATGTTTGGGGGTTGATGAATCTCAAATAGTGCTCTCTGAATTACATGATGGTGAAGGATCAACTCTGGTGTGAATTAAAGTAGTAACGAGTGAATTCAGAACAGAGAGTTTGCAATGGAAAAATCAAGTAGTGAAAAGTACTTCTGAATATTTCATAGGTCAAAATAACCTTTTCAGCCTCTTTAAATAGGCAGGGCGAGTTAGTTAAAGAAACGGTTACATATTGTCATATTTGCAATCTAACCCCTATATTTCTCCTAAAGTCTAATTTTATCCCATATTTACAAGAATTATTACTCTAATCCTTAACATTTACATATTAGTCCCTAAGGAATATCCTTCCTTATCAGTAGCCCCCCTAGTTCTTATATAGATATTTATAAGAACTATTAGATCATCGAATCCTTCCTCGAATTAACTTAATTTTATCATTCCTCGGATTCTTCATTCCTCGGATTCTTCCTTGTATCAAAACCAATTTTATCACTTTATGACTTTGTTGTGACTAAACTCAATGGTTTATGATTTCTCTTTGACTTTAACTCAGCTTCGAATCTGACTTCTCGTAGCATAGCTTTATTTCTTCTTCGAATATTACCAGTTCAAACATGGTTTAATAGCACTTCGAAATTTCTGATCCCTACCTAGGGGATTGATTAGACCCCTGACAGTAGACCTGTGACATCACATATTTCCCTTTTCGTTTCATATTCTGGCCAATGAAAACAACTTGCTTTTTCTACCCTTTCACATTCTCGACGTCCCTCTTCATTCTATAAATACCCAGCTACTCACTCCTTAAACACTTTTTAGTGAAACCGTCTCTTGAACCACCTTCAACCTGTTCATCAGATCTTCAACCTGTTCATCTTCTTTTGTTTATCTTCAACCTTCTCATCTTTTCTTGTCTCACCAAGCAACCTCTCATTCCAAAAACCATTGTATGAGAAGATACCCTAGATACAATAGATTTAAACCCAGAAAACCAGTAAGATCAAAGAAAAATATTTTTCCTGGTCCTGGTTCCAGTAACCAAGTATTTGGGGCCTACGATTATCTTTGTATTTCTCGAAGAGCCAAAGAATACAAAGCTGCTGGGTTGATCTATAACGGTCCTCACTCTTCCTGCACCACTTTTAAATATGGCAACTTTAATCCAAACCTTGCCACTTCGTCTTCACCTCTAGCTTCTAACCCAGAAAGTAGCTCAACGACCTCTTCTTTCCAAAATCCAACCAAACCTTCAATACTAAGACCTCATCGGAAACCTAGAATAGTTACTTTAGACAAACCACCCACTTATAACAAATCACAACTCAAATCACCTGTCCTTCAATTCGAAGAGGCAAAAAGCCCTCAAACCAAAACACTTCCTCCTCAATTCGAGGCTATTAGAGCTAAACGTTCCAAAAAATCATCTTTCTTAGTAATGGGTGAAGAAACAAAAACCTCTTCCACTCCTCAACACTCTCCTCCTCCCCCACAAGAAGTGGATGATATTACACCAGAGTGTAGTCAGCCAATTCCTGTGACTCAACAAGAAACCCAAATTCGAAGTCACTCCGAGGAAGGTCACAAAAAGGATGATTCAGAAGCTACTGAATCCGATGCCGAGGAGGAATCCGAGGCTGAAGGCGTAGCTCCTCCAAAGAAGCCCCGAGGGAAAAGAAGTCTCATTACATTGCCTGAGAACGTTGCCTCATTAGTTCAGGAAAATCTCAAGCCTCTTTCTGCTTGGTACATTCTTGCCCTGAAGAATGTACCCTACAGCTACTACCTCGAATCGGAGAAGGAGCACCTCAGAAAGCTATGGGGGTTAACTGATAATATGACACTTCGGCTACCAGTGGAAGGAGAGACACCCTTGAACTGCCAAAAAGATGAGCTGGTTGTGTACCCTGAACTCTTTAACTGGGGACTTCGGTTTCCCCTGGATCCGATGATCGTAAAATTCTTCGAAATCCACAGACTGTGCCCAACCCAGGTTACTCCGAACTTGCTCTTCACTTTATTTTCAGCAATCATGGTATCAAGACTTGGAGGTATTCCCCTCGAAATCGAGGACTTCATCTCAGTAACCAAAGTGTCAAATGGCCCAGTTTTGCCTTTTTATTACTTAACTCTTGAAGATGACTTAAAAATTATCGACGACCTCCTCGAAGCCGATAAGTTCTGGAAACAAAGGTTCGTCTTTCTGTCAGGTGCCTGGGAAAATGGCAAAGAGATTTCCGATGCCAATCCTTCCAAACTCACCCTTACCTGGAGAGACAGCAGTAAGTGATACCTTCCTTTGCTTATTTAGTTGTTTTTGATTCAAACTACTTATATAACTATTTTTCTCTCTTTAGAAATTCCGAGGCGGTTTAAGGGTCGTCGAAAAGAAGCCAAGCTTATCTTCCAAAAGATGGCAGAGTGGGCTGAAAAGGCTTGGGGAAATGGCTTCCATTCAGCATTTGATCCTATTAACTTTGTTAATAGCCATCTTTGGCGAATATCACTAGGGGCTGACTTCCCTGAAGATCCGATGACGCCACCAGATCCTCTTCTAGTAGTTCAAAGGATTCTTGCACCAGATGGAAAGTGCTATCTCCCACTTCGGAATCGGAGTGACAGCCATCTTCCTTTGAAGAAGAAAGGAAAGAAGAAAAACACCACCAGCAAAACTAAACCTCCCCCTACTTCGAAGAGTGTAAGGAAGAGAAAAACGTCTGCACCTTCGCTTCCCACCATATCCGAAGAAGACCAGCCCATCCTGAAAAAGACAAAGAAAAAACAAACTTCTCCAAAAAAGAAAGATAATAAGTCTAACAAGCCCAATGAAAAGAATGAGGCTGATCTCTTAGAGGATGTGCTAGCTTCCGAGGCACGAGGTAAAACTTTTGTCGAGGTGAATCCTGAGGGAGGTATAATCCTTGGAGACAAACAAATAGATGACTATCTAAACCTCGATGACTTCAACTCAAGTGGAGATTTTGTACTTCCTGGTTCTCAACATGCCAACGTTGCTCCTCCAATTTCTACCGATGCTGCTACAACTTCCACATCGAATCCTTTTGCTCCCATTCATCATTTGAAATAAAGTTTAACAAGTTAAACCTCCAATCTCCTCGAGCGCACGTCGGATTATTTACAACCTCATCGACCACTTCACATTGCTCAGAATTTGATATAATCGAAGGCGATGGTTGTGTTACAATCCATGGGTATTCTTCTGAGTAAGCCATTGTTGCCAAAGAATCAGCCATAGTGTTGTTTCCTCTTCGAATATGCTCCACTTCGACATTTTCAAATTGCGCCATCATCCCCCGAAGTTCTTGTAGGTACAAAACCAAACGCTCCTTTTTAGCTTCTGATACCCCTTTAACGTGGTTAACTACCAACTGTGAATCTGTTTCCAAGCGTACAAACATTGCTCCACAAATCTTCGCCAACCTTAATCCTGCTAGCACAGCCTCATATTCAGCTTCGTTATTTGAAGCATGAAAGCCAAATTTTATAGCTTGAAACATAAATTCCCCCGTTGGTGCCACCAATTCCACTCCTGCACTTGACCCTTTACTACTGGATCCCCCATCAGTTCGAATTGTCCACGTCGGATTCTCATTCACCTTTTCTGTATCTTTCTCCTCGGGTCTGCTCGAGTGAAACTCCACCAAAAAATCTGCTAAAGCTTGAGCTTTGATAGCTGTCCGAGGAGAAAATAACACATCGAAATCTCCCAATTCCACAGACCACTTTGTCATCCTTCCTGAAATGTCTGGTTTTTGTAAAACATTCTTTAATGGATATGAAGTTCGAACTACAATCGTATGTGCCTGGAAGTAAGGGCGCATCTTTCTTGCTGCCACTACTATACACAGTGCCAATTTTTCGAGCTTCAAATAACGTTTCTCAGCATCAACCAAACTTTTGCTGACATAGTAAACAGGCTTCGAAATTTTAGTATCCTCGCTGATCAAAACTGCACTTACCGCATAATCCGATACTGCTATATACAAAAACAACTGTTCACCCTTTCGAGGCTTCGATAATATTTCAGGAGAGGATAAGAGATTTTTTATCTTCAGAAAGGCTTCTTCACAATCCGAAGTCCACTCAAAATTATTAGGCCTTCGCAGCACCTGGAAAAAAGGCAAGCACTTATCTGAAAAACGAGAAATGAATCTGTTCAGGGCTGCTAACCTGCCTGTTAACACTTGCACTTCTTTGATATTCCGAGGTGAAGACATCGATATCAAAGCCTTCAACTGTTCTGGGTCCACCTCAATTCCTCTTTCACTAATCATATACCCCAAAAATTTGCCAGATCGGACTCCAAATGTGCATTTTTCTGGATTCAACTTCAATTGAATGGCTCTAAGATTCAAAAACGTTTCTTCCAAATCATCAATATGTTCATCATCACCTTTGCTTTTAACAAGCATGTCATCGATGTATACTTCAATATTTCTCCCAATCTGTGAAGCAAACGCCTTATTCATCAGCCTCTGATATGTTGATCCAGCATTTTTCAACCCAAAAGGCATTACTTTATAGCAATGCAAACCTCTATCAGTAATAAAAGTCGTGCTTTCTTCATCATCTGGATTCATTTGAATTTGATTATACCCCGAAAATGCATCCATGAAAGTCAGAATTTTATTTCCCGAAGTGGAATCCACTAACTGATCTATCCGAGGCACCGGAAAAGGATCTTTTGGACAGGCTCTATTCAAATCTGTGAAGTCCACACACATTCGCCATTTTCCATTCTTCTTTTTTACTACCACCGGATTAGCCGTCCACCTCGGATAATTGGCCTCCCTAATATGTCCCATCTTGTATAACCGATCCACCTCGGCAACTATGGCCTCAGATTTCTCCAATGAGAAGGCTCTTCTTTTTTGGATAATTGGTTTGACCTTCGGATCAACCGCTAGGCTATGACATATAATGTTACTTGGGACCCCTACTACGTCTTCAGACCTCCATGCAAATACATCCAAATTTTCAGACAAAAAAGTCAACAATTTTTCTCGCATCGACAAAGATAATAGGGTGCCAATTCGAAGTGCCCTTCCATTATCGAAAATGTATTCTTCAATTTCTTCATTAACCACTACAGAACTCGGGGTTGACCTTGGATCATCAATTCCCTCGTCTGTTTCACCACAAGACAACCCCCCAAACTGCTAACTTTCCATGAGATCATCAGAACCTTTACCACGTAACCTAAATGCAGCAGCATAACATTCTCTTGCCACCTTTTGGTCACTTCGGACTACACCAACTCTGTCCTCGACCACGTACTTCAGACACTGATGAACTGTAGAAACTACAGCATACATTTTGGCCAACCATGATCTCCCAAGAATAGCGTTGTAACTTGATGGACAGTCCACCACCACAAAAAGTACATGCACTTTCTTCTTGAAAGGCCCTTTCCCCAAAGAAATTTCACCTTCGAATTCACCTATCACAATTGCTGATGCGCCAGTAAACCCAATGATAGTCCTCTCAGACTTTTCTATTCGAGGTGGAGCTGTCAACCTATCATATGTTGATTTAAAAAGCACATTGGCAGAGCTTCCTGTATCGATTAATACTCGTCGAATTTCCACACCACAAACCTCTGCTCCAATGACCACCGCATCCTCATGTGGCCCTGTAATGCCCCTCAAATCATCTCCATCGAATATTATAAAGGGTACATCCTTTCTGCTGCTTAGATGTGCCGATGCACCTCCCTCAATTTGTCGTGTTAAATTTACTATATGCCTCTTCCTCGAATTATTGGTGTTGTTGGTCATCGAATCCCCTCCAAATATGGTTAATGATTCGAAAAAGGCACACAGATCTCGAACACGTCCCTGACGCATCGGCTCATCTATCGACATTAACAAAAGTCGACTAGGGTCTGGTTCGACATATTCCGAGGCTACATCGAAACCATCCGCCTCACCTGCGACATCTAAAATCATTAACGCAGTTTCCTGCTTAGAATTGGGATTACCTCCTTTGGGAGCTGTTGCCTTGGCATTCTTCCTGACATACTCCAACAGCTTTCCATTTTCGATCAGAACTTGCATCTCCTTCTTCAGAGCAATGCAATCATTTGTATCATGGCCGATGTCCTCATGATACCTACAAAATTTATTATTGCGCTCCTCTCTCGGCCTGTTGATAGCTGGTGGCTTTCTAAAATTGATTGTTCCTCTTGTTTTTTCATATATTGAGGCCACACTCTCAGTTAAATCTGCATAGTAATCCGGCCTCACCCACACATTCGACCTGGACCTATACTGCTGCTGATTGTTAGAATTATGTTGATTATATCCCCCCTGATACGAATTTGAAGTTCCTCGGTTAGAAACATTTTGGTTGTTCTTCGGACGCGAGGGATTGTTGTTTGAGACGTTAGATTGTCCACTTCCTTTTTGAACAATACCAGCACCTCCTCGAACCCTTGTTGATTCTTCGACCTTAATCTGGTCCTCCACCTGAGCCATAAGAGCTCCAAATGTTAACGCTCTGCGCCTTGTAGTCTCATCGGCTAAATCCCCAGGCAACAGCCCCTGCCTGAACGCTGCCATAGCTACACTTTCCTCACAATCATCCAACTCAGCCTTTGTTGACACAAACCTCTTGGTATAATCCTTCAGCTTCTCTCCTACAGCCTGCTTACACTGTATTATCGTGTCTCCATTGGCTCTCATCTCCTTGCTTCCCACAAATTGTCTGCGAAAAGCAGTGTAAAAACTTCTGAAATTTGCAATCGATTCCTTAGGAATCTTATTAAACCATTTTAGCGCAGTTCCCTTAAACGTTTGAGAAAAGGCTCTACACACCAATCTATCATCATCTTCAAAATTAGTCATGTAGTTCTTAAATTGTTCGATGTGGTCATCGGGATCTTGAGTCCCATCAAACTTTTCAACTTTAGAAATATCAAAACGCCTCGGTAATGGCACTGATCTGATCTCCTTCACCAATGGTGAGTCCCTCCAATCAACCCCCTGGACATACTGGTCCTCATTTCTCATTCCCACAGTTGCATACAAGCTGGACTCACCTTCATACCTCCGAGGCGAACACCTTCGAGGCGAGTATTTCCGAGGTGAATATACTCGCCTTTCTTTCTTTTTCCTTCCTTCCCTGTACATTTTAGATGGCCGGAGCTCACGCTCTGCCCCTCCTGAACGGCCTCGAGAACGCTCATACCTCGGTGTTTCATCAGATTCAGAATCTTCAAAATCCTCCTCATCACTAAAATTTTCATACAGTCGCCTTTGCAGCTTTTCCTTCCTCTTCTTTATCCCGCTATACTCTTTTTTTTGTTCAGAATGTGCCCTACGCTGCTCATAATGATCATCAGCTTCGTCCATCGACTGATCAGGCTGATCATTACGATCGCTACCTGCTATCTTAGATCTAAGTCTAGCACCGTCATTATTATCTCCCTTCTTTTTTACCAATTCGTCAAGCTCAGCCACCTTCCTAATCATTTCATTCATTTTTCCCTCAAAGTCAAAATGAACAGGTTGAATTGGAACAAATTTACCTGCCTCTTGCAGATCAGATTTCAGCGTTTCCATCGCCTTGCGAACGGATGGATTGTCACCTTCCTCCGGATTCATCTCCAAATAGCAAAAAATCAAACGAAATATGAAAATTCGAAAGAAAAACCTTTAAAAACGAGAACTCGAACGTCGATTTTTGATCTGTTGATCAAGGTATCCTCGATCCCCTCTTTCTAGCGCCAATTTGGTGTGAATTAAAGTAGTAACGAGTGAATTCAGAACAGAGAGTTTGCAATGGAAAAATCAAGTAGTCAAAAGTACTTCTGAATATTTCATAGGTCAAAATAACCTTTTCAGCCTCTTTAAATAGGCAGGGCGAGTTAGTTAAAGAAACGGTTACATATTGTCATATTTGCAATCTAACCCCTATATTTCTCCTAAAGTCTAATTTTATCCCATATTTACAAGAATTATTACTCTAATCCTTAACATTTACATATTAGTCCCTAAGGAATATCCTTCCTTATCAAACTCACTGTGGATTCAGGGCTCTAACCAGGAGAGTTTTTTGAACACCACCTAAAAAAAGGGCTACTGATGAGTCCGGATTCTGGCACCACCTCGGACAGGGTCAGTTTGGATAATGAACACCTAACCGGACAGGGGCAGTTCGGACACCATCATCCATTGGACTGTTCGAACAGAACTGAAGTACTTAAAACCTAATCACTTCTTGACTAAGCTGCTTGTTCCCCTCCTTAGAACTAATGGGTCCTTAAACTCGACCTGGGTCCATTAAACACGACCCGAAAGCCCATGAGGCCCAAATATAAGGGTATAAATACCCAACTACCAACATTAAATGAGGGTAATGAAAATTAAATACAACCAGGCTGCTTAATTCTCCCTCTACACTCTACCCAAACATTAAATACTCATAAAACTCCGCAAAACTCTAAACAGAAATTACAAACTTACCCTCACACGAAAATAAACCTCACCAGGTCAGGTTGTGAAATCGGGTCGAGTTTAAAGACCGATTATTCATATAGTTTTAAGTTTATTAGCAACTAGCTTAGTCAAAAGTTAATACATTTGTCATGTTCGAATATTTGGTGTAGTAGTTTAGTCTGAATTGCCCTTCAGAATTAATTGTGGTATAGTGACTGAAAACTCCGAACTCATCAGTAGCCCCTTTTAGGTCTTACAAAAGATCTTTGGAAGAGCTACAAATCAAAAAATCAATGCCAGCTTATTCCGACCTAGTTTTCTTTGGAAGAACTAAAAAAAAAACAATGCCAGCTTATTCCGACCCTAGTTGCATCGTTCGAACTACAAAATCTTTCCTTCAATATTAATCATGTTCGAATTTTGTTAGAACTGACTTTCATCTCAGAATTCTAAGAGTTTTTCTTGAATCGTGGGACACGTGTCAAGATCTAGTTCGACCTCCCAGCCGTTTTTTCTCCTAGATTATCGCACCCACTAGGGCTAGAAAATTATGTAGGTTTTAATTTTTCACACGTTGTGCAACCTTTAATCATATATTTTCTTAGAGAGAAAGCTCAGTTCATCTTTAAACTTGTTCTTGACATATATGTTCACAGCCAGAACGTCTTAGTTAAAGGAGGTTGGTTGAACTTGTCTGAATTAGAGAGAGCATAGAAAGTAGCGAGGGATAAACGCATTACTGATGGTCTTCCTGCTTCTTCAAGCGAGAAAGGTAATCATCCAAACGAGAACACCGATCAAGGGTCGTCTTCTTTAAAAAACCATTGAACCATTCACAACAAGCCTTTCTCCTCTCTCATCTGGTTCCTCAGTCCAAGAATCCCAAATCCTTTACCTAAAGAAAAAGTCATTTCCAGTGTGAGGAAACCCTCACCGTTTATTGCAATGGGATGGAACACAGAAAAATCACCAGATAAGCTAACTCCTCGCAGGGATACGCATCAATCCAAAACCAAATCAACACTCATATCTTCAAAACCCTTCAGTTTGGAGGTAACAATGGTTGTTCCATAAGTTAAAAAATCCGGAAAACAGCCTCCACCAGATACCAGAATATTAGAAGCGTCATCTGCACAAATTTTTGAACAACCATTTACAAAACCAACCGAACAGCCACCATCAAAGGAGTCAGAGCAGCCTCTTTCAAAAATATCTGAACAGTCTTCCACAGTGATGGAAGAGAACATGGAGGACAACATAGAGGAATCCATTTTCGAGGCTGAGGCATCTGGTCAAACAAGGGATACAAACTCAGATAAAAAAGACAAAACTAAAGTGGGTATGACTCATCCAGACGCTATTCCGGAGAGTTTGGAGGGCAAAGTGGGTCCATGTTTTAAAAAGGTAAGTGTCAAATAACTGGTAGCCCTTCAAAATATCAACTATGTGTATACTCACATAGCTGAGTTAGGTCAGATCCGTACTAAATGAGCGATCCTGAAGTCAGTAAAGGTGAGGATCCCTATTACTCCGGAGACCGCAATGGCCTGCAAGTTGAATGAGGTGGTTGTCTACACCAAATTACTAAATTGGGGACTTCGGTTCCCCTAGGATCCAGAGATTGTCATATATTTTCATCTGATCAAGTTATGTCCTAGTCAACTGAGCCCCAACGCTTGGTACACCTTCCTAACCTGCATCATGGCGTCCATGCTATCTAAGATTCCACTCCTGATGGATTAGTTTGTTGATGTGGCAAGCTTATGTAAGAACCATCAAATTCCCTTCTACCACTACAACATGGGGAATGACTTTAAAGTGGTGGATGACCTCCTGGAGTCCCAAAAACCTTGGAGGACGCAATTCCTCTTCATTAGTGGGACTTGGGAGAACGGCAGGAAAATCAAGGCTGATACAAACCCAATTCTTCTAACCAGTCGCTGGAAGAGCACTGGTAAGTTCTTCTTACCTTTTTTCTTTATCTTTTAAGTTATAATTTTTCTATTTTGACTAACGCTCCTCTCTAGTTATTCTGAAAGAATTTTTGGGCTATCTGGAGACGGGGCAGAATACTTGTACCAAACTGAATGCTTGGGCTTCAGAGAGCAGAGGGAATGCCTTTCACAATTGCTTCAAGTTAGGAAATTTTGTAAGGTCTCATCTATGGAACACCACAGGCAGTAGAGATCTTACAAGGAAAGAGTTAACCACCCCTCCCCATACTAATGTGATCTTGAAGAGGGCAGAAGCCACGGATGCTAAGTTGTGTTTGCCTTCCAGGGCCAAAGCCCCTCTCAAAATAAAGAATAAGAAGAGGAAGGCCACAACAGACTTAGCTCAAACAAATATAGAGGGGAGCGGTTCGGAGAACTAGGGAGACATCAATGCAGCTTTGATAAAAGAAGTGGAGGTAATTGTAAAGGAAGCCGTAGGGTCAAAGAACCCACCAAGGCCTCCTAATAAAGACAAGAAACGCAAGGCCAACAACGATGAGATGGTTGACAAGAAAAAGAAGGTCACTTTAGGAGCAGAGATAATCCTGCGCCCAACGGAAGTCCCTCCCCCAGCTCCTATCGACCCCACCTTACAGGAGGAAATTCCAACAGATCTCCAGTCCAGACAGGTTGCTGAGGATGGCAATAATGAGGTGGACCGTGAATCCTTTCAAGACCTTAGTATTTACTGTAACGATCTAGAGAAAGATGGTATTGCAAGTCCTTATCGTCCTTCCAGCTCCTCCAACATGGTAACTTATAATGGTAAATCCTACTCTATATCCGGAGAACAAGACACTTTGAGCCATGACTTCCTAGAATACATTCGACCAGTACTCGACCTGGAGAGGTAGGTAAAAACTCAAACGGGCATCATTAATTCTCTAACCACTGACAAGAAAAACTTGTCAGATAATCTTCTTAGTGCTCAACAAAGCATATAGGTGCTGAAGAAGGAAAAAGAAGATTTGGCGGCCAATCTGATCGCATCGGAGGCGGCCAATACTGAGCTACAAACCAAATACTTCAACCTGGAGCCTCTTCTTCACAAAACCTCACAGCTTTGAAGGAGAAATTGAACACTAAGGATGATGCTATCCAAACTTTATCCAATGAGAAAACCAAGTTGGAGAGCACTGTTCAAGAGAAGATTGAAGAGAAGGAAACCCTGGAACACCAACAAAAACAAGCTGTTGCTGACGGTATAGAGAAGTATGCCAATGGTGTGGTAGATTCCCTAGAGAAGAGAGATGACGGGATCAAATCCGATATGGTGTTTCTGTTTCATGAGATCTTTCCTAAGAGAACCCTTGGTCCCTTATACAATATGTGGAGTATGAGGACATCCCATTCCATACTCTTGCAGATGGTGACAAGCGCAACTACTCTAGTGGAATAGATTCTAGAAGTGATGATGATGAAGGAACGGGTGAGAGTTCAATTTTTGAACTCAAAAGTCCTAAGAAAGATTGTGGTGAAGAAAAATCTGAAAGCAACAAACCCTAAGGTTTTATTATATAATTTTTGAAATACTAAAGTCCTTGGATGGCCAAGGCATTTTTTGTACTACTGGTCGGTTTGAGTCCGATCAGGTTTAATTATTCAATTTCCATTTTGTTTAACACTCTGTTTAAATCTTCATGGCTAATGTTTAAGTAGCCCCTAGAATTTGATAAGTGTTGAATCGAGAGTATTCAATATATCTGATCATGTGTGTTTAATAATTGTGACCAAATTTTAAGCATATCTGATCTACTCAAGAAAAATTGAGAACCGGGGTGTTGAATAAGAAATTTATATTCTAATTGAATTGCAACAAAATCACACCAGACTTTTGAAGAAGGCATCATGTATTATTGAAAAAATCCAGACACCTCATTAAAACCTCCCCGCGCCACCAGGGTAGGAAAAAGTATGCCCCCTAATATTTACATTGGTATTTAACAAGTAAATACTTACAAAAAAAACTTTATTCAAAATATAACTTGAGATGCTCAACATTCCATGGATGCTTTAGAGCTCTTCCTTCTTTGTCTTGAAGCCTATATATCCCCGGTTTGACCTTTTCACAGACCACGTAAGGGCCTTCCCAGTTTGAAGCCAATTTACCGAACTGCTTGTCCTTGGTATGCAAAAAGACTTTTCTTAAAACCTTATCTCTTGTTTGAAAATCTCTTCTTTTGACTTTGGAAGCAATTCTGCTCCTCATCAATCCTTAGTAGTGTGTTGTTCTCAAATGTGCTTTAACCTTTTTTTCTCTAATAAGTCCAACTGATTCCTAACCACTATATCATTAGCCTGTTCGGAATTGTTTTGGACCCTATGTGATGGTAAAGTAGCCTCTATAGGAGTAATTGAATACATCCTATATACCAAAGCAAAAAAGAGATTCTTGTGTGGAAGCCCGAAGAGTTGTTCGGTAGGCCCACAATACTTCTTGTAAATAACTTGGCCATTTTCCTACAGCTCCCTCAAATTTTTTCTTTAATCCGGACAAGATGGTTCTATTTGAAACCTCAACTTGGCCATTTGTTTGAGGGTGGAAAGAAGAGGAAAAACAACGTTGAATGCCTCTAGAGGTACAGAAGGCTTCCATGTCTTTGTTATCAAATTGTGGCCCGCTGTCTATAGTAATATTCTGAGGAACTCCAAACCTACATTATATGTTGGATAGGATGAATTTAATAATGGCTTTCTAAGTGGTTCCTGCGAAAGGAGTTGCCTCTATACATTTAGATAAATAGTTAATAGCGACTGTAATAGTTTTACATCCACCGGATGCCATGGGAAGAGGCCCAACTAAATCCATTTCCCACCTGGCAAAAGGTACTGGCTCAGAAATAGAGTCCATAGGTACTGCTGGCACATGAATTGCATTCCCATATTTTTTACATAGATCACATTTCTTCACCATTTCTTTAGCATCTGCCATTATGGATGGCCAATAGTATCCGACTAATAAAATGTTTCGGGTCAGTGCCCTAAAGCCACAGCGTGCTGAGACTTCCCCATTATGTAGTTCGGATAATGCAACATGGAATTCCTCAAACCCCAAACAGTGTATGAGAGGCATGGTGAAAGACTTTTTGTAAAGAACTTCTCTTATTATTAAGAAACCACGAGCCTTGTACTCAATCTTCTTTGCCACAGCTTTCTCCGAAGGCAATATCCTATCGGAAATGTATTGGAAAATTGTGTATCTCCAGTCTTTAGGTTGAATAACAAGTATGCTCATATTCTATTCATCATCTTTCTTAATATCTATCTATATAGATGGACATTTTTGTATAAGAATCCAGTAGTAAGATTCAGAATAGGCTATGGTTGCCAAGGATTCTGCCAAAGTATTCTCCGATCTGGGAATGTGCTCATAGCAAACACCTTTAAAGTTGGTTGCCACTTATTTTAACATAAGCAAATACTTGATCTACTGTTCTTTCTTAGTTTCAGACTACCTTGAGCATGATGGATAAGTAATTGAGAGTCACTCATTAATCAGACTCTCTAAGCCCCACATAAAAGAGCTAGCTTAAGACTTGTTATGGTTGCTTCATACTCAGACTCATTGTTGGAGGCCGTGAACCCAAAACATATAACTTGATATATTTTATCACCATATGGGGAGGTTAAATAGATTCCAACTCCACATACCATAGTACTTGATCCACCATCAGTTTGAACTACCCATTCCTTTTTTAAACCATTTCCTAACTCTTCTCTCGAAGATATGTCAGCATGAAATTCTACCAAGAAGTCAGCTACTGATTGGGCTTTAATTTCTGTTTTGGGGGAAAAGTCAATATCGTAATCACCCAATTCCACTGACCATTTGGTCATTATGCTTGATATGTCAGCTTTTTGAAGAACATTTTTTAAAGGAAAGACGTTCGGACAACAATAGAATGATCTTGGAAGTAGGGTCTCATTGTTCTTGCTGCAATTACTAAAGCTAATGTCAACTTCTCCAATCTTAAGTATATTCTTTCAACATCTAGTAAACTCTTACTGATGTAGTACGCCGGACGAGGATAATTATCCCCTTCCCTTACTAGGACAACACTTATAGCGCATTCTAATACAGCTAGATACACATACAGTTATTCTCCTTGAACAGGTTTGGAAATAGTTTTGGGTGAAGACAAAAGTTTCTTTATTTCAATAAAAGCTTGGTCACACTGTGGGGATGAATTGAAGTCTTTATCATTTCTCAATACTTGGAAAAACGAAGTGCATTTGTCCGATGACCTTGAAATAAATCTGTTCAATGCAGCCAACCTACTTGTGAGCCTTTGATTTTCTTTAACATTTCGAGGAAGGTCCATTGCTAATAAGGCATTAAGCTGATCCGGATCAGACTGGATATCTTTCTCGCTTATTATATAGCCCAAAAGTTTTCCAGATCGGACCTCAAATACACATTTCTCAGGATTTAACTTCAAATTCACAGTTTCTAGATTAGAAAATGTCTCTTGAAGGTCAGATATGTGTAAATCTTCCTCCAAGTGTTTGACCATCATATCATCTATGTACACTTCCATGTTCCTGCCAATCTGATTAGCAAATGTTTTATTCACCAACCTGTGATAAGTGGTCCCAACATTTTTCAACCTAAAGGGCATCACCTTGTAACAATGAAGACCTCTATTTGTGATGAAAGTAGTGTGATCTTGATCCTTCGAATTGACTTGTATCTGGTTATACCCTGAGAAGGAATCCATGAAGGACGATAATTTATTTCCATATGTGGAATCCACCAACTGATCTATTCGAGGAACGGGATAGAGATCCTTAGGGAAAACCTTATTAAAGCCAGTGAAATCAATACACATATGCCATTTTCCGTTCTTTTTCTTGACTAACACAGGCTTGGAAGTCCACAAAGGATACTGGGATTCTTTAATATGACCCATCTTTGTCAGCCAGTCAATTTCTTGAACAGTTGCATCTGCTTTTTCTTTGGAAAAAGATCTCCTTTTTTGTACAACGGGTGCAACATCACACCGGATAGATAACTTGTGTGAAATAACATATGTTGGCACTCCGGTTGCATCACTGCTGTACCATGCAAACACATGTTGATTATCCATAAAAAAGACAACAATTTCTGCTTCATTTCTAGTGCCACTTTAGAACCAATCTTGACATTCTTGTCCTCTACGAGGGAGTGAGTTTCAACTTCTTCAATAGGTATTATGACATTGGAAGCCTCTCTAGGATCGTCAATCTCATTCTCCTCAGTCAGAAGGCTCCAGTAGCTGCTAATCCTTATTAATCCAGATTGCCCCCAACGTTTTAGGAGCAAAAGCGGTTGCATAGCATTCACTGGCTATCTTTCGACTACTCCGGAAAATGCCTACTTGTCCCTGAACCATATACTTTAAGCACTGATGGACTATAGAGGGCACACCATGCATTCTGGAAAGCCAAGACCTCCCAAAATTGCATTTTACAATGTGGGGCAATCCACCACAACAAATAGTACTCTTACCATCTTTTTAAAGGGCCCCTTTCCCAACAATGCTTCTTTTTCAAATTCCCCAATTACATCTGCAGAAATCCTCGCGAAGCCTATAATGGTTCTGTTCAAATGTTAAATAATTGTCGGATTCCTCATTTCCTTGTAGGATCTTAGAAACAGAATGTTTGCCGAACTGCATGTATTAATCATTTCCCCCTATAAAAGCTCATATAACCACTGCGTCCTCATGAGGTCCTGCAATGTCCCTTAGGTCGTCTTCATCAAAGATTATGAATGGGAATGGGGACTGGCACTAATGGAAAGACATTCCACCTTCTAAGCGGGTAGCGAAATTATGGACATGCCTCTTCCTTGATGAAGTGGTAGGTGCAGTCACAATATCTCCTCCAAAAATGGTTAACGATTTGAATAAGCTGATTAGTCAATAAACTGTCTTAGTTTTCTCTGTAATCACCCCCACCTTATTTTGATCTGGATCTGGATCCAGATAATCAGTTTTTATATCAAATATTTCAAGGATTATCATCGCACCCTCTTGAGCAGATGTTCCAGGATTGTTTGAAGGACCCGTCCGGGGAGCATTATTTTATGCCTTATCCGGTCTATTTCCACTTCGCCTTTTAACATAGGCTCCCTACTTTCCCTTCTCAATAAGGTTTTGGACCTCTTGTTTCAATGCTATGCAATCCTGAGTATCATGGCCTATATCCATGTGATATTGGCAAAAATAAGTGTTTCAGTTCTCTCCGGGGGACTGCAATATCCCGGCTTTCGAAAGTGTACTTCATTCTTGGTTTTATCTTAGATTGTGGCTATATTTTCCCTCAATTCAGCAAACCATTCAGGCTGGACCCAAGGACCCCTTTTACTTTTTGTTTTTTTGGCTCTGGGTCTGGTTGGATTGACTTTGCTTAGACCGGTTAGACTTTTGTCCGGTCTCCTTTGCCCTGTAACCGGATTGGTTAGTGGCTGAATGAGGTGTTGTAGTGGTGGACCTCACCTGACGGTGCACCCTTGTTTTCTTTGTTTCCTATACATTCATATGTTTTCCCACTTGGTTCAATAAACCACCCCAGTTCATAGCCTTCTTTCGAGTCACAGAATCAACTTAATTCCCAAGATTCAATCTTTGCCTAAGGGAAGCAATTTCCACATGCTCAAAGCAATCTGCTAACCCATTCTTTGTATTCATAAAACGACTTATGTAATCTTTCAAGGACTCATTTGGTTCATGTCCGCAATGGATAATGTTGTCCCTATTACCCTTCAATTCTTTACTCCCAACAAATTGCCACCGAAAGGCAACCCAAAATGTATCAAAGTTTCTAATACATCCCTGGGGTAAACTATTTTACCATTTAAGAGAACTCCCCGTAAAAGTTTGGGAGAAATCTTTGCATAAAAGCTTATCATCGTCATCAAAGTTCATCAGGAAGTTTTTGAATTGTTCGAGATGGTTCTCCGGATCTCGACTCCCATTGTATTTCTCTATCTTGGAGCTATCAAACCTTTTAGGAAGATGTCCGGAGAGTGATTTTGCTGACAAAGGTGATTGCCTCCAGTTCTTATTGCGGCTGAAAACGATATCTTCATTAGGAGTTGCAAAAATACTTGGTTCGGACTGGAAGGCAAAGGGATCAATCAACAATTGGTCAATATGCTTGTGAGATGATTTTTTACCATGGTGTCTTGAGCCTACCATGTATGTCCCTCTTCCTCGAGTGCTTTTTGGTTAATCTTATATTTTTCTAGATCTCCCTTCATCACTGCTTGAAGACAGCGATTTTTCAAGTTCTGCCTCATTGATGAACTGCTAGAGGATTCAGATCCAGAACTTTCAACAGGCTTAGACTGATGTGTTTTCTTTGAATTGAGGTGAGTCTTCAAAGATGGCTCATTTTCCCCAAGATTGTCAATTGGTGAAGTACTGATGCTACGGATTTCTCCTTGATACCTTTTTCTGCTTGTTTTATTGCTCTTAACACCTCTATTTTAGCCCTCGGCTAGTCTCGCTCCTCGATGATGTACTCCTTATTTTCCTTTGAACCTTCCACCTTCGAGGGTGAAGTATTTTTTCCATTCAGATCCATCCGAACTGCTTTACTTATTGGTTTTGAATGTAAAATTCAGGCACCATCGCCTCCAACTATGGTCGCCAATTTGGTGTGGTTTATTTCTGGCTGAGGGTAATCTGGTAGAGTGTTTAAAAAGTGTTTTGATAATTTTTTGGTGTTTTGTGTTTAGTGTGTAGAGTAGAGAGATAATTAAGCTACCTACTAGTATTAAATTCTGATCACCCTCATTAATGAAAGTAGTTGGGGTATTTATACTTAATTACTGACCCATGGTCTTATTGGGTCGGGTTGTAAAATCGGGTCGATTTTAAAAAACCGTTAGTCATATAGTTTTAAGTTGATTAGCAACTAGATTAG
This sequence comes from Limnanthes douglasii subsp. nivea, assembly GCA_036936605.1. Taxonomy (NCBI): domain Eukaryota; kingdom Viridiplantae; phylum Streptophyta; class Magnoliopsida; order Brassicales; family Limnanthaceae; genus Limnanthes; species Limnanthes douglasii. Next base: position 115,321,163 of record JAUPFV010000001.1, read on the forward strand.
TCAAAATTTAATACATTTATCGTGTTCGAATATTTGGTGTAGTAGTTTAGTCTGAATTTCCCTTCTGAATTAATTGTGCTATAATGATTGAAAACTCCAAGCTCATAAGTAATGCTTCTTGTTATCATTATTATCAAAATTAATAATACAAAGATACTTCATTGATAAAAATATTCTCTTCTTCATAATTTTCAAATATCATTATCTCGAGAGAACTCCTGAAAATTAGAGTGTTCAACGTTGATAAATCCAGAGATTTCTTAGTGGAGGTTTTTGTCCTGTTTTGGTCGTATTAGGATAATTGTCACGATAATATCGTATGCTGGTATTTTTAAAGAGAGAAATTGAATGACTAGAGATCAAAAGAGACAAAAGGAATAATCAAGTAATAATTGTCTAATGATTGGATCATTTCCCCAAAATGATTTTTCTTTCTATAGTACAAGAGGTAAGTTCCTAATTTACACCTTTACCCATCCTTATACACGTGCATTTCACCTCACTACTTTACTGATTATAAACATACACCTTAGATATTACATTTCACCCCCTCAATTTATATACTCGTCAAGTTTTGTACTCAATACTTTATTACATCAAATTAATCCCTTTATTTATCTTATTTGGCTCATTTATCCTAATATCTTTCTCCTCTTATCAATAGCCCTCCGGTCCTTGTGTAGATATTCGAGCAAGGACTTATTCATGGACGCATATTTCTCTTCTTCTGGAACCTCCTCGAATTATTCTTCCCAGATTCATCATCGGATTTTTCTTCCCTTGATTTCTCATTGAATTATCCTTCTTGTGATATTCTTTCAGACCCATGACTTCATTATTGGAAGCAATGACTTCATGGTCACTCATCACTCATCTTAGGTTTCATAATGGAGTAGAAGTTGATGGGTTGTCCTAATATTTGTGTCAGAAAACTTTTAGAGTTGTACTACCATTTAATCTCATGTGTGAACAACTTTCTAACACGCACTAGCATGCTTTCCAAAAGAACTTATGGATGAATAAATGTGTCAGCAAACCTTTAGATTTCTCCATACGCGTGAGAATCAGATCATAGGTAGAACAGCTTCTCTAAAAAACTTTTGATCTTCTCTAAGTACCATTTTTCTTATATGGGCCTTCGAATTCCTTAAAAACCCATACCATCCCTATAAATATTTGACTCCGCTCTCTAATTCAAAGTTACATTTTTTAATTTTAAAGAGATAAAGTGAGACTTTAAATTAGAGAGAGAAGTATATTATCCTTCTAAGCATTTGATATACCCTTTCATGCCTAGAGATTCCAAAGGGCTTGAGAGATACAAACTTTGGGAATGCTTCAATATCGCAAAAAAAAGATGAGGAGAGAAGGGATACCGACGTAAAAGAAGAACCTAGGCCTTTTGAAGTCCTCCAAATAATGTTTATGGTCAGTAGCCTCCTCTCCGGAAATACTCTGACTCCGTAAGAACCTCAGGTCATCATATTGCATCTGATCCCTTTACTATCCACCCCTGTTGTCAATCTTGTTCGAAGCGCAACTAGGGTGACTTTGGCCCTTCCAAATAAATTCACAAAACCTCTTCGTTTCTTCCAATGGGTGATAAACACCAAATTTCTGAGAAGGCTAAAAGAGAACGGCCTAAAAGAAAAAATTCTCCATCACTGGATAAGTGGTCCGCAAAATTGAAGCTCACATCATTAGATTCAACCCCTCAAGCTACTCGACAGAGTACTCCCCAAAATATGCCCGAGATCACTCCTTAGAAACACTCATCAAAATCTATTCGAAAATATAAAGTTTTTAACTTATCCTTAAAGCTTATTCCAAAAGTACAAGAGAAACACTTAACTGGTTATGTAGACAATAATCAAGAAGCAGATGGCGTGATCCCTGTTGAGGCTCAGCCCATCCAAGCTATCCCTGCACTGGCTCCTCATGTTAGACCTTTTAATCTGATTCAAGAATGTCCACATCTTGATATTATAACAAATTATCCTGCTCACCAGGCAGAAACATCCAAGAAGAAAAAAGAAGAAGAAAAAGAAAGGTTATGTTGAGTTACCTTCGAATATATAAGACATCCTCGGAAACAATCTTCGAGAGGTTAAAGCTAAGCATCTCGTGGTGCTTCCAAAAATAAAGTATAATATTTTTATTCGTGCGATGAGGTTAAACTTAGAGACTAATGGGTGATTTCGAACTCCATCAAAATCCCATTTCCAGAGGTTGGGGAAACACCTTTATCCGTTAAAGATCATGGATTAATTGTTTACACAAAGATTCTGAATTGGGTTCTTCGACTTCCTCTAGATCCTGCCTTGGTTGAGTACTTTCACTTGATACAAATGTGTCCGATCCAAGATGGTCCCAACATGTGTTTCATGGTCATGGCGTGAACCATTGCTTCTCAGATGTCTCAGCTCAAATTTTCTATGGAAGAGCTAGTCAGATTGACAACTGTGGGAAAGAAATCTCATTTTCCTTTCTATTCAATATCTCTCACAAAAAAAATACAAGATTGTGAATAATATTCTTGAGGTTGATAAGAATTTGAAACAGAGGTTTATTTTCGTCTCCGGATTGTGAGAGACGGACTTTGAAAGTTCCGATCAGTTACCCTAATATGTTTCTCCCATTATCGAATGTCACTAGATTTTTAACACATATTTCATCAAGTATTTTATCTGCGACGTGAATATCATTTCATTTTACGTTAAGAATCCAAAATATTCTTTCGTCACGAAAATAAATTATTCAAACCTAATTGTATCATATGGGTGAGTATTTGTTTCGCTTCGGATAACGCAATTATAAGGAACAAACTGGTCGAGTCATGCAGCCGAGAAGACGACCGATTTCTCAATAAAACTTATATTTGTGATTGTTTGCATGAGTTTTAGAAATTGAAATTTAAAATGTGCGGTCATAATTAAAACTCAATAAAACTAAGATACCATACTATCTCATTATGTAAAAGCGTCCAAAAGAATCAGAATTATGGTTTTTTTGTTGAAATGAAAAATAAATTGTTATTATTTTCCATCAAACTTAAATGTATGAATATAAATTACTAAATGTATGAATATATCTGAAAATTTATTTATTATTATATAATATTCAATTTTAAATAATTTTGTCGGTGTCTATCTTTCTTTTCTTTTAAAACTATTTTCACCTATTTTTCCTCTTTCAATTTTGTTTTCTAAATTTATCTTAAAACCATCATTTTATAAAAAAAATTATATTATTAAGCAATAAAATAATCATAAACTCGATTATACAAATCTTGAAAAGATATGAAAAAAAAATCCGATGAAGTAAGACATTTTAAAATTATTATAAAAAATTACTAATTGGTGTGGATAAAAGTAGCATGAGGGTAGGCTGGTAATTTCAAGTGGAGTTTTAGGGCGGTGTAAGGGTGTTTCATGGTGGTGTGGTGGTGTTTAAGGGTGTTTCAAAGTGTTTAAAGGGTGGAGAGAGAATTAAGCAGCCTGGCAGCAGTTAATTTTTCTTACCCATAGTTAATGCTGGTGGTTGGGTATTTATAGTATGATATTTGGGCCCTTATGGGCTTTCGGGGCAAGTTTAATGGACCCGGGTCATGTTTAAAGACCCAAGAGTTTTAAGCAGATGTGCAGGTAGCTTAGTCAGACAGTGATTAGGTTTTTTAGTACTTTAGTCATAGTTCGAACTGCCTTATGTTTGCAGTGTTCAAGATCATCTGTCCGGTTCAACCAGTGCTGTTCGAATTGAAGTCATGGAGTCTGTCCGAATTTACGGGGTGATTTACTTTGGACTACCCTTCCGGGGAGCTCTTCGAATTCGGACTCATCAGGAGCCCCTTTTTTAGGTATTTGAACAAGTGTCCTTGTTAAAGAACTGAAAAACAGTCCGATTGAAGAAGTGGTTTTCCAATTCGAAGAGAATTGAGATAGGCCCGGACAGTCCAACCGTTACGAATTCCAAACGGTTCTTTGTCAGAGGTAGTGGGACACGTGTCACTCTCTGGTTGGTTACTTTTAGCCGTTTTTTCACCTTGAAAGTTGCACCACTTTCTCGAACAAGTTACTTCTTTAAATGCTATTGATGACGTCAGCGCCGTTTTTAATCATTGCCCAACTTTTCGGATTCTCCTAGGAATCAAACCCTTTTTTACATTTACTATAAATTCCATTTGTCTTTCACAGTCTCATTTTCACTTTTACTTTGCCATTCCACTCAAAACTTCATCTCTCTAAAACTTCAAACTTTCCTTAGTTGTTTTATGTTCACAGCAAGAACAGCTCTAATCAAGGGTGGCTGGCTCAATCTTTCAGAACTAGAGAAAGCTCAAAGGGTTGAAAAAGAGAAAAGACTTGCAGCAGGGCTTCAAACATCGCCAGTTGAGAAATCAGCCCCTTCAATCGAAGAGTCTGATAGAGGTTCGTCTTCTTCGAAAGGTACAAAACCTAGAAAACTCTTTTGATCAACACTTTCTCCCATCGTATCTGACTCTTCAGTTCAAGAATCGATCCCTATCGTTGAACCGGGGGTCACTGTTACAAGTGTCAGGAAGAAATCCACTTTTATTGCTATGGGGTCCGACTCCGACCATTCTCCAGACAAACTGATTATAAAAAGACCAAGCAGATTGGTTAAGGGACTCTCTTCAAAAAATACCAGCGAGTCAGGGTCCGGGGCAGCTGTTAGGACTCTCCGGGAAAGGCCGGTTGGTCCGGAGGCTAGCAGTCCACTACCTCCCAAGGACACCTCGACCTCAGAAACTCAAACTGAGGCGAGAACTCAAAAACATACATCTAGCCAACAGTCCGGAGGATCAGCTGTGCCAAGCTTTATCCCTCCCCGGGCTGTTTCTGCAGAAGCTCCCCCAACAGTAATGGAGGAGAGGATGGAAGACTCCACTGAGGAGGTCAGGTTTGAGTCCGAGTCTTCCGGACAAGCTGAAACTGCTATAGTTGTTGCCAAGAAAGGCAAAGAGGACTTGTATCTGAGGCGTCCGGATCTGCCGGAGAGCCTTGAAGGGAGAGTTGGGCCCTGCTTTCACAAGGTAGAATTTAAGTATCTTTTGTCTTTGTTAAAAACCAAATACACGTTTATTCATACTAGAGACTTGGGACGGCTTCGCACTAAGTGGGGGATCCCTGAAAACGTAAAGATCCGAATTCCCATCGATCCGGAGACCCCGATGGATTGCAAGAGAAACGAGATAGTCTTCTTTACGGAGCTACTCAATTGGGGACTCAGGTTCCCATTGGATCCAGAGATAGTGCGCTATTTCCACTTAGTCAAGCTATGTCCATCACAGCTGAGCCCCAACGGATGGTACACCTTGATGTCATGCATTATGGCATCTAGGTTGTCCGGAATTCCTCTTCCAATGGAAGAGTTCGCCGCTGTTGCTAGTCTGTGCAAACACCACCAATTCCCTTTTTATCACTTTAATATGGGGAACAATCTGAAAGCCGTCGATGATCTCCTGGAGTCGGAGAATAAATGGAGGAGCCAGTTCTTGTTTATAAGTGGCTCATGGGAGAATGGTAAGAAGATTAAGGTTGGGGAGAATCCTAGCCTTCTTCGAAGTAGATGGAGAAGCGATCGTAAGTTCTTTCCTTAAGTTTCTGTTCGAATCTTCCCTTCTTTAAGCTTTCACTAACTAGTTATTCTTTTGTTTTGTTAGAACTGCCAAAAGAGTTCGGAGACTATCTGAAAGCCGGACAGGTCACCTGTGGCAAGATAAATGCATGGGCCGCAGAGAACTGGAAGAACCGGTTTCACAAGGCTTTCACTCCGGGGAACTTGGCGAGATCTCACCTGTGGAACACCACAGGTCGAAGGGATTTAACATGGGAGGAGTTCTCCACCCCTCCTGATGATGACATAGTGCTGAGAAGGTCTCATGAGCTAGATGGGACCCTTTTCCTTCCTGCTCGGGCCAAAGCCCCAAGTAAAATGAAGGGCCAGAAGAAGAAAGGGAGGAAAACAGCAGCGGATACGGAGAAAAAGGCTCCAACTGACACAGAGGTGCCAGTCCCGGCTCAAGTTGATGCAAACCTTCTTCAGGTGGTAGAAGTGGAAAGTAAGAAACACGGAGAGACTCCCTCAAAACCTTAAAGGGCCTCCAAACGAACTCGCAAGCAAATAAGTGATAGTGCTGGCAGAGAGGTAAAAAAGAAGAAGACTTCTCAAGAAGAAGAGTTTGCTCTCCGGGATCCGGAGCCCACTTTCCCAATTGATCCAACGTTGGCTGAAGAGATCCCAGAGAATCTTAACGAAGGGATTCCAAGGGAACTCCATACTGATGAGATTGAAAGGGGAGAGATTAATATGGACGAAGTGGATGTCACCGGCCTGGGTCCTCTAGGTGATTACTTTCTTGGTCTGTCAAGAGATGAGTTTGCTGGGCCATATGTTCCCCCAAGCAGCTCCAACACAGTAAACTTTAATGGCAGGACTTTCTTGGTTTCCAGCGAATGGGACGTTATAGCTCATTCCCTCCTTAGCAACGTGCAACCAGTACTTACCTTGGAAAGGCACGTCCGGAGTCAGGCAGAGTCCATCAAAGAACTTAAGTCTGAGAAGGAGTCACTGTCCGAAGACCTCAGGACTGCCACTACTAAGGTCGACTTGATCAAGGAGTCGAACGAACAGCTGAAGAAGAGTCAAAATGAAAGCAACACAAAAGTTGCTTCTTTAGAGAAAACCCTAGAAGATCTCCGGGCTAAGCTGTCCGAGTTGGAGAAGGACTTGAAAACATCAAAAGATGAGACTGCAGCAAAAGAGAAGCTTGTCACCAATCTGACTACTGACAAACTTGCTTTAGAGAATGCAGTGACTCAGGCTGTTGACGAGAAAGCTGCTCTGGTGAAGGATCAAGAGGCCATGATCAAGGCCAAAATCAACGCTTATGCCAGGGAGATGATACGGAGTGAGGAATTATTGATCGAAAAGGTGAAGTCCGACATGGTCCTCCTATTTCACGAGAAGTTCCCGAAGAGGAGACTTGGGGACTTATGGCGTTACGTGGATGACGATGATCTCCCATATTGGACCATGGTTGATGAAGGGTACACTGATATATCCTCATCTGGTGACGAGGAGGAAACCGGAGAGAGTCCGGGTGAAGAAGAGGCTGACCCCAAAGGCAAGAAGGTCATTGAGGAAAAAAGCGATATCAAGACCAAGGGAACAGATGAGGGTGAGCCATCTTCAAAGGCTCCACCTTAGTTGGTAATTTGTTTTGTTTACTTTTTGTTCGAACCAAAGTCCTTGGAAGGCCAAGGCACCTTTTTTGTGATGCTGTCCGTTTTAACCGGACAGATTTTTGTATTGTGCTCAACCTTGTTTAAAAAGTCCTTGGAAGGCCAAGGCAACTTTAAGTTTATTGAATGAACGTTTTATCTTGCACAACCTTTCTCTTATTCCATAGTCTGTTTAAATATCTTGGAGTTTAAGTAATTTCGAGTTATCGTGTTGTGAGAGTGTTTAGTTTCTCTGGCTAGAATTTAAGTAGCCCTTAGATCTTTCAGTCCGGGTAGTATGGCAATCAACAGAATTTTGTAAAAACTTAGAAAATTGTTTAAAAAGGCTCCAAGTTTTATTGAAAGCTCTCCGTGGCGCCGAAGAGAGGAAGTGGTATGCCCCCAAATATTTACATGGATGTTCAAACAAGTAAATATTTATATAAACTTTATTCTAAGTACATTCGAAGGTGTTCAATATTCCAAGGGTGAGTTAAAACCCTGCCATTTTTGTCTTCCAGCCAGTATGTGCCAGGCTTGATTCTTTCAACCACCGTATACGGACCCTCCCAAGTTGGGGCCAGCTTTCCGAAGAGCTTTTCCTTGGTATGCAAGAAAACTTTCCTCAACACTTTATCTCCTGGTTGAAAGTCCCTTCTTTTAACCTTAGAAGCAAACCTGCTTCTCATCAAGCCCTGATAGTGTACCATTCTAAGATGAGCTTTTACTCGCCTTTCTTCAATCAAATCAAGCTGATTTCTGATTGCTATTTCATTAGCCCGTCCGGAGAAGTTATGAACACGAAAAGAGGGGAGTGTCTTTTCTATGGGAGCTACTGCATCCATCCCATAGACCAAGGCAAAAGGTGATTCTTGTGTGGCAGCCCCAGGCGTTGTCCGGTAGGCCCACAAGACTTCTTGTAAATAACTAGGCCACTTCCCAGCAGCCCCTTCCAAATTCTTCTTTAAACCAGACAGTATTGTTCTATTAGCCACCTCAACTTGCCCATTGGCCTGTGGGTGGAAAGGTGAAGAAAAGCAGTGTTGAATACCCCTTGAGGCACAGAAGCTTTCCATTTCTCTGTTGTCAAACTGTGGCCCATTGTCTGTTGTTATTCTCTGGGGGACACCAAATCTGCAACATATGTTAGATAGAATGAATTTTATAACAGCCTTTGATTTTGTTCTTGCTAAGGGGGCTGCTTCTATCCACTTCGAAAAGTAGTCAATGGCTACAATTATGGTTTTACGCCCTCCGGACGCCATAGGGAGAGGCCCAACTAAGTCTAATCCCCATCGAGCAAAAGGGATAGGCTCAGAAATTGATTCCAAAGGAATGGCTGGTACATGAATTTCATTGCTGTACCTCTGGCATGGGTCACACCTTCTTACCATCTCCTTAGCATCTTTCATTATTGATGGCCAATAATATCCGGAGAGAAGCACTCTTCTTGTTAATGCTCTAAATCCACAATGGGCTGATCCCTCACCATCATGCAATTCGGAGAGAACCATCTGTGACTCATGATCTCCTAAACAGCGTAGGAGAGGTTTGCTATAGGATTTCTTGTACAAGACCTCTCTAATCATGATGAAACCACGAGCCTTGTGTTTTAAAGTTCTGGCTTGTGATTTATCCAAAGGTACGATGCCATCGGACAGATATTGTATAAGAGGAGACCTCCAATCCTGAGGCTTATTTACTTGTATTTCAAAGACTTCTTCTTTTTCCCCTTCATCAAGTTGAATAGAAGGACTTTCAAGCACATGGATCCATGGATAGGACTCCGTGTACGCTATTGTTGCCAACGAGTCTGCTAGCTCATTCTCTGCCCGGGGAATATGCTCATAGACAACAGCTTTAAACTTCATTGCCTCATTTTTCAAGAGAAGTAAATATTTAATCAATTGTTCCTTTCTAGCTTCTGATAGGCCCAAGGCATGGTGGACAAGCAATTGGGAGTCGCTTAGCAGCTTGACCCTTTTTGCTCCACAGATATAAGCCAATTTCAACCCAGCTATAGCTGCTTCGTATTCGGACTCGTTATTGGACGCCCTGAAAGCAAAACAAATAGCTTGGAACATGTTGTCCCCATAGGGGGAAGTAAGACATATTCCTGCCCCAGATCCTATGGCACTGGATCCTCCATCTGTTCGGACAATCCATACTTTTTTGTCTTTTGAATCAGCAAGTTGTTCTGAGTCCCTATCAGAATGGAATTCGACCAGAAAATCAGCCACAGCTTGAGCTTTTACTGCTGTTCGAGGAGCAAAGTCTATGTCGAAGTCCCCCAACTCTACTGACCACTTTGTCATTCTGCTTGAAATGTCTGCTTTTTGAAGGACATTCTTTAAAGGAAAAGATGTCCGGACGATGATAGGATGAGCCTGAAAATACGGCCTCATCTTTCTCGCAGCTATTACCAATGCCAATGCTAGTTTTTCAAGTTTCAAGTAACGCCGTTCAGCATCAATCAGGCTTTTGCTGATGTAGTATACTGGGTGAGGATACCCATCAACCTCCCTTACTAGCACAGCACTGATGGCACAGCTTGAAACAGCCAAATACACAAAGAGAGTCTCCCCCTCGATTGGTTTAAACAAAGTCTTGGGAGAGGACAGATGCTTCTTAATCTCATTGAATGCTTCATCACACTGTGGCGTCTACTCAAACCCCTTTGCACCCTTCAAAGTTTGAAAGAAAGGAGCACACCTGTCCGAAGACCTTGAGATGAATCTGTTCAAGGCTGCTAACCTCCCCGTTAACCACTGTACTTCTTTAATGTTTCGAGGAGGCTCCATTTGAAATAAAGCATTGAGTTGGTCCGGGTCGGGCTGTATTCCATGCTCACTTATAATATACCCTAAGAACTTCCCGGACTGCACTCCGAACACACATTTTTCAGGATTTAACTTTAAATTTACCTTGGCCAGGTTGGCAAAAGTCTCCTGGAGGTCGGACAAGTGCAGCTGCTCATCCATACTTTTCACCATCATATCGTCAATGTAAACCTCCATATTTCTTCCAATTTGATCAGCAAATGCCTTATTGACTAACCTTTGATAAGTAGCCCCAGCATTTTTCAAACCAAAAGGCATCACCTTGTAGCAGTGTAAACCTCTATCAGTAACAAAAGTGGTATGCTCTTGATCTCTTGGATCCACCTGGATCTGATTGTACCCGGAGAAAGCATCCATGAAGGAGAGTAGCTTGTTCCCAGAAGTAGAATCTACCAGCTGATCTATCCGGGGAACCGGATACAAGTCTTTTGGGCAAGCTCGATTGAGATCTGTGAAGTCAATGCACATTCGCCATTTACCGTTTTTCTTTTTTACCAAGACTGGATTGGCAGTCCACAAAGGATACTGAGATTCTTTAATGTGCCCCATCTTTGTGAGTCTGTCAACCTCTTGTACAATGACATCAGCCTTTTCTTTTGAGAAAGCTCTCCTCTTTTGCACCACTGGTGCTACGTCTCTCCGGACAGATAAGTGATGGGAAATCACTTCTGATGGAACTCCAGTAACATCAGCATTGCACCAAGCAAAGACATGCTGATGGTCTTTTAAGAATTTTAACATCTCTTCTTTCAACACTTGTGGCATTTTGGACCCTATCTTGACAAATTTCCCTTCTTCCAAGCAGTGTGTCTCAACCTCCTCAACTGGGATCAACACTCCGGGGGTCTCTCTGGGGTCATCAATTTCACCCTCACCCCCAGAAAGGCCCTCAAACTGCTATTGGTCATTTATACGGACTGCCCCCAGCGTTCGTGGAGCCAAGGCAGTGGCATAACATTCTCTTGCAACTTTTTGACTGCTCCGGACAACCCCAACCTGCCCCTGAACAACGTATTTTAGACACTGATGGACTGTTGAGGCCACTGCATGCATCCTAGAGAGCCAAGATCTCCCTAGAATAGCATTGTAACAAGTGGGACAGTCCACCACAATGAAAAGTATTCTGACCGTTTTCTTGAAAGGGCCTCTGCCCAACAATACTTCTTCTTCGAACTCACCGATTACATCAGCTGAGCTGCCCGTGAAGCCTACGATCGATCTGTCTGACTTTTGAATCACAGCTGGATTTTTCATTTTCTTGTAAGTATCTAGGAAAAGGATATTGGCAGAGCTCCCAGTATCTACCAGGATTCGCCTTATCTCATTGCCCCCTATCGATGCTCCTATGACAACAGCATCTTCATGAGGGCCAGCAATGTCTCTCAAATCATCCCCATCAAAGACAATGAATGGGAATAAACTTGACGATTGATAAGAGGTCATGCCCCCTTCTAGTTGGGTAGCCAAATTATGAACATGCCTTTTTCTTGATGAAGTGGTAGGAGCCGTTACAGTGTCCCCTCCGAAAATTGTCAAGGACTCAAAGAATCTAATGAGCCCGGAGACCGTCCTGGAACGCTCCTCTATTGCACCCACTCTGTTCCTTGTTGGATCAGGATCCAAATATTCAGATTCCACATCAAACCTTTCAATGATCACCATAGCCCCTTCTGGGGCAGCATTAACCGGAGCAGCCCGGTGAGTGTTGTCAGGCCTGTTGCCTCCTCTTCTTTTAACGTATGCACCCAATTTCCCTCTTTCAATCAGGTTCTGAACCTCTTGTTTCAAGGCTATGCAATCATCAGTAGTATGGCCAATATCATTGTGATATTGACAAAAAGAACTGTTTCGATGTTCTCTGGGAGACTGCAAGGTTGCTGGTCTCCGGTAGTGTACTTCATCTTTAGTTTTATCAAAAATGGTTGCCACACTTTCTTTGAGTTCTGCAAACCACTCTGGTTGGACCCATGGCCCTCTTTTGTTTCTAGACTGTTGGCTTTGTGCAGGGGCAGCTGGTTGAGACTGAGCTTTTCCTCTTCCATGCCCCTGTCCGGTTTCTCTAGCTTTGTTTCCGGACTGGTTTTGATTGGGAGTTGGTGTTACCGGGGTGGATCTCACCTGCCTGTGCACCCTGGTCTTTTTTGTTTCATCAACATTTATTTGCTTGCCAACTTGATTTAGCAATCCACCCCAGGTCATGGCTTTCTTCCTTGTTACTGAATCGGCCAGGTTGCCCGGGTTCAAACCGTGTCTCAGGGATGCTATTGCCACTTGTTCAAAGCAATCAGCCAGCCCATTCTTTGTGTTCACAAAACGACTTATGTATTCTTTCAACGATTCATTTGGCTCTTGGGCACAATGGATTATGGTATCTCCATTACCCTTGAGCTCCTTACTCCCCACAAATTGCCTTCGAAAGGCCACCCAAAAGGTATCAAAGTCTCTGATACAACCCTGAGGAAGGCTGTTGTACCACTTCAGAGCACTCCCCGTAAAGGACTGGGAGAATGCCCTGCAGAGTAGTTTATCATCATCATCAAAGTTCATCATGAAGTTCTTGAATTGCTCCAGATGATTGTCTGGATCAGTACTACCATCGTACTTCTCCATCTTGGTGCTATCAAACCTCTTGGGGAGGTTTCCGGAAAGTATCTTGGAAGACAATGGCGATTGCCTCCAGTTCCTCCCACGACTGAACGCAGTATCCTCATTAGGTGTTGCAAAGATACCTGGCTCATCATGGAAGGCAAAAGGATCCACCAGCATCCGGTCTATATGCCTCCGGTTGTGAGATGATCCTTTCCCAATGTGCCTTTTCATTCTTCCATGGTGATCTCTTTTTCTGGAATACTTTTTAACTTGCTTCTGTTTTTTCCTGGTTCGCCCCTCGTCACTGCTGGAGGACAAGGACTTTTCATTTCCCTCACTGTCCGAAGAGCTGTCCGAAGATTCTGAACTTGAGTCAGAACTCTCCACAGGCTTGGACCGGTGAGACTTTTTAGAACTGGCATGTGTCTTTTTAGTGCTCACATGAGTCTTTGAAGCCTCATGCTCTCGAGGGTTATCAGAACGATGAGCAACTGATGCTTTGGATTTCTCCTTCATGCCCATCTTGGCCTTTTCAGCCCTCAGAGCTTCTATTTCAACCCTCAACCTGTCACGCTCCTGGACAGTATATTCATCGTTCTCTTCCACCACTTCGAGCAAAGTTGGTGGAAGCTCTGGATTATCCGGATTCATTCGGACAGAATTCCTTTACTTGGTTTTGAATGTTTGATTCAGGCACCGTCGCCTCCCACTGTGGTCGCCAATTTGGTGTGGATAAAAGTAGCCTGAGGGTAGGCTGGTAATTTCAAGTGGAGTTTTAGGGCGGTGTAAGGGTGTTTCACGGTGGTGTGGTGGTGTTTAAGGGTGTTTCAAAGTGTTTAAAGGGTGGAGAGAGAATTAAGCAGCCTGGCAGCAGTTAATTTTTCTTACCCATAGTTAATGCTGGTGGTTGGGTATTTATAGTATGATATTTGGGCCCTTATGGGCTTTCGGGTCAAGTTTAATGGACCCGGGTCATGTTTAAAGACCCAAGAGTTTTAAGCAGATGTGCAGGTAGCTTAGTCAGACAGTGATTAGGTTTTTTAGTACTTTAGTCATAGTTCGAACTGCCTTATGTTTGCAGTGTTCAAGATCATCTGTCCGGTTCAACCAGTGCTGTTCGAATTGAAGTCATGGAGTCTGTCCGAATTTACGGGGTGATTTACTTTGGACTACCCTTCCGGGGAGCTCTTCGAATTCGGACTCATCACTAATAAGTTATTATGAAATTTTATAATAATTATCCAAAAATAATAATGAAATTGGTGAGCAAGTCACTGATAAATATTGATATTTAAAATAATTAAAAGACATTTTATTTTTATTAAAAAATATATCTAAAATTTAAAATATATAAATTAGTAAATTTAAAATATCTAATTTATCATTCTTTATAATAATTTATAAATAAAAATATTTCAAAATCATGTATACGATATTGTAGATTACATGGAGCTACACATATATATTTTTTAAAATATTTCAAAATTTATGTGTCCTACATTACTATTTAAAATATCAATTTCATAAAACAAATATTTCTGTTAGTACTTGCATAAGAATGAAGTATGCACATTTTTTTAAATAAATATGATAAGTGTAAAACCTAAAAATATTAATCACTTTGAAGAACAAAAAAAAAATAAAAGATGATGATAGTTTTATTAATTAGACGTGTGTATATTACAAATAGCTTATGTCACAGTATATAAAGTAATAACCTAATGAACTAGTATATCAGGTAACTAATATGTGATAATGTGAACACTCTCCATCAAACTTACAAGGTAACAATAATGAGTATTGAGAGTTTTTCACTTAGATATTGAAAATGCGATTTCGATTGAGCCTCTGTGAAAATATCAGTAACCTGCGAAGTTGATGGAACATATGAGAGCAAGATAGAGTCGAGAAAAAAATGATGAAAACTAAAATGGTAGTCAATATCAATATGCTTCTCGTAATCATGAACATATAATGTTTTACGACTTGTATGGTATATTTGTTATCACAATGTAAGAAAATGGGATGACTTATGTTAACCCTCGTATTTGCAAAAAGTCATTGTAACCAAATAATATCACATGTAGTCAATGTTATAATATGATACTCAACCTCGGTAGAATATCTAGAAATGATACATCGTTTCCTACTTTTTTGTGAGATTAATGAATCTCCAAGAAAATCATGTAAACCAATGGTGTATTTTCGATCATGAGAATCATTATCCCAATTAATATCATTATAGGCACGTAGCTCGAGTGAAAATACTGAAAGAAACAAAAAGCTTTGAAACTGAGCACCATAAATATACTTAAGATACAAAAAAAATTATTGGACCAAAGTATGAGCTGTAACAAGGTGACTAACCACATGAAGAGCGAGCTATATCCGGTCGAGTAATTGTAAGATAAATCAAGCTCCCAACAAGAGTACGATACAAAGTCGAGAATTAATTTTAATAGGGGTGTATGTCGTCTGGTTATCAGACAATCGTGTTTGCTCAAATAGATCATATACATATTTTGTTTTATTTGAGAAAAATTATATCTTTTTTATACCAAGTCACGTCTATTCCCAAAAAATAAAGTAGCAAGACTAAGTAATTCATTTCAAACCTATATTCTAAGTCATACTTGAGTGCTTCGTAAAAATTATCATCTTTAATAATATATATAATTTGTTTTTCATTCTTATATTTGATAATAAAGATGAATCATGATTACTTAGAATAAAAAGAATTAAAATAATAATTGTAGAGAATTTCTCAAACCAAGAAAGAGAAGTTTGTATGAAACAATATAAAGCTTTACTAAATCGAAAGTTTTTACATGGTTGGTGAGCTACACCTGAAGGAGGATTCATGTAAACCTCCTCATGAAGATCACCATTTAGAGAAGTATTTTTTACATTCATTTGAAAGATGTTCCATTGACAAACATATGTTATAGCAATAAGGGTACAATTTTTTGTCGTTTTTGTCATTGGGAAAAAGCCTCCTTATTATCTATACTATACTTTTATGAGTATCATTTTGCTACAATACGAGCTTTATACCTTTCAACGGACCCATCATGATTTGTTTTGGTTTTGAAAACCTAACGAGAAACGGTCATATATTTACCATATAGAGGTTTGACCACATCTCGTGTATGTGTTTGATAAATATGAGTAATAATTTTCACTACAATGTTTTGCCAACAAGGATCAGAAATAACTTATTTATACGGTTGAGGTTCATATAACTTTATATATTTGATATAAAATAGGCAAACAAAACTAAGTAAGTTGAATAACAAAAATACGGTAATTTGGTAGGCTTACCTATAGAAGTTTATCTCCTGAAAAGTGGAGAATCTGTAGTTTCCGTAGAGGAAGAAGCAAACTCATGTATTGATAGATCATAAGTAGTATACGTTAATGTAGATATTTCATGAACCGGTGTGTGGAGAATAGTAGATGTCATTTTTAAAGCCAAATGGATCAATAGCTTGAAGTTTTATCATTGTTATATTATATGTTTTGACAAAATCAAATAAAATAAAATATGCTAAAAAACATAACGTGTCGAGATATATGTATATATATATAGCTTCTGAATTGTAGGATTAAAATAAGGACATCGTTTGTGTCCAATACCATAACCTAAAAATAAAATATAGTTGTTTTAGGAGACATCGTGTTTTGTTGAACCTAAAAACTAAGGACAAAATACGTACATCCAAACATTCATAAAGGGGAATAATCTTAAATTTTCCCATGTAACATTTCAAACGGAGACATCCCTAAATTATGTGCCGTATGAGTTCGATTAATCACATGTACAATGGTAAGAAGTACTTCTCCAAAAGAAACAAAGGAATTGAGTAGATAAAAGCATAGAAATAAAATTTTTAATAAAGTGATGAGGTTTCATTTTTATAGCACCATTTTGTTGAGGGATGTGTGTACAATATGACTGGTATATGATACCATCATATGCAAGTAAATAAATAAAATCATTGGAGTTATATTCACCCCATAAGTCACACCTAAAACATTTTATCATAATAGAATATTGATTATTAAGAAGTGCTCTAAAATTTTATAAAGTCTAAGAAAATCAAACCTTAGTTTTATAAGATAAACGCACGTAATAGGTCGAACTATTCTTTCTGGAAACAAGATAATGACCTTATAGAAAAATAAGCAATAGAGCAACTTACATTTTTATTAAATAGTAAAGCAAACAAAATCCAGTTTACAACCACTACATCCATAGATATTGCAAATGTTCAAATGACCCAAAAATATATGTAAAGACTAAAAATAGTAAACGTGGCGTGTATACATGTCCCGAATGGGAACAAAAAGCTCAAACAAATCGAAGAAAAATTAACATTACATGAAGCAATATTAGTTATTTTGAGTTCTTCCAAAGCATAGAGTTCCTTCATTAAATGTCATATTCCAATCATCTTCTAAGTAAGTTAATCTTGTATAACAGAAGAAGAATCAGAAAACAGAACACAATGACCAGATTTATACAGTTGACCGGCTAAGACAAGATTAAAAGTAAGGTTGAGAATCTAGTAAACATCATCGATCGGTATATGAGGGTTGGAGATAGAGCCAACACCCTTCACTGGAATTGATGTAGCATAGGTAGACATAATATATATGAGTGAAATAAGAGAAAATAAAATAAAATATGTCATGTAAGGTGACATTTAACGAGATGCAACATAATCCAAAAAAAACAAAGATGAAAGAATACTTGAAGTATAAGACAACAACATACTGGAGTGAGATAAGGATGTGTACATGGTAGTGGTATTAGAAACAACACATTTCCAACAAACATTAAAAAACTGAGGCTTCACGATAAAGGGTGGTGTATTTCTATTAGTATATCCTAGTTATGCAATAATAATGAACTTGGGGGATAAAATAGCCGACAAAACTAATGAAGATTATGTATGTGTTGTTGAAAAGGTTGATGCTAAAGAGGTTTGTTGCTCAAAATAATTGTGTTTCTAAAAGAATTGTGTTGCTAGTGTTTTGCTTTCAGTAGTGGGAATCGAAACTTCTAATGAGTCTTATAATTATATAAATCACGCTCATCACAGATTATATTTAGTTCTTTTCTAGGCTTATTAAGAGCAGATGATTAAAGTTGGGCAGTAAAAATAACATGAGCATTAGTCATTTGTTATCCCTTACCACCCTGAGATTTGATTCGAGTCTCACTGGATATATGTTTATGAGTTACAAAATTTATAGTTGGAGGAGGATATCTATGAAAAATTATTCCATGCAATCCTTCAAAGTCAGAACGTAGAATCATAAAAACTGCACTAATATTTGTTATTTGTTCCTATCAATATATGGTTTGAACACTTTCAAATCTTCAAATTCTGTAAGAGCTAATCGAGCCCACATATTAGACATATCATCATACAAAAAATACACATATCATTTATTGTAGAGAACAAATATCATACTCTAACTTGTATATCTTAGCAAAGTTGGACCGAGTATATAATCTTTCCAAATGATCTCAAAATTATTCTATTGTTTCATAATTAGCCAATTGAATATCAATCGGTTAAGCTACATAATTATTAATTCAGGTGATACCTTTAGCGGTATCGTTTTCCCATATACTAAACATTATATCGTAATTCTCAATAAATAATTTTATCAGTATGTGAACGTTTTATGTTTGAGGCATATCCTCACAAATGTTTGCCATGAAAAATATTCTATGATATATCTCTAATAGGAAAAATTATTCTCATTTAGTTAGGTAATAACAAACTATATAGAATCATATTGTCTTATCATACTAACAAATTAATCTGTAAATACTAATCGAATTGAACGCAACAAACAAACCACGAATCCAAAAACACCAATCGAGTTGATTCCAGTAATTGAACCACCAACGGTCTCAAACAGAATCAAATAATTAAACAACTAAAATATGAAACACCAACAATCCTGAACAACCGGACAAAGGAGAATATCAAACAAGTGATCACATATAAAAAACATGATCAAATCAAAATATGAAAAAACATGTGAAAGAGTTGTCCGTTTTCAATTAAATAAAACATAAATACACAAAGGAATACCTATCATTTTTCAATCAAATCAAACAAAGGATCAAACTGGCTTTAATATCACGATAAATGATATACATGTATAAAAATAAATGAGAGAAATAAAATACAATTATATTTATTGATTATAAAAGTATATCTTACAAAGAATTAATACATCATAGTATATATAGCGTGGCTAGGGTTTTAACAACTCATATATTCATTTTTTTTAATATTTTCAGCATAACACTAAATTTTATATATGGATCCACTCCTAATTGTAATCTCCAAATTCAGAGTTTAAGTCGTTTTCGAATATATGTGAACAAGTTATTTGATAAACTAAATTTATTAAATGTTCATATATGTTTATGTTTTAAACATCTAAAATGAATTAGATACATAAAATAGGTGGATGATGTTTGTTATAGTTATTCGATAAACTAAATTTATTAAATGTTCATATATGTTTATGTTTTAAACATCTAATCTGAATTAGACATAAAACAGGTTGATGATGCTTGTTATAGATTTTTTTTTTATCATTTTCCGTATTGGTAACTGCTAAAAAGTCATCTATGGATTTTTTAACGGTAAATTGTGAAATTTGGCATAAAATTTTGACAAATTCATAATTTTATGGTCAAATAGGGGTTTTTACTAATAAAAGTTGCCAAAGAAAAAGTCACGAATGAGCAAGTTTTATAGACATTCTTTTTTCTTATACAAATAACTCATTAGCAAAAACTGAAAAATTATACAAGCCGCAAAAGCAGTAACAGAAACTTATAAAGATTTTTTTACCAAATAATAGGGCAAGGCTAAATGGAGACCCATTTGGCTATAATGAGACCCTTTTATAATGAAACCTATTTTGGCTATAATGAGACCCCAAAAATGACCAATTTACCCTTGATATAAAAGTTTCATTTCAGTTTAACTCTTCTCTTTTCTCTCTTCTCAAACCTAAAACCTCTAAAAAACGTCAAACCAAAAACTCAAGATTTCTCAAATCCAAACTTGCAAACACGTTGAGATATGAATTTCATACTTATTGGTGTAATTATTTTACAATCCAGTTAGGTATTTTTAGTGATATTTAGAGTTATAGTTTTGGCCTAAAAACTTTAATTCTCCTACGATTCTTCTTGTTGTTTGGTAAGATAGTTATAGGTACATGTTTAGTTAGGTGTTTTTCTATGTTTTGCTATGTTTTTTTTAATTTCGTTGAGTTTTGAAGGATTTGGATTCGATGGGTAAGATTTCTGTGTCGAGCAAATTCGCAAGTTCTGGTTTTAGCCCAAATTGGGCATTGATTGTTTTTAATTTTAGCTATTCGTTATTCTATTGACAAAGTTTTATTTTTTTTTCTTTTTTGTCTTTATTACTTAAATAAATCTTATATATTCTTTGACTATTTTAAATTAGAATGAAAAGATTTAGAAATTAAATATTACATAATAAATATGCAATATATTCTTTAGTAGCTTAAATATGGGCTATATTTGTTAGACTTTCTTAAACTATAATAAAAAGACTTAGAAAATAAATATTTTTTTTAAGAGATTTCTTAAAGTAAAATAAAAAACTTAAAATATCGCATAATAAATATGCAATATATTTATTTAACTCTCTTAAACTATAATGAAAAGATTTAAAAAATAAATATTACATAAAAATGCAATATATATTTTGACTAGCTTAAACTATAATAAAAAAATTTGAAAATAAATATCTAACAATAAAAATATAAAATATATTTCTTTGACTATTTTAAACTAGAATAAAAAAAATAAAAAATAAAAATATTGCATAATAAATATGCAATATATTTCTGTGACTATTTTAAAAAAGATAAAAAGAATTAAAAAATAAATATTACATAATAAATATGTAATATATTTATTTGACTATTTTAAACGAGAATAAAAACTTACAAAATAAATATTATATATTTAATATAAATGATATTTAATATAAAGATAGTCACAGTAATTATTTATCATTTAATAAAAACAGCAAGATATTTAATTCTAATGAAAATGCTGCATATATATTTAGTTTTTAATGTTTTTTTTTAATTTTAGACTCCTCTTTAACGTTTGGTCCGGTTCCTACAAAAGGTATCTAATAATTATATAAAATATATTTAATTTTAATATACTTAATTATATCAAACTATCAATCCATTAAATGTCAAAATTGCGAACATAGAGTTCGTGAATCGCACTGAAAGTAGAAAATCTCGAAAAATACTTCAGTTTGGGTTTCGAGATGGTCCGCCAAAGGCGGCTCCTCCGACGAAGCAAAATCATCGATATTACAACTAAAATGTCATTCAAATCACCAAAATCCATGCGTTTTAGAGAAAGCTTTAGGAAGAATAAGAAGAAAAAATTGATTTTTGGATCCAAATTAGATTTTATATATAAAAAGTATATTGGTCATTTTACATCAGTTCAAAAAAAGTTTGATTTGGATGTTACACTATAGCCAAAATAGGTCCCAAAATGGCTTTGCCTGATAACATATTATACTTTGTAAAGATATAAAACAATTTAAAGTGATTGATGGGATTGAAGTGTACTGCCAAGTGCTGCTGTCCACTAATTAGATACAAAGAACATCGAAAGAGTAATCCAATACAAGAATATCACGAGGAGGCTCGGTATGCTCGTATGTTCAATCCAGTACTTCTTAAGTTTCCGAATAAGTTTTGGTAATTCATTATGGTTTTGCATTTTTTTCTTTTCTTGTCTTTTAAACATAAACTAAACTTTTTCTTGAAATTATCATGTCTTTTCATATAAATACATATATACTAGGTTCGATACAAAACCTAATAAGAAATAGATAACTGGATATCAAACATTTAAGACTTGCAGATAATCATCTATTATTGAGATGGCAGATGAACGGTAACCCGAACCAAAAAGGTTGTAATGATTCAGATAATGGTATAACATATAAAGATCTCTCCTCCTCTCGAATCCAGGTTGTTTCGGTATGACCTACCACAAACAAACGATTCTCCTAGTTCAGTTTCACTATGTTCATCTATAAAAGTAGGAGCGATAGAGAACGAGATGGGTGATACCTCAAAATAAGAGTTATAAAAGGGCCCTCCAAACCCAGCACACCATGACATTCCAAATTCAGCTTCATTATGTCCATCTATACATCAAGAATATTAATGAAAAGACATTATGTATGTAAGTTATATTATATATCACTAAGACAGACTACTCACAGTAACAAGCAGGGTCGAGTATAACAGGGTCACCGTTCTTGTTGTAGGTGATGTTTCCACTCCACAAGTCTCCATGTAGCAAACATGGCTCCACAGTGATGTTCTCAAACAGTGGTGCCATGTTCTTTATCAGTCTTTGTCCTGTTTACACCGTAGAAAATTAAACCAAATTCACTTGTATTAAAATGTAAACCAAAATACTTCCATTACATTTTGGGACTCATGTCGACCTCAATAAAAAAAATTAGTCCCCAATCAGGTTTTTCTTAACTTGTACGATATATACGAGTCAGAATTACTGGATCTAGAGCAAACTCGCCCTGACCATCGTAAATAGAGCGGATCACCCACAATACTAGGCGAGGTGGTATATCTTAGTATTCTCAGCATAGCAGGCACATTGTCATATCGATTATTTTGGGTGACGGTTCTATTGGGAGTGTTTTAGGCGTAATAATCAGTAACTTTAACAATATGAAAAAACCTAAACCTTTTTGGTAAATGGTAGAGTCGCCATATTGATCCAACGCCAGCTTTAGCTGGTAACCCAATCTATGCTCTCCGAAAAAATGAATCCAATCTGAGCACCAACTATTGATCTGAGGGGTACTGCGAACTAAAAATTGATGAATGGTTCAAATCCTTTTTGGGTATATACCAACTTCATCAATATATAATACAATATTAACCTGCCAATTGTGTTATCCACATCAAACCCAAACCCTTTTGTCGATTTCCCGGCTTTATGCATCTCAGCTAGATTCTTCCCTAAATCAGTCTGAGAACTAATAAAAACGAGTAACTTGATATGTTTTCGGATATCAGAAAATATTGACGGAAAGATAAAAACTTTATGTTAAGTGCAAATAAATAAACTTGCTCTTACTTGATTGCTTCTAGAAGAGCCAAACTCTATAAACTCCATAATGATGTATGATCCACCAGTTGGTAAAGGTCCTACCTGCAATGCACTCAAGGATGACAGTAAGACAAGTCTCGTGTATATTACAAGAATTTCCAGAAGCCATGTTACCTTAAATGGCTTTGGTACGCAAATAGTCCCCGTTCCATACATTGTGCCTAAACCAAGAGCCTCTCCTTCAAACATCGATGGCCCAATTTTCCTGAATATATATTGTTTCGGCTCATAAAGGTACTTCTAAAAACTTGTACTTGTAACTTTTCACATTTTTCAAAAACATTTGCAATACCTGTTGGTTTTAACAAAGAAAGAACCAACATCAGTATCATAACGACTGGCCAAATTGATGCAGCCACCACCAACAGGACTAATTTTTGTAATCTGGGTTGCCTTTCCTTCTGATAGAATCCATTCTCGAATCGGATCATTACCCATCGTTGACACTGTCAGAATATAAGAAAAAACTTTAAACTAGACATTTATAGCACAAATGCAGCTTTAAACATCTTAAAAATCTAATCTTTTAGAGGTTATAACCAAAAGTTTGCCACTTCTCAAGATTCTTTTTTTATACTCAAAAAGTTCTTTTTTGAAACTCAACATCACACAAGAGAGCTCAGTACTCTAGGTAATACATAAACTAGCATACAAATTGAACTCGAGCTGAATACCAGAATACCGCAAAGCTGACTGAATCGACATAAATGGAAGCATTCCTCGGCACATTATACACACTCAGATATTGTGGGACTCTAATCAAATTACTAAAGAATGGTAAGAACAATAACCAAACTATGCAGAATTCGATCAAGTACATAGAAATCTTTTAAAATTGCTGGTACAAAGGATCAAAATTACTAAAAATATCAAACTTTTTTATTCTTAGGTAGAAATTTAGATCCAAGATAAACTCAAAACAACATCTAACTATTCATGGAATCATAATTTAGTGACAAAGCAAAAATGTTATTTATTTGTTATTTATTGTAACTTACTAGTAATTGTTCTACGGTTTGTGAAGCATAACCCAGGGAAGCAAGAAACAGAAGAGGTTACTCCGAAATGTGCCACCATCACAACCTTCACTTGAATCCTCTTAAACCTTTGTCTCCAGATTGTGGCTATAGTTTTGTACTGGCTTGGATGGTTCAGAGGGGATGTTTGGGAGATCTAGACAAACAAGGCTACGGATAAGTTTAGGACTAAAAGATATTGAATCATATTTTGTTGAATTTGACACGGTTGGATGTTTGGAAAAAAACTCAAAACATCTCAACTATATTATTTAAAGAGGAAAGTACCCCTAAATACCTACTCAACTATCAAATACTAAAATGGTACCCGTTTTTGGACTAGTTTCATAAAATACCTAGAGCCATATTTTGGACAATTTTACCCTCTAGGATATAAAAGAGTGATTTTTGATTGAAACCCACATTTTCATCTTCTAATCGTGACTTTTTGGTTCCATCTCCCCCCACTTTCACATTTCTAATTTTGAGGAGAGAGAAACCCGAAAAACTGGAGCCAACTCTGACCCTGCGGAGGTTCCGTCGATTGTAATCCTTGCCGTCGACCAGTTCGTATTCCGTCGAACGAAAA
The DNA here is from genome assembly GCA_036936605.1 of Limnanthes douglasii subsp. nivea. NCBI lineage: Eukaryota > Viridiplantae > Streptophyta > Magnoliopsida > Brassicales > Limnanthaceae > Limnanthes > Limnanthes douglasii. The sequence continues at coordinate 115,345,693 of JAUPFV010000001.1, forward strand.
AAGTCACAGAACATCCACCGCGAAACTGATCAACAGCTAGGAGTTGGAGCCGACGACCAGTCATCGGCGTCGTTTGTTTTGGGAAGGTAAGGTTCTTTGTTTCTTCTTTTCGCTGGACGTTTGGACTTCACTCATTGTTTTCATAAGCACACATAGTTTTAAAGACGTCGCCGGAGTAGTTTAACCGCCGACCACCGTCTACTGCCTCCTACTCTTTTGAACAGAGTCGAACAAGTACGTTATTTTCTCCGTCGAACAGGTACTGAACACTGGCTGTCTGTGAGCATTATGCTCCGACATCGATCAAAAGGTAAAGAAGGAAGCCGTCGTCGAGCCACCAGCGTCGTTACTGTCGAAGAGGTATGTTTGACGTAATTTTTGTTTACGTCGGACGTTTCAATGTGGCTCTGTGTGTTTAATAGTCGACTGTATTAACGTCGCCGGAGTAGTCACTGTATTTGAGTACTGTATTGGACAGTTCTCTGTTCTCCGGTGACGTTTTTTCGTTTCGTCTACAGTTGTACGTTAGTGTTATACTTCAATCCTATAAACTAATATGAGCTAGATCTACTTTTTTGAAAATGATGAACAAAACTTAGCAGTTTAAGTAACTTTGAGACCAAAAGAAACATAGATCTATAATTAAGATTTATAGATCTGACTCGCATTTATGTTTGATATGCTTTAAAATTGAAGTAGATTATGTTACTGTATCGTCTTGTGTTGTTGATGGACCGGGAGAAGGAAGCCGTCGTCGAGCCACCAGCGTTGTTACTGTCGAAGAGGTACGTTTGAACACATAATCAACCTTCTATACGGTTCTGAAAACATTGTTATATTACTAGTTTTTGTGGCAAAGTTTTTTTAGTGTCACTAGCAATCTCATATCTATGTAACTAGAAATGTGATATTAGAATTACAGTCAAACAGTTATTTCACTGTATCTAGCAATGTCTCATGTTGTATCTAGCAATGTTCCATGCTGTATCTAGCAGTGTATATAAGGCATAAATCACAACTGACAAATAATATAGTGTCTAGCAATCAGATATGCACTAAAATCGCAATGTAGGTTCACTAAAATCGCAATGTAGGTTCACTAAAATCGCAAGGTATGCATTGTGAGACTGTAATTTGTCTGGGTTGTTTGTAGATCATATCTAACAGGGTGTTCCTTCTTGTCTAGCAATGTGTGCCTTCATATCTAGCAAGGTGTTCCTTCGTATCTAGCAAGGTGTTCCTTCATATCTATCATTTCCATCGTGAGAGAACAAGAGCTCTAAAAGTCGGTCTTATCTGCGGCGGTCCTTCTGCTGAGCTCCAGTTTTGATTATTACAAGCGGCTTGTTGTTTTTTTAAACATTAGATTAGTGTTGCTTATTCCTAGTTACCGAGTATTGTAATTGAAAGATTTGGTTCAGCGGGAAATGAACGCTTTACTGAATTTAACGTCAGTCTGTCGAATATTTTGATGTAGTAACAAACGATGCATCGACTAAAATATGATTATAATGTGTATGCGTATCAGTTCTTAAGTGTGATATGCATCTTATTTTCAGTTATACTCAAATACTCCTGCAGATTTTGATTTTAAACGGATTACAATGTTCTTGTCAGAGATTTAAAAAGCTTGTTATGAGTTTTGATACTTTTGGCTTTTTTTGCAGTTTTCAGCAGTTCTTTGTGTTTTAAAACACAATAGTCTGATAGATAATGTGTTTTCAGCAGGGTGTTCCTTCTTGTCTAGCAATGTGTTCTTTCTTATCTAGCAAGGTGTCCCTTCTTATCTAGCAAGGTGTTCCTTCTTATCTAGCAACGTGTTCTTCATGAGAGCGTTTAGTTTATAGTACAAACATGAAAGCGTTTAGTTTAAAATAGTACAAATAGACCTACAGTTAATAAAAAAAGGATGATATGACACAAGGAAAGACAATAATGCGATTTAAACCATATAAAGTCCTTGTCTATCAGAATAGTGTTCACGTATCTAGCAATGTCAAATATAGTATCTATCAGATGTATACTCCAGGATCTATCAATGTTATATATCGTGTCTATCGTCCTAGTGTTCACGTATCTAGTAATGTATTAGTATGCTCCTGTTAGGGTACTAGAGACTAGCAATGTCTTCCTTCATATCTAGCAATGTCTATAACATTGTATATGTTTTGAGTTGATGCTGCATCTGTCTAGCAAGGTGTTCCTTCGTATCTAGCAAGGTGTTCATTCATATCTAGCAAGGTGTTCCTTCATATCTATCATTTCCATCATGATACTTTAAGACTAAATGAGGTTGGACTAGACATTTTGGATATAAAATCGGCATTGACTTCAATCAACAAGCAAATAGAACTAGATGACGAGTATGTTTACAAAACAAAACTAACTACACTACCTCTTACAAAATACCACCAAAATCAACATGAACATAAATCTAATTTGGTTTTGAGTTTACAGTAAGTAGACATAAATCTTATTTCATCTCTCAGTTGTCTTATTTCTTCATCTCTATCTAAGATATGCTTGTTGAACCTCTAAAAATTCTTCTGAGAAATCTCATCAAACAATTTCGGAAGCTCGCAATCCTTGTTGGTTTCTCTAACGGGTTTTGGAAGACGACGAATTTGCAACTGCACAATAGTAAAATACAGAATATGAAGTGAAAACAACAACAGACGAGAAATACGAATTTAGAATGTCAATAGCATACCCATTTTCAGTTCTTAATGACTGGTCACCTCCACTACAAAATGCTTTGGTTCCCTACACAATCAATTTGTTTATATATATATATAAAGCCACATTTCAGAGGCAATAAATGATTCTGTAACCAACAATGCGATAAATACAATCAGATGAGTGATAACATACCGTAGTCCAAAGAGCAATCTTCGAGACAGTCAAATTCTGAGGCATGTTCAAAGTAAACTGCGACTGTGTCTCTTCTCCAAACATTGTATATCCCATATAAGCAACTCCAGCATACAACATAGTACATATGGTAAAACTGCATGACATAACAGAATTTACATGGGTAAGTCATTGATAAGCACTATTTTTGTGTATACTGTCTGCATATACAGAGTTTACTTAGGAACACAAAGTTTCACATATAAGGTACAAACTTTTGCTTACCATGTCAAGAGGACCGAAGTGTATTGACTTGGTTTTGCCATCGAAGTATAAATGTTGGGGAAAATAGCATGCCCTGAATAGCAGTATCCGTAGAGTCTGATAGCCACAGGAAGGGTAGCAAGGTTTACTGTTTTCCCTTCGTAATTAGCTCCAACATTATCTACCAAACCAGCCCAAAACAAGCACAGAACCACCAAAAGGGATGCAACAACCCCGCCAGCTGAATATAAATAAATTATGTAGTGAGAAAGATGGTAACAAACAACTTCACAACTGCGCAACTACTGGGCCATGTCTACATTCCTCTAGCAAGGTGTTCCTTCACTGTTTGTGGCCTGAATGCATTCCTCTTCTCCCGTCTATTAATCGTGATCTACAACAACAACAGCAGAAAACACAAAAATCAATACAAAATCGAAATCCCTAGCTCACTTCCACACCTGCTTCTGCTTTCGATTAAACACAAAAATCAATACAAAAATCAATACAACAACAGAAAACACAAAAATCAATACAAAAATCAATACAACAAGAGCTTCTGCTTTCAATTGAAGAGAGAGGGGGGTACGAACGAGTGGTGAGTGAATTAGAGAGGGTCTCTAGTTCAAGAGAGAGGGTTAAGAGAGAGAAGGTGGAGCTTGACCACAGACGCCGACGACGAGAAGAGTGGAGGCTGGTTAAGAGAGAGCGGAGGCTGATTCGAAATTCATATTTGTTGATTGGGTTCGAAGGTGGAGAGAGAAGAAGAGGAGAGAGAAAAGAAAAGTAAGAGAAGACAGATTAAGAGCAGAGACGTTTCGAAATTTAAAATTTGAAATTGATGATCGGGTGAAAATACCCATTAATTCTCAAAATCAGACTTATATACTAGGTTAAGGGTAGTTATGGTATTAAAAAAAAATTAGGTCGTGAAAGGGAATTGTTTTATTGAAATGGGTATTAAGTGAGCATTAACCCATTTTTGGGTACTAGATAGTAATAGGTTTGGCCAAAAGGTACTTAGTGTGTCATTTCCCTTATTTAAACGATGTTTGTTTTTCAAAATCCAATTTCACCGCAGCATTAAATATTTATTATATTTTTTATGATATTTTTAAAAAAAAAATTGATCCATGTATATATATTTTAGTTTGAAGTTGTGGATTATAAAAAATTATATATATATATATATATAGGTGAAGCTATTTCCTCTATTTGATTTTTTATTTCCTCCGTATTTCAAAAAAGACTCCACTTTGTTATTTCCTCCATAAAGAAAATTATTAGTTTACCCTTCTTTTAATTTTACTCCAAAAAGTGATATTCACCTTATTCTCCCACAACCACCCAAACATCATATCTACCTTAGTTTTTTTCTAGCAACCTTCTACCCACAATATTTACTTACACCCCTAAACTCTAATCCTATCAATATAAATATACAGCGATCAACTCTTTTAACCGAGAAAAAAAACCCTAGCCATCACTCTTTCGACTGAAGAAATCTATCAAAGATAAAAATCTCTCTTAAATATTTTTTAATCTATCGGTTGGTATGAGTTCCAAGAAGTCTGCATAGCGAGTTCCACAAACTTGATATGCAGAAAAAGAAAATTGCAGTTCCCGAAACTCTTTTGCTATGGATTTGTTTTCCCTCATATTGAGTTCCAAGAACAAATTTTTGGTTTTTTAGTATATAATTACTTTTATAAAACTTTAGAAATCTGTTTTTGATTTATTTATTAAAAAAATACTTTAACTTGTTTTTTATTCGGACTCTTTGATTTTTGTTCGTTGCTATTTTTACAATATTAATTTATGTTTTCGGTTGATTGGGTGATGTTCTGCGTTGAATCTTTGGTTTAGATGTTTTTCCTTTTCCATGATTAATTTTTAAGCTATTTAAGTTTTTTTTGGTTTTTAAAGTTTAATTTTAGAATTTAAATTTTATATGTTGGCTGTAATTTGATTTAATTACGTGTTTGTTGGAATAAGAGTTGGATAGTTCCTAGTGGCAACAAAATATAAATTAGAAAGTAAATTAAGGACAAAAATGTAAAAATAAGTGTTGATTGTTTTTAAAAAAATTTAAAATGGAGGAAATAATAAATCTTATGGAAAAAGTAGCTTCACCCTTTATTTATTTATTGTTGTTTGAGTGGTAGTAGTTGTATTGTTTATGGTAGGTGTTCGATATTATTTATAAGATAATGTATTGAATTGAACTATTCGTGTTTTTTTAGAAGTCCAATATCACGAGCTTAGATTTTGGATAAAATTGCACGGCACTTGAACTCTTAAGTAAGCCTTGAACAACACAAAAAAATGTGAAGCTATTTCCTCCATCAAATTTTTTATTTCCCCTATAAATAAATAAAAACTCTATTTTGTTATTTCCTCCATAAAGGAACTAACATATTTACCCTTTATTTTATTTTATCCCAAAACTCATTCATTCTTCAGCAACTCCATCGACTTCTACCACCATCTCAACTATCTCTCATCCTATTAACTTCTGCACACCCAACCATCCATATTAGTTTCTCACCATCCTAAACCCATAAACCCTAACCCTACCCTAGCTACTATAAAAACAGCCTCCTCTTTAAATTTCTCTTCAAATATTGAAAAATAACAAACTCTAGCCACCTATTCGGTTTATCTTCTAATCTTGAAAAACAACGGCAGTTTTTCTCGAATTAGTCTAAGGTAGAAATCATTCGTTATTTAAAAAAACACTTAAATATGCATCATTATTTATTGAAACAGATTAAATTCACCTAATTCTGAGACGGCATCTCGGAATTAAGTGCATTTTTTTAATATAAAAAACACCTGACTTCGAGGTGCTGTCTCAGAATCAGGTGTTTTTTTCTAGAAAAAAAACAATTAATTCCTATATGTTGTCTCGGAATTAGTTGTATTCTTCTAAAATATACACAAATCGGGATTTTCGAAAATAAGTTTTTTTAACACATATTTTAAAATTACATAAATGTAAAACTAAAAAAACAAGATTAAATTAACTTGTTGGCTGAATGGGTGATGTTCTCCGATGTTAAATCTTTGGTTTGGATGTCTTCCTCTTCTATGAGTAATCTTTAAGAAGTTTGATTTTTTTTTTGTTTTTAGGGTTTAATTTTAGAAGCTAAATCATATATGTTGGATTTAATTTGGTTTAATCATGTGCTTGTTGATATAAAGATTTCATAATGGTTAATGGCATCAAGTTATAAATTAGAAAGTAAAATAAAGGCAAAATAGTAAAAGCAAGTCATAAGTTTTTTTTTATTTTGAGATATGGAGGAAATAAAAAATATGGTGGAGGAAATAGCTTTACCCCACAAAAAATGGAGATTTAGAGATTATAGAGAAAAACAATGTATTGAATTTGTAGAGAGAGAATTTATAATATTTGTTTAGTGGATGATGAGCAAATAAATCTCTTATCCTTATATATAATTTCGTGGATGATTTTAGAAGGTGTTCTCTTTTTTCTAAAGACTTCTGCTACCTACTAGAATGTAGAGTAATATTCTAGAGTACAAAGAATGCTCTATAACATCCTATAATGTTCCAGAAGTTTGTGGTCTTCTCCATCTTCTTTATAGTCTTACACAATGTTATAAGGTATTCTATATTATTCTAAATAACCTCAAGAGTCAGTCCATCATGTAAGAAAAAATAGGCGGGCCATCATATTCTCCCTCACATATTCGTAATCCATTCTCTTACGATTTATGTGTAAAATTAGTCGATTGCATCTTTGAATTTCCAGAGATATTTTTTGGAATCCAATGTTTATTCTTATATCGGTACATACTAAATATTCCTTACAAGGCAACACTCCATCCTTCGTACGATAAGGTCGACTAATATCGCGTCCACGTCTTTGTCAAATGAAGTGGCTATCATGGATGGTGCATGACTTGATGGGCCTTAATTTTTATCTTTCTGCTTTTATGAAACGACTACAAGTTGCTCACGTGGAAGGCGAAATGGATTTTCATATTTAATGGGAGTTCTAATTGACAAGACATTTTCCCCATTTTGGTTAATACCTCGAATGCTCCTTCATAATTTTATAATGTCATTGTGTAGAGGCCGAGTCTACTTAAATTGTTAGGGTCGAAGCTTGACAAACACGATGTTCCCAACTTAAAACTTCATGTGATTTCTCTTTTTACCAGCTCACTTCTTCATTTTCTTAGCTGCATTTGTTAATTGTGTGTGTGCTAAGTATCTTTGTTGTTGTTAATCCTTCACGGTCTGTGATGCTCTGTGGTTAGCACATGCATAAAAAATGTCCAACGTACTTGGCGTTAAGGTTTTTTTCGGTAGCAAGTTTGAATGGGATCTTCCTAGTAGATTTTGAACGCTCCAACTTGTAAGAGAATTGAGTTACATCGAGCAACCACGACCAATATCTTTGGTTCTAACTAACATAATGTCGAATGTATAGCTCTAATAATGCATTCAACCATTATATTTTCCCATCAAATTGAGGCTAAAAGTTTATTTAAAAGTACAGTTGAGTACCCATTACCTTGAAGAGCTCCCTCTAGAATTTTTCCGTGAAGTATACGCCTCGATCGTCCACAATATTATTCGGAACTCCCCAATATTTCATAATATCTTTTAGGAATAACTTAGCTACCTTGTCGACAATACATGTTTGTGAGGTTGATCTAAATGTTGTTTACTTGGTGAACATGTCTATCACCATCAAAATTATTCCAAACCCATATAATTTGGGAAAACATGTGATAAAGTTCATTGAGACGCTCTCCCACAGTGTCTCCAAAATGGGCAGTGGTTCTAACAGTCTTCTCTGATTGATTTTTTTTAATCTTGACTTGTTGTTATACGAGACACATCCGCATATATTTTTATACATCATCGTAGAGTTGTGGCCAAAAGAACTTCTCGTGGACTAAGGCTAATGTGTGATGGGCTCCAGGTTCACCTGTCCACCATAAGTATATCACCTACAACACCGGGGTATCCTTCTTATCTTTAGTCACCAAGATAAGGTGGGCTGATTTATCCATCAATATGCACAAGGAGTCAAAAGGTGACATGTGAATGGTACGTTTCTTGCACATGAACTATAATTTCAATACTGTGTCAAATCATCCATAGGGATCACCAAGAAATTGGCTATCATTTGTCGATATGTATTTCTACATCACATGTCACATTTTTAGTGGATCTTCATATGAGTTTACTGTCTTCATGCTACCCCCTTCCTTTTGTGATCTTCATGCTTACCCGTAAAGCTTCTTTATGCGCCACAAATTTGTCTGTGGTTCTCGTATCCACTAAGACGCGAGATTTTTTCCCAATCATATTTGCATCTACAAATATATAATTCTTGTCCTTCATTTCACGCTTCTCCACTTTAGCTTGGACACTACTTAGTACTTGAAGTGAGCTTACCATAAAGTCATGTTCCTCTTCGTGTTTAATTCCCTCCACCAACGTACTACGTTTTCCTTATTTGACAAATCACGGATTCCATGACTTCCTTCATATAAGAAGCAAGAGTACGAGGACTTACTTTCATCTTTATGCTCGAGAGCTTTATCATTTCACATAAAAAAAATTATCGGAGGAATATTTGTCTCTGTTGTCTCGCGCTCCCCCTTATTTAGCGTGATAAATTCTTGGAATTTTCTATTTCTCATCAAATATCGTACTCCTTAAGGTCTTTTATCTTTTTTAGAAGTTTGGTCTTGTATTTTCTATCAAATTTTTGGCTTTGGTTAGCATTCGAATACGACTTTAATCCAAATCTTGTTTTCACCTATGATTTTCCTCTACAAATGTTTTGAAAAGCTTATCTCTTTGATACATTTATTGTGTGTGTTCCTGAAGGATTTCTTTTGGTTATTCCTTATAATGTATAATGTAATAGTTTTTGCATCGTATAATCTTGCTATAAATAAACTGTTCTTAGAATGACATGTACAATGCATATATTGAGCCAAATGACAGTTGGTTAAACCAAGGGAGGAAACTATCTTGAAAAGTCATTAAGAAGCCTTGACATATGAGTTTTTCATCCCGTCGAAGCTAAGCATTTTGTTTTGAAAGTGCTCAATATGGTGATTTGAAAAACTAATTCCATAATGATTTTCCATTTCGTACTGATTGAACTTCATGTGGGTCTTCTTGAAAGATCTGTAGGACCAACAGTGATACAACCATGCAGTATTTAGGCAAGTTCTCCCCGTAAACTTGATTAAAGTGGTTTGGCACATCCTAGATATAATTGTTTGATTGCTGAAGTTGACCATGTAATTGTTATCTTAATTGTGGGAGTTTATCATCATATTGAGCATTTAGTAAACCAACATAATGGTTAACCTGATACCTCACATGGTTTAACCTGAATCCAATTTATCATGTTATTTTTTCTCATGATGTTTACAAGAAGAAAAATTTAGTTTCCTCTCATCAGATCGAGAATGATCCTACTTAGGGCGGTCGCATTTGCGTCTACTAACCGATTCATGGTGGGAGCAGTCCATCAACTATATTCTTTTTAGGACCATAGAATAAAAGGGATGAGTACATTGGTATTGCTTTAGAAGTCAGTTTTGAGAAGGGAGATAACGTTGTATCGTAAAATTCGTTGTATTATCACTTTCAGTAGAATGAACGATTGATCATAGTTTTGTATGCCATTTATGTGCATATTTACCACCATCTATTGGTCGTCAAAAGCTCACCTAGATGTATGTGACATAAATCGTCCATTTATTGTTATATCTTTAAGAACAAACTGAGAAGATTATCTACGATGAGAATTCGGTCATCAGCCACTAAAAAATAGTATAGTTGTTAGTGTTTGGTGAGAACATATATTTTTATCAACTTTTTTTAAATAAATCTTAGATTTCCACAGACGGGGTTAATTGATGAGTCATTTTTCCAATTTGATTAATCAAACAATATTTATTTGAGCGGAACATAAGGTAAAATCAGTTTTATTTTAGAGTGAAGATTTGAGTGGAGAAAATAAATTATGATAACAACTATATATATATATATGAATATATAATCGTTCACCATATGATTGCATGAATTTTATGATAAAATATTTGACCATTCACAAAAATTTATCTGCTATCTAAGTTAGGCCAAACCCACAAATCATGTAACAAACTATCATGTATTTTTGTCTATAATTAGGTCATAACTATAGATGATATAGTTGTCTATTATATCTTTTAATTAACTTAGACTAAAGCCAAATATTTATATATATATTCACATTTATCATAATATACTATTTATCAATTTTATATTATACAATATTTATATTTGGATGCTATATTCATTAAATGGTCAGTTACCTAATAGCACCCATAAATATTTATGTTACAAGTTAATACTCAAAAAACCAGTATCCAAAAAATATATAAGTCACTAATAGGTTTTTTATATATAAGTCAATATATCGCATTTCGCATGTACTTGTGTTTCAAGTTTCTTAGTCCACTTTCTATTCGTTTCACATTTTACATATAGTTATCTACTTATATTGAATTTTATATTTATTTATGTTTTGCGGTGTCTCATATCACTTTCAACTAGTTTTGCATTTTTTAGTTTAATTTCAACTTGTTTACCATTCCACATTTAGTTATCTACTGATTCATGTTTTGAATTTAATATTAACCTATATTTTGTATTTTGCATTTTGGTAGGTAACATGGTCAGGTCTTTTTTATTTAGATTAAGTCTTTATGATTTTATTAAAAAATTAAAAAACAAATAAAAGAGGTTAATATCAAAGCAACAAAAAACCCCATTCTATAGTCTCTTTAAGATTATATATTATTTGCAGAATGATAAAATACTACTTAGAAAAATTGAGACTTAATTGTAGAAACAATTAAGACTAGGTTCAAAATTTGTAGAAACCAAAGATGTAAAAACTATATTTGGGTTGAAGAACGATAAAGAGATAATATCATTTACCTCTAAAATACTACAACCTAGATATTCGGAAGATGAAGCAACATAAAGTATAATATAAACTTATTTTTCTGACATTCTTCAAGGAAAATAATGCAACAACGACCATAATAAATTACGAATAAGAAAATCAAGGTATGAATTTTGTGTTATGTAATTGGTTTTTATTTGTTTCCCATTTTTCATTTTGTTTTTTAGTTATATTTCATTTTGTATATCATTTACTTAGATTTTTGTATTTCTTAGTTCATTTTAGTAATGTTTCATATTTCACACTTGTTTTGTATCTCGCGATCTTATGACGGAATAACCAAAAAAAATTGGAATGGAGAAGATCAATGAGTAGATGATGTGTCTATATTGTTGATTCTAGTAGTCTTCTTAACTTATTCTCAACAGCAGGTGATGTATTGGCATTTATGATGGTTAACTACATCTAATACATATATAAATTCAACAATTACGAATGGGTTGGAGAAATCATGGATATACTTATGAATTCAATAACCACTTGTTGCGATACCAAACCTCAAAAAGTTGTAGGATGTGTTGTTATATTTGTGGTAAATTACTTTTTTTCTTAAACAAATAAAAAATTGATATATATATATATATATAATTATTCTTAATGAAAAATACATACATCCCTTTATTTTGGAGCACGTATAAGGAGAGAGCAGCAAGAGACGACTTGATGCCAATTTTTTTTTTAAAATGGATGGGAATTATAGTAAATAGAGAGTTTAATTTAATTAAACCGTTTGAGAAGATCCTAGATGATCAAATATGTGTTATACCTAGTTTCACATTTTTCATATGTTTTAAATCCTATTTCGTATTTCGTATTTGTTTTAAGAGTTGTTTCATATTTTGTATTTATTTTAACATATTTCACATTTTGTATTTGTTTTAAATCTAGTTTTTAATTTTGCATTAGTTTTAAACGTAGTTTGCATTTTATATTTCATTTTACCTCGATTTCAAATTTTGTATTTGATTAAAATATTTGCATATTTGGTAGGTTTTGGTTGGATCAATGGTTTTAACAAATTTTGAAAGAGAGGAATTTAATCTTGAGGGCTTAGAGGAAGAAGGGACCATTGAGGAAGTACCAAAATATCATGAAAAAATTATGCTTATTTTGGAGACAAGATAGATGATGCAATGTAAGTTGGAGGTAATATAAGTGGAAACTTAGATGAAACTGATGGGCTAACAAATAATGTTCAAGAGTATAATATAAATCTATCATTTAAAAGCACATAATATAAATCTGACGAGATTACTGAAAAAAGTAAAATGTAAGCATCTATTTTGCATTTTGTATTTGGTAGTCACGAATATTTTGCATTTCACATTTGGTAATTAGAAATGTTTCGCATTTCATATTTTGCATTTGGTTGTTATGAATGTTTCTCATTTTTTATGTAGTAGTTAGGTATGTTTTTCATTTCTTATTTGTTAGTTAAAAATGTTTTGCATATTACATTTGGTAGTTAGAAGTGTTTACATTCTATACTCGCTATTGTTATGTATTTTGAAACTTTTTTATTGTTTCATACTTCACATTTGGTAATTAATTATTATATTTTTAATACTTTTTAAGTCAAAGAAATAGTTGGAAATAATATAGAAACCAACGAAGACATAAATAATAGACTTAACAAAAAGCGTTATTACAAATTACCTAATTTTTTATGTTGGCGAATTATATTGCGTGTTTTCCTTTGAGAATTTAGAGAGATTTTTGTGAAAAAAAAGATTATTTCCCTTTGAAAATCATTTCGCACCACCTGCCCTCCAATCAACAGTCACGCTATAATAGGTATGTTGTATTCTTTATAACTTTGTTCACTATTTATGTATCTGATTTAAGGAGTGCTAGGGGAATCGGTTTGGGTGCCATTTATGGATTATAACAAATAGTCTTCTATAAGCATCCCTCAATGTCAAAACCTCCTTGCTGGTATCTCTTCACTAAAACACTAGGTTTAGTAATTAAAATTATCCTTATTAGCCATATTTGTTCTTTGTAGTGTGAAATTTTGATATGACTCTTAAAGTGGCGGAGAAGAAAAAATCAAAGGAGGCTTCATCCCCCGGTAGCAACCCTCCAAAGAGGTGGCGGAAAGTGTAGCTTATTTGGACCAATACTTTAAACAAATAACTCCGAAATATGGGTATTTGATGGAAGATGACCATCATGAGTTTAGGAAAATGTATGACATGGTTGCATCGTTCCTCGATCAAATACACACATACGAGGTGTTCTGTCGTGTTTGAAGTTTTAAAGTAATGGGCTATCTGATGGCTTAGTATGACGACCACTGCTGGGTAAGAGGGCTGGGTTAATACTCATTGGTTCACTCGGAATATGACGACAATTTAAAAACTAGTGGAAGGGGTGGCAACCTTATACGATCCCTTCGGCGTCAACGACCAGTCTGAGCCAGTAGTAGCCGGCCAATACGAAACGTCGAATCAAAATATGCCATCTATAATGGGCTTCAACATCCCCCTTATGCAAGTATTGTAAGACTTTGAAGGCGTCATGTTGTCTGAAGCATCACAGTAGAGACCGTGTGGACCTCTTTCGGTAGAGGATACCATCGAGTATTGTATACTTGACAGCCCATAACTCGAACGCTCTTGCATCTGCCTTACCCTCGGGGAGGGTGTTATCTCATAAATACAACATGTATGGTTAACTTCAATCGTCTTTCGTTTCAATGACCCCAATTTGGTGATCCGGATTTAATGGTGGCGAGCGTAAGGCCATGCTGTAAAAGAAGGAGCGAGTTGTTACTGGAGGCGACCACCTTTGCCAATAGGTCAGTTATGGAGTTGTTGAGGCGCAACACTTGGTCGGTCGTAAATGATACACTGTAATTTTGCTTCACATTTCCTGGGTGCCTCTAAGTATTGGTATGTTGTTTCATGTTTGGAACCATAGAGGCCTTTCGCCTGACTCATCACCAATTTGGAACCAAAATGAATTCAGAAGGCCCTTGCCCCACAAATATAGGCTAGTTTTATTCTTCCCAAGAACGCTTCATACTTCACAGTGTTGTTTGTTACTTTGAAGTCGAATTTTATAGCTTTCCTGATTTCATCACTATTTGACATCTTCAAAATAATACCGACCCTCCCCCTTGTGTGGTGAAGGCACCGCCGACTTCCATTATTTATTCCAATGGTGAGCTTCCATCAGGCCCATCACTTCCTTATTCAAACCTTATTGCCTTTGTAAAATAATTTATAAAATTGGCAACCACTTGGCTTTTTATCGCGGTGCACGGATCATACTTAATCTCATACTCCTTGAGCTCCATCAACCACCATGTTAAGCGCCTAGAAATTTCCTATTTCTGCAACACACTTTTCAAGGGAAATAAAGTTCGTAACATGATGGTGTGACCTTAGAAATACGATTGCATTTTGCGTGCTGCTGCAAATATGCTAATGGATAACTTCTCAAGGTTGAGATATCGAGTCTCCGCGTCAGTGAGGCTCTTGTTTACATAATATACTGTTTTTGTACCCCCAACTCTCGGACTAGCACTTGGCTAACTGTATATTCTGTGCATATAAGATAGAGATAAAGTGGTTCACCTGGGATAGGGCTGAGAGGATTTCGGCACACCTGATTAAGGTCTGTGAAGTCGACGCACGTTCGCTATAACTCCCCTATTTCTAGCCAGAACCAGGTTTGCTACCCACATTGGCTATTTTGCCTTTGGAATGTATCCTAGATGGAGATTTTTTCCACCTCCCGAGTGATGGCCTCAGTCGTTTTAGAAGAGAAACATCATAATTTTTGTCAGATCAATCTCGCCCTCCTGTCGACGGAAAGTTTGTAAGAGATAATCGACAGGCTAACCCCAAAAACATCACTTGCGTTCTAAGAAAAAACATCCATATTATGTTGCAACAAATTAAGTAAAGTACTTTTGAAAGTAGGCTCAAGTTTATTACCGATACGAACCCGCGAACTCTCAGCCACGACCTCATCGATTTCTTATTTGTTAACACTAATGATATGATCATTCTCAAGATGGTTGTCGACCACATCTGGAAATGGTTTGATGTCATGCTACTGAGTTCCCACCCCATCATCAGTTAATTTATATTTTTCCAGCTTTGCATGGTCCATGAAAACGATGTAGTTGTTATCCGCTGGTTACTCCTAACAATTCCTACTATGTTGCCGACCGTGTACTTCAGGCACTGACAAAATGTTAAAGAAATATCCTCTATTTCATATAACCACGAACCAACAATGACGCCATGATAAGAGCTTGGGGTATCTGATATAATAAAAATGTTCTTTAATCTTTTATTCGTGTTGTCGTGCCCGACGATTACCATCAACTTAACCTCGCCCATATATTCAGATGACTTACCCTCGTACTCAACGAGTGTTTGATGGGTTGAATTGTATGGGGGCACCCTAAGTATTCGGTCGTAGCTTGCTTTCAGGATAATGTTTACCAAACTACCATTATCCACGAGTATACGTAATCATCACTCCTCTAATATCCAAATTAATTTTCAGTGTATCTTTGTGAGGTGTCATGCCCTCTTGCAAGTCATCATTGTTGAAAGCTAAATCACCTACTAGATCTCGGTAGTTGTGATAGGACGACCCATTTACAGCTTGCATTTTGAATTCTTTCGTATATCTCTTCCTAGACGTGAGATCTTCTCCGAACAAGGTACCCACTCCAGAGATGTTAAACATCTGTTGCTGATTTCTGTTACCGTTCTTCCTCTGTATGGCACCTCGTCCAAAAGGCTCTCAACCTTTTTGTCCTCCAACGGTTTAACTCATTTGTACCTAACCAACTAAACTAGCTCTCTACTGTCGATAAGTCGTTGAATATCTTCTAGGAGCTGCCAATACTCATCAGTCGGGTGACCATGATCATTGTGGTAGGAACATAAGTGGCAGTTAGATCTTTTATAGACAAAATCTTGCATGTTGTGCGGGGGCTAATATTTAACTCATTGCTTAGTTCTATAATAGATAACATATATTTTCTCCGTCATATGCGTGGATTTTCGCACCAGGCTGTTGTAATATGAGGCCCTTTGCATGCCTAACAAGCCCCTCGCGCTCTTGTGGTGTCCCACGTCGTCAGCTCTCCTTCGTTCGGACGATGGATTTTTAGGATTTTATACTTGATAGTGGAAGAGTATGATAAACCCTCCTTTTTTGCGTCAGCCACTTCGATAAATTTGGTTCATCCATGCAAAAATATCCCCCATCATTTTTACCAAAAATCAAACAAAATCGGCATACAAGGGCCCATCATGGTCGAGCCCCATCTTCAAAGATGTCATTACCACTGGCTCCTCTAGATTTGTAAGGGCGTTCATAGTGTGCACAACTCTTTTGACGTAACTTTTCAACGACTCCCTTATCCTCTAATACAATTCCATAATTGAGTCACTTTACTTTTTAGGTTCTTTGTTGCCATGAACATATCTTTAAAGGTTCCCCAAAAACCTATAAAATCACGTATCAAACCCTTCGGTAACCCATTAAACCAATCCATAATGTTACCTTTGAGAGTCTTAGATAACGCCTTGGACAACATGGCGTATTTGAGGTTGAATGCCATCATCATATTCGAGAATTTATCCAAGTGGCGTTCTAGATCTCTCGTTCCATTGTACGCCTCCATGTGATATGGGTCGAACTTCTGCAGAAGTATTGCTTCCAAAATCTTGCCCACGAAGAGGGATTCCTTAAGGACGTAGGCGGCCATTTTCAGACGCACTTGGTCGTATTAGATCGTGCCATTCTTCATAAGTCGTTGAACCTCCTCTTTATTTGTCCTCTCATCATGCTTATGATTCTTGGATAATATTTTCTAGGACTCTTTCCTTGTCCATCAATCGGGCTCCGCTCGATACATAGCCTTATCTCCACGACTTATCTTGTTGGCGTCCAGTGGTTACCCTTGCTAAGCATTGCCCCCTTATGCACTTCTCAGTCAACAACTGCAGAGCGCCACTCATTTTGACAAGCATGGCATTAGGTTCCTGGTCAATGATCTCCTGCAGCTAGAGTGTCTTGAGCTTCTCATGCTTCATCTTTTTTATATGCGATTTTAAAAGGATAACAATATAAGGGGTTACCACCGGGATACCTTAAGTTGTAGTGAGCTCTCCTGAATGGGCATGATTTCCTCGTCAACAGGAGCGGAGTCATTGTTAGGACCGGTAGGCAAAAGATCACGTGCAGTTCAAACTCTGTTTGTGGTGGTGGCCATATGGTTAGCTGAGTCGGGTGTGAGGATAGTCTGCGTCAAGGACGACTACTTGATTTCCATTTGGAGGGTTCCTCTATGGAGCCTCCCTTTTGATTCCAGATATTGTTATCACCATTGGGAAGTTTTTAAGGTTTGTTCGTTAATAGAGTTCTCACAGACATCACCAAATTTGTTAAAGAAAAATACTTACAAATGAATGCAAAAAGGATAACTTTATCAATCGGGAAAGAAAAGATACAATCTTTAAATTCGTAACCTTATTTATAGGATATGAGAATAACTATTTCTTTCTTAATAATTACATGACCGTTCGTTTGAACGTGGACTAATGGTATGAAGTCCATAACGCACGAGTAGGTTAGTTACGTTACACGTTCATTAATAGTTGTGAAGAGTGCGATACGTGTGAAATGTTCATTAATGGTGGTGAAAAGTGAGATACTTGTGGAATGACGGTTACGACTGAATTCAGTAACAGGATAGTATCTCCTTAGTAAACTTCTTGTTTTTGCTCTTCATACATCTTTATTTGTGTCATTCAATGAACCTTACTTTCTTGGACCCACAATCGATCTCTCTCCCGTTGTCGTCAAATTTTTTGTCTACTTTGTTGTGCTAAAAAACATAGATCAACTGATGGATTTGGTTCTCAATCCGATTTGAAAATTTCCTTGACTCATAAGGTTCCGCTTTTAACCGATTTTTTTTGTTCAACTATGTCGTACATGATATGGCCTCATCTATCATATCGAAATTTAATTATTTTTATTCTTTTATTTATTTGATAGTTTTAACTTGAAAATAAATAAATAAATAAATAAATAAAACTATGTTTTTTAAAAAAAATTACCAATAAATAAGTTAGACACATTTTTGCAAATCCATACTAAACAGAAGAGGATAATTCTACAGTCTATTTTTTTACTTTTACAAATAAGGCATAATTTGTTATTGAAAACATTTTTATACCTTCTAAAAATTGGACTGCGGAGCTAATATATCTAAAACAATAATCACATTCCAATTTACAATAGATATAAATATAAACTTGAAATTATAGTTTTGTTTCAGAAACGCCTCGTGTAGCGGATGTTTGTGTTTTTTCATCATAATCTCAACTCAACTAATAAGTTAGCAGGTAACACTATAATTTGTTGAATACTACTTTTTAATATAATACTTTTTAATATAAGATGCATGAAGGTTCATTGAAATATTTTCAGTTTTCTGTCGTGCCATACATTGCATACTCATTCATAAATCATAACCTTATCCGTGTTCTTGTTTAATCGTAGGTGGCCGCTAATTAAGTTGCAATGGTTCCATCTGGACGAGTATTTGACAGGTGAGTTTCCTAATGTCATAAACATACATTTTTATACCTTCTAAAATTTGGATTGCCAAGCTAATATATCTAATGGTTCTTGTGTATCGTAGGTGGCCGCTAATTAAGTTGCAATGGTTGCAATGGTTCCATCTGGACGAGTATTTGACATGTGAGTTTCCTAATGTCATAAACATTAGGATTAGAATAGTTAATGTCATATGTTAATTTTCTGCTATTCATTAGAGAAAGGTCTGCTTATCTATTTGGAGGCGGCTCACTGGAATTAAAAAGGTCACTTTATTTATGTGCACCGAACTCTCTGGAATTACAAAAGCTTATACTTTGCATACATAAAAGCAGCAGCTACTAGTATGTGTACACATTCATCTTTCGCATTCCCGAATTCGAAAAAAGCAACACAAAGTTGAGTGCGGTGGTTTGCAAGAGTAGTTTCACAGAAGTTGCTGCCTAAACTAGATCTTAGGGATTCTCATTGGGTCACTTCTTACTTATCTGTTAGATATCCAGTGCTGCCCGCAGAACTGTTTTGCCCACAAGCGAAATCACAGACAAAGAGCCTGCAAATACTTGTCTCTGCGCCATTCAAAATCTCAATACACTCTCGGAGATCTGAGTCGTTTACTAACATCACCCATTCCTCCTCATCGTCAAGATACTTGAGCTGAAATGCCCCATTTCGCAAATGAAAACGTTCTCTGATTACAGCGTAAAGCTGAAAACAGCCTCCCGATGTTTCAAACTTGAACCTTATTGCATTTTCTTTATAAATAGCTTTTACCGTGATTTCCGACCTAACTTTGGCTTTTGAATAATCCCTCTCAACTGCTGAGCGTGATAATATATTGGGTTGGCTATCTTCAAAAACCCCATTATTTTCCTCCATATTTGTATTTGTGCCGTCATACTCTTGGACTGTGGAGCCTGCTGCCACAAATTCCCTTCCAACTGAATCGAACGTTAAACTTCGTTTCGCTCCTGGAACTGAGTCCAGAACGGTTTCTAGTTTCCTCAACGAACGATTTACTTTGCATATCTTACGGGAAGGCCATCTCTTGATTCCGTGTTCTCTGCAGTATCTTTTCAATGTCGTAGCACAAACTAACAAAGGAAAAAAACAACATTCAAATGTGAGCTTAAAATCTTATCAGCAATACCAAAAGAGCAAAAACAAGTAGCTTGTAAATTCGGTATGTTTTTTGTTTATCAATCATTGGGAGTACGCCGAGTTGAGTGTCTCACCACCAAGGCTTTTTGCAGCATCCTTAAGCCGACCAGAAAAGTACTTTTGGAGGACACTAAAGCTAACACCCCTTTTTGTACTCTTGTTTGCCCGACGACGTCTCCTGGTCGAACCTGTTGCCTACATGAGGTATGTGGTTAAATATGTTAAGGTTTAGTCTTAAAAGTTCAAAAAATGCATCCAAAAAAGAATAAGAAAATTGAAAAGGGTTAAATTTGCAACGCAACACCAAATACCGATCTACGTTTTCTCTAACATAGCATATTCAATGATACGGCCCTGTAAATTCAAGGTGAGGGGAAATTGCACAAGTTATAGTTGCATATGCATCATAGTGAATCAAATTGTGAATATAGCCGATGATTTACCACCGGGCGATCACTCCAATCTTTCTACCAGAAAATAGAACATATGAATAGTAATTGTGCACCAAAGATGATTATCATGTGAATAATCTCAACATGAGAAGAAACAATAAACGTCAATGGAAACATTATTGTATTTTAAGATCCTTGAACTTAAGCTTGATGTTGAAGTTAAGAGAGTAAGTAATTACTTTAAATGCAAAGTTTAGGGCACCTGAGGTACATAAGCAAAGTTACCTGCTCGCGAGGACGTTCGAATTCTGTTGTGTCATTTTTCTCATTAGATATGTATGCGAGATCTCTCCCAACTGATATGCCTTGACTACCTGAAACCAATGTTTGATTCTCTGCAGGGGTGGCCATTGTTGGTGAATTAGAGACTATATTGTTCTGAAATTTAACTTCCGAGTCTAATCTGCTGACTAACTTTCTATCAGAAAGTGCTGTCAAACTCTTACTCTTACAGACTTTCTGCATGGTGATTGAAAGTTGGTTCAGCAGAACTTTTTGCTCTGACCTTTCTTTCATACTGACAGGCAGAAAGAATTCCAGAATGTAATCATTATCACCTGTATAGGTGCTCCTCAGCCTGATTGCAACCGCAGCATTCAGCCCAAACTTACGTGCATGATGGACATGTGGGTAATCATTTATGTTGAAAGTCTTTACATCACGACAGAAGAAAGGATCGTTCGATACAAGAGCTTTACCAGCAATACCTTGTCCTCTCTCGAGACAGTGTTCAGAACATGCACGTACGAATTCTTTCATCGCTATATCGTTTACGTAACAGGCTGAGTCTTCAATGCATAGGGAACATTTATCTTCTGATTTTCTAGTACTATCTCTATCACAGACTTTTATCGATTCATCCAACTCTAGGCCAGAGTAACTTACAGAACACCAAGTTAGAGCCAATGGTAATGTATGTGCATGACATACATCTCTCAAAACATCAGTTATCTCACCTAATGCAGCCTTTTGATTGCTTGAATGCTGCTGGGAAACAATGGTGGTCTAAGGGTGAGTGCAAATCATAGTTACAAAAAAACAACTTAGAGATAGTACTAAAAAAACAATGTTTGGTGTCATCATTTTTTTTGTCTTTTAGGC
Organism: Limnanthes douglasii subsp. nivea; assembly: GCA_036936605.1. NCBI lineage: Eukaryota > Viridiplantae > Streptophyta > Magnoliopsida > Brassicales > Limnanthaceae > Limnanthes > Limnanthes douglasii. The sequence continues at coordinate 115,367,137 of JAUPFV010000001.1, forward strand.
TTATATAAATATTGTTTGGTTAAGTATCATTTTATTACTAAGATAAGGTAGACTTTTTAGGTTTATAAGATCAAAAGTCTTAAAAAACTTAAATGCGTTTTTTTCTCTTGATATCATTCGGATCTTTAGAGATACATGCTTTTATCAAAATACCATTTCAAATGCTAACTTTTTTCAGGTTTTGATTCACCTTTGGTTTTTTACTAAATACTAAATACCATTTCAAATGCTAACCTATCACATTTTACTAAATACTAAATACTTACTATAGCAAGCATTTTTTGGCTTATAATCTAGGTACCAAACAACCCCCTTACTTCAAGATGAAGCTGAATCATTTAACTTACTTTTCTAATTGTCTACGTAGATACTTGATTATAATAACAGTAACAGCAGGTTTACTACATACCTGTGGAAGACATGGAGAACAAGTTGTAGTCCTCAAATTGACAGCCTATAAAAGAGGTAAAACAAGATGAATCTGCTGTAATCATATTTGCGGCTGCTACTTAGAATAATAAATGTCCCCAGAGTGGTCACTGTTGTTTAGAAGAACCTCTTTTACACTCTATAACAAAAATAAATGATTAAATAAAAAACACCAGAGCAACAGGCTAACCTGAAGTGCGCCATAAAGCTTTTCTATTTCTGACTCAAAATTATGTTTTTCTTCTAGTGTGACAAGTTCCAGCACAGCAGAGCAAGAGCAAGACATCTCGAGGGCATCAAAGACCGGTAAGCCAATAGAACTACGCACTTCATGATCAAGTGCCAATTTTCTTCGCATATACTCATCACTTTTGTAATTGGCTACATTAGAAGTCCACTCGTGAGTTCTCGAGGTATACACTCGACCGGGAAGCCCGAGTAGCCAACTACAGTTCGCATCAGTAGCGAAGGTATACTGCCTTGAGGCCTCCCGATACCCAGCTAGCATGTGATCGAACAAAAAGGGTTGTTCAGTAGTGCTCAACATATATTGATCTCCAAACTTCGTTGGAACCCAAGCTTGGGCCAGAATTCCCCCTCCGCAAGACTCCTTAAACAATGATAGAGCCTTAAGCATCCTCCCCTCGAGAGTGTGCTTCAAAGTCCTAAAGTCAGGCAGCGGCATGGAGCTTTGGATTTGCTGGAAACTACTGTTAGACTGTAAAGGCGGCATGGAGCTTTGGATTTGCTGGAAACTACTGTTAGACTGTAAAGCTAAGGACTCATCTACTTGTAAACTAGACTCTAGATCCCTTTGATTATACAAAGGTCTCTCTATGTAGTCATAAAAACTTTCATTACCATGTGATGTACCAGCACCATCATGAAAGCCAGCAAAACTTTGTTCAGCAAAATTTATTACCTCAGAAGACACACAAGTACTCATAGGTTGGACAGCCCATGCCAATAACTCCATAGTTGTGGGGCTATTGCACTGGGCAGCAAGATGATCAAACTCCATGGACTCATAAAAGTTGTTTATAGCGTCATCATACATCTCCTTTCCTTTGGGCTCCATTTTCATTCGTACAAGACACCTCTCTATAGTCTAGGTCATGCCTATATATATAGGCAGCCGCGGAACCATAAAAGAAAATAAGACGGGCTGTACCATATTAAAAAGTGGCACTCCAAAACAAGGTTTAGTAAACTTCGTGTCAAAGCTTCGGCGACGCCCCATACCTCTACCGAGAGGCTTTCTCACGTGTGTAGACGTCATTTTTCA